>FR989872.1:1932500-2375000 GCA_905404145.2 Biston betularia | reverse complement strand
AAATTACTGGGCTGTTGAGACTAACCATCGAAAGTCTCAAAGTAATGAGCGCTAAAGCAGCGATGCCCTGGACTTTGTTTTGTTAATCAAAGTTCTGTGTATCGCTGCAATGTTCATGGACAGGCGTTATCTCTTACCATCAGGAGAGCGTCTCGTTCGTCTCATTACTTTTTACATAAAAAATAAGAAAAAAATGAAAATGTTTTTTTTTTTTTCATTTGTAACACAGAACACACAAAAATAACAACAAACAGTTGCAAAATAGGGGCTCACCTCAGCATAAAACTGGTCATACTAAGTGGTTTGATCAGCGCTGGTCTTCCGGTGAGCCCTTGTCGGTCAAACAAAACAAATTACCAAAAACAAATAATTAAAAAAAATGAAATTAAAAATTCAAACAAACAAACAACTATGTGAATAACTTCTCTCAAAATATCAACCAACAAATGACGAAACAAAAACAACAGGCTCACGTTTGACCACCGTCGCGCATGTTACCAAAAGAGAAGATATGATCTAGGATGTAACACGCTGACCAATCGACCTTTACATAAAATTTTGTTTAATCGCTTGTAATTTATTTACAGATCTATTCTACACCCGAGTGGCGCCGTCAAAAACGTTTGATCTTTTGAAGGACGATTTCGACTACTACCTGATCACGGTGGTACTCACTGCGCTCATTCTCGCCTCATACAGCACCAAATATTTCGCATCTAGGAAAATGCTGAAAATGGCCTGGAAGTGATTACTGCCTTTAGCTGGTAGGATGTCACAAATGTATTGAGGGAATTTGGACTGTGGTCCTATGAGACGTAAGGACGACATTTGAAATTTTCTAATATCGTATTTAAATGTTGATTATAATGTTAGCTTTTTACACGAAAAAAGGATTTTTATCTTGTATGTTACGATGTATGTATTTATGTGTGTTTCTTTGTTCCAGTACAATTTTTAATGTCTGAAACAGATTTCGATGTTTGAGGTATCTTTGGAATCCTTACATCATACCAAGTGACACGCGATATAATAAAAAAAAATTAATTAAATATTGCAGTAGTTTTGCTCCATTTTCAAATTTAAATGAAAATAATTCTTTTTAGTTCGTTTTTGGCATGGCAGTCGTGTTTTTTTTTCGATTATCGGAAATTAAAAATGGAAATTAATAAATTACTTTAAAAGCTCTAAATGAGCACAACTATGAAATCATAAAATTGTAATGAAAGGAGAAAATATATTTGATTTTGCTGTTTGACTACAATTCTAACGTTTAGCAGTGAATTATCGGGAAGTTTTTTTATTCATACTTACCTATACAATTTTTTTACTCAAAGTAATATTTAAAAAAGTGCATAAAAAATTCGTTCCAATACCATGTTATACGAACACTGTCCAAATCCCTTCAAACCTAAAGGACTTTAATATTTTAAGTTGTGTGGTAGTTCAAATTTTCAACTGACATTCACTGTCACTGTCATTGGTTGCCTTCAACCAATGACAGTGACAGTGACGTTGAAAGTGACTTTAAATGGTTGCCTGTCTGTCATATTTGTTTACATGATCATACTAAGCAGACTCAATGTTTTAAGTTATACTGTTTAATTGTAGCATAACGCATCAATTCTATGCAACGACCATGGATAGCTCAAATTTCTATGTGACATTGACAATTCATGAGATTGTTGTACTGTTTTTGAACGAACATGAAAAAAAAAGTCCTAAAAAACGGTAGTGCCTAACAAGTTAGCTGAAACTTTTTTAATTGTCACTAAAATGTTTTTTAAAAACGAACTTTTTCCAATATGATCATATCTAACATATGACATATTTAAATATATACAAGTATATATATCATACTTTTCATACTTGTTGCTCTATACTTTTAGGCAGCCGATTGAGCGCGTATTGGATTGCAAAGTCACATTTGAATCTTACTACATTCTTCTTATATAGTAATGAAAGAATATTGAACAAAATAGCAATTATTGTTTTATGCTGTATGCAAAACTATTTCAATTTCTCGAATTTTTCAGGCCAAACATTTACGGTACAAAAATATAATAACAGTAAAAAAAATATAGAACAAATGGCCTTTATATATTCAGGCACATAGTTTCAGCGTATTCCGTATATATGTCGCAGCCAACTAGCTTAATTAGCCGTTCAACTAACAGCCTAGCCTTTTTACTAAACAGCGCCGTTCAACTAGCGCCCTGAATTGATATTCAGCCATTTGATCAAACAGCTAGGCAAATTACTTGGATCGATGACGTTTTACTTGCCTAGCCTGTTCATTTCAAGTATTCAGATACAATGGCGATGAAATTTCTGAATCTTTGAGAGAGTAGAGTAGTCTTTCGAGGTATATGTAGAGTCTCGGCTTCAAAGTCTTGAGCATCGTCGTAGTATTGCCAGTCTGTCAGTTTTCTACCGGATACATTTCGGAGAGTGTGCACTTGAGCTGCACAATTTGGTTCCACCTGCACCTTTCTTTTACCGGACGGCCAGACAAACGAGACCAAAACGTCATCCGTACATGGTGGATATTCCCCATGTACGCACAAAGCGTTTTGACTTCACATTTTTCATTCGCACAGCGAGGTTGTGGAACTCTCTGCCGGAGTCTGTGTTCCCTGTTAGGTACAATATTGGCGTCTTCAAATCTAGAGTAAATAGGTTTCTTCTAGGTAAGCGTGCTCCATCTTAGACCACACTACTGTTTAACATCAGGCAGAGTGTGGTCAAATGCGAACCTATTTTTGAATAAAAAAAAAAAAGAGGCTGTGACAAGGCAGTCACCCTTCGGTGACCAGGTATTTCAAAAATGTAATTGTAAGGGTGTTCATCTTTTTTATTTCCGTCACATGGTCACCTACCGCACGAATGGCCTAAGCATTAGACAGCCAGTTTATTAAATGTTGTAACAAATGCTACAGCTGAATGTCATACAGGCCGCTAGTTGAACGGCGCTGTTTAGTAAAGAGCCTAGGCTATGAATCGAACGGCTAATTAAGTTAGTTGGCTGCGACGTGTACACCGTATTTAAAACAGAACATTGAAAAAGCTATGATTACTTTACTTTGTTTTTAATTAAGAAACATTATAATGTTTTCACTTAATATTTAAAAAGAAATGTAATAGGTATGTAGCTAGTGCAATTTAGATAAGAATTATTTATTTAAGGATGGGTGGTCGTGTCGTGAATTTCATAAATAAAGTTGAAGCCATTCCAATGAGACATCTTGTAAAGAATTTAACTTTCTAGGAACTAATAATTTTATTAAAACAATGAAAATAGTTCATTTTAACCATAGTATAAATTTAGATAATACCCCGAGGTATATGTAAAATATTTATTCGACACTATAATAGGTAGAGTATAGAGGCATATAGTGTGTAAGAAATCTCGACTTTATCTCTGTTACCCTAAATATCAAAATAGATAATGAAAATATGGACTCAATAAAATGGTTTTCTACTTTTAAAACTGATGAAGTTATGACACTTTTATTTTGTTCGTACGGATCCGACTCCGACTGAAATTAATGTAGCAATGATAGCTCAGTGGTTAGCGCGGTCGGTTCGCATGCCGAAGGGCATGGGTTCAAACCCCAAAAGCGAGCTGCCGGTGAAGGAAAACATCGTGAGGAAACCGTAGCGTCGTAGAAGGGTATTTTCTAGTACTCGGCTGGCTAGCTACCACCCTCAAGTTGAAAATCTGCCGCCAAGCACCTAACGATTTCCGGCTGCCTCACTTGAATGCCAATTCCATTCCAGGCTAGGTGTGATTTACTATCTTCGACCACACCGTTACTTAACATCAGATGAGCTGTAAAACACTTAGCCTGTCAACAATGAAAAAAATACAATTTGGGATGGATTGCAGACGTACGTGAGCCGTGCATAGTTTGCATTCCTCGAAAAAGATTTCTGAGGAACAATATCAAAACAAAAATGGTCCGGACTTTAGTTTACCAGAGGCCAATGTGACCATACCTTGTCACATATTTTGTCGAGACTTTGCGTCAATCTATTACAGCGAGAATATTATCGATCCCCGCTGGGAAACGCTTCAGCTGTGTAAAAACGTTAAATAAGACGTATGAACCGTAAATCAATTTTTCTTTACTTATACTCTGAAAGTAGATCTGAAGTTGCCTGAGGAGCGGGCTGAAAGTAATACTTTCCGCCCTAGGGAGATTCACTTTCTACTGACAGATGACAACTGTCAAATTATAAAAAAAACTAGAAAGAAGAAAAATAGCTGAAGAGAGCTGGCCGGCCACAAAAAAAAAATTGCTAGGAAAAGCAGCAATCCGATCTATATTTCTTTTGTTAATTTATGTATTTTATTGGTGGTAGATCTCCTTAGCAGGAGGTATTCTGCCGACAAGCAGTGGTGTGTAAACATTACTGTGTTCCGGTTTGAAGGGTACTGCAGCTAGCGAAATTACTGGGCTGTTGAGACTAACCATCGAAAGTCTCAAAGTAATGAGCACCAAAGCAGTGATGCCCTGGACTTTGTTTTGTTACTCAAAGTTCTGTGTATCGCTGCTATGGTCATGGACAGGCGTTATCTCTTACCATCAGGAGAGCGTCTCGTTCGTCTCATTAGTTTTCAGATAAAAAAAAAGTTGTAAAATTCACTATTTTTCTTTAACTAATTCATATTTTAAATTTACTTTTCTTGTATTCGTAATGAAGAGCACAGTGTTTACCTCGGGTGAAAGACTTATTCAGTCACTCGAACTATTGGCGCCCTTGCTACGTTCGGGCGCCAATCCCCGTCTGGTGGCTATATAAGTTACATTCAGCACTTGGGTAACGATGTACTATTACTTGGTTATCGACTTTTGTGATTGTAGCTGAAAGCTGATAATCTAAAGTGAATTGTAAGTTTATTTTGTTAAGACTCGATTGCTAACGTACGTCGAGAATAGCGAATAGTATGCGTAAGTCGCTGTTACAGATTTTTCATCGCCCAGTCTCGTGTGCGTTGGCCCTAACATTTCATGATATAATATATCAATTATACCAAGCAAATATAAATAAGTTGAAATTCTCATAAATCAATGAGAGCCATATCTTATGAATAACGTTTTAACTTAGTTCCTTTGTTTATTCGAAGTTGCCGATATATTATGTTAATAACTATAGTTGTTAATATACATACTGATGTGTATTCCTAATATTATTATGTAAAACACTCTTGGTTTTGTTTATAACGTAGTATTTTGCTCATATTATTGTTGTTAGCGTATAAGGTTAAAGTTTTATGGGCACCTGGTTTTTCTTTTTTAATGACTTGTTCATGTTATTCTAGTTGCAAAATTCAGTATTATTAAGCCAATGCATAACTGGACTAGATATTGTGGCTTCTTCGATTCGATAGTTTAAATAAAAAGAAACATACTGGAATAATGTGAACCAGCTATTTTCATTGTAGATTGGTTGGGGGTTTTAATAAAATATTGTCGTAAATGTAAGACCTGGTCATATCATTTGCGTTAAATATACGCAGTTGCATATTTTTGCGCACGCAAATAGTGTGGCCAGGCCTTTCGAGGACTAGGTCTGATCGAAGTATTATCTTTCAAGCCATGTGCCAATCAAGCGCGCATTATCACAAGTTCTTTTTGTTTCTTGCATTTGAAGCTGGGATTGGTACATGGTTGTACAGTAAATCTATCAGTCATAATTCTTACAAATATTTCTAGCATTTCAAAAAGTCTTTCACGACAAAAAATCGCACTTTCCCAATCTAAACTTCATATAATGAGAAACAGTATCCTTGTCATCGAAGTGTTACCATTTCAATTAAGATTTTGTTTTATAGGTACGCGCGGTTGTAAATAAGCTTCTTGTTTTTTGGGTTATATCTTCCTGACATTGTTTGAACCTATTAAAGTTGATTGAGACCAATTAGTTTCAAAAATGTGTTTTAGGTGCGTTTTTATAACGCGCTTATAAGGGCCTAATCAGATGGTACCGCGTAACCGCACGGCACGGTTGCATATTTCAACGACACAAAGTTCAAGACACAAATACTCTCTTCAATATAGAACGGGGGCAGTGCTGGTCAAATCACTCATCCATTCTTAGGACTTAAGAGTTTTAATTGTTCAAAACTTGGTTATATTTGTGTCAAAACTATGATATAAAACTTGAGCTTCTGATCCCGCTCTTCATATAAAAAAATGGGAAGAGTGTGTTTACCGTTGTTACGGGATCCTTGTATAAGATCCGACTTGGGTCGCTTGAAGAAAACGCAACGTGACCGCGCGGCCGTGGCGATGTCTACGTCCGCGTAGTTGCATGTATCGCAGTATTACGACCGGCTGGATGTATTTGATTAGGCCCTAATTAAATTATTCAAAAACGGACGAACGGATACGCAACTGGTTATTCAATCAATGGTATGATTGTGGAAAGAATAAGTTTTGTATAAAATAAATAAATTATTAAGTACCTTCTGCCAGTAAATTGTTTTATTTTTACCCATAGCCCTGTTAGTTCATTTGGTAGTATATCTGTTTAAAACAAACATCGTCATGTTTGTTCTATTCTGTATTTATTTGCAAAAAAAATAGAGTATTTTATCAGCTATCTATTTCCCACTACAAGCATTGCTTAGTTTGCGGCTAGATGGCGATGTGTCAAATGTCCTATGATATTTATTTATAGTAGATATTCACGGTAAATCCTAATTTTTTGTAGCGATGACAGCTCAGTGGTTAGCGCGGTAGGTTCGCATGCCGAAGGGTGTGGGTTCAAACCCAACAATGAGCTTGAGCTGCCGGTGAAGAAAACATCGTGAGGAAACCATAGCATGGTGGTAGGGTACTTTCTAGTACTCGGCTGGCTAACTACCACCCTCAATTTGAAAATCTGCCGCCAAGCATCTAACGGTGTGTTCCGGCAGCCTCACTTGAGAGCCAGTTCCATTCCAGGCTAGGTGTGCTTTACCATCTTCGACCACGCCTTCACTTAACATCAGGTGAGCTGTGGTCAAACACCTAGCCTGTCAACCATAAAAAAAAATAGTAATTTTTATGTAGGTGTGCCTTGCGTATATAAGAATAGACAATATCCTGTTCATCGAAAAGTGGTTCCTACTTATTACAATTATAGTGGTTTCGCTGTGGTATATATAACGATTAGTAGGTAGGTATTTAATGGTGTTCAGGGTGTTCACAATACAGTGAAACTGATGCATACATCTGGAGGTGTTGGACATTACAATTTGGAATTCAGTGTATACACTGGTTATCATTGGACCCCAAACTAGACTTAGACTGTCAACCATAAAAAATATAAATATTGTATTTAAGTGTACAGTAAAATTATATTCTATTGGTACAAGGGAATAAAAGAGCATCCAACTAATTGATCATTTATTTTATGAAACCATGAAATCGAATATGAGCTGAATGTTGCCATCGTACTCCTTGTGTTTGTGCTTGTAGGGCGTGCCGGGCACGGGCTCCAACGCCATGTGCTTCACTGCGGGCGGCTCCAACACCTCGTCGTTGTCGCAGAACTGCCGGAGGTGGTACCACGCTAACGGGTACTCGTACTCTAGTATAGTCTTGAAGAATTTCACCGCTGACGCCTGCAAACGACACAATAATTTAATGATACTCAACTACATGGTCTAATTTCCCCATGTTCATTTTTCTATTGAAAGAAAGTAAGAAAATAATTTTATTTTGTAACACACAGAACAGAGACAAACAGTTACAAAATAGAGATTCACCTCAGCATAATACTGGTCATACTAATTGGTATGACCAGCGCTGGTCTTCCGGTGAACCCTTATCGGTCAAACAAAACAAACATTACCAACAACAAATATAACAAAACGAAATAAAAAATTTAAACAAACTACTATGTTAATAACTTTTCTCAAAATGTCAACCTATTGGACGGCCAGAACCTCAAAAAAACCGGCCAAGTGCGAGTCGGACTAATAGTCGCGTAAGAAGTGTTCCGTACCATTATCTTAGGCCACACTACTGTTTAACATCAGGCAGAGTGTGGTCAAACGCGAACCTATTTTGAATAAAAAAAAAAATCTAATAAAACTGCAAGAAAATCACGTTTGTTGTATGGGAGCCACCTTAAACATTTTATTCTGTTTTTTAGTATTAATTTGTTGTTATAGCGGCAACAGAAATAAATCTGTGAAAACTGTCTAACTATCACAGTTCGTGAGATACAGCCTGGTGACAGACGGACAGCGGAGTCTTAGTAATAGGGTCCCGTTTTACCCTTTAGGTACGGAACCCTAAAAAGTGACAACATTTCATGGTAAGTAGACTAGAACGAAACGATTTGATTTCACGTTCATTGTGTGGACCTCTATGTCTACACTATTATAAAGAGTAAAGATTTGATTGTTTGTTTGTATTGAATAGGGTCCTAAACTACTGGACCGATTTCAAAGATTCTTTCACAGTTGGGAAGGTACACTATCGCCGGGCGACATAGGCAACTTTTTATCCCTGTATTCCCACGGGAACGGGAACTAAGCGGGTGAAACCGCGAGGCGTCCGCTAGTATTATTATAAGTATGTTTATTATTATTATGTACCTGCCTATGTTTTAATTTATTATTATTATTTCGATTGACATTTTTATCATTACAATTGACATATTTAATAAAAAATTTGAATGGTATTATGATTTTTGGATTCTATGTTAGGATTAAGTCTGATATATTTAATATATTATAGTGTATTTAGTTAATATTAATTAAGTTTAATATTATGTTTCATTAGTGTGAATAATTGATAATGCCGCTCTAATTTGAAATAAAAAAAATGTTTTCACACAAAAATTATATAAGACAAGTATTCTATCAGTTATTTGGTTCCCATAGTACCTACAATCTATGCTTAGTTTAGGTACGATGAACCGTTTTTAATGTATTTTAACTTACTTGCAGCGGCTTTGGCTGTTTATTCGACAGGTAAACTTGCACACACGTCATGGCCTCTGTGAGTCTGTCATCCGCTAAGCCAAGGTCGACCGCCAAGCTGGGCAGTGTATCGAGCGCGGCCAACTGCAGAGTGTAAGCTTGGCTGCTGCGGTACGCGGACCCGACGTCCTTTAAGTAGCTGTCTTTGGACGAAGTCAGCAGGAATTTGTATACTTCAGGTAGGACCTCTCTGCAAGGAAAGGGTTTGTTACTCAAAGAAAACCGTACGAAACGATTTTTATCCACTTTCATTGTTCGAACGGCTGAAGCGTGGAATACGTTACCCGAAGGTGTTCACTGATAGATACAATCTGGGTGTCTTCAAGTCGAGAGTGAATCGGTATTTTCTAGGCAAGCGTACTCCATCGTAGATCACATCAGGTGAAATGGTCATACGCAAGCCTATACACCACAACTTTTTAATTACTAGAAAAATTGTTATAGGTAATACAGACCGAGTAGGACATCGTAAATACAATCAGAATTTTTGTTTACTTCATAATGCCAAAGTTATTACTATTCCAACCGTTTATTTTCTATTTGACAGATCTAATTTGACAGTTATAGTGTTGTGACCAAGTGATTATAGTGGACACGATATCGATTCATTTTTCTATCGAGTCTGTGCGGAAAGAGAACAGTCGTAGGAATGGCGCTAGAAAGTAGTAGAACGTCATTCTATAATCACTTTTGTTATATTGACACGTAATAATACTACATTAGAATACTACATTATACCCGTGTAAAAATAGTTAATAAACAATATCGATATCTCAATCGTAACATCACTATGTTGATAGCCATAGAACGTAAATTTTTAAAAACGTTTGTTATTTTATGTAATTTATAAAAAAACTGCTGCACTTATGGACTCAATTTGTCAAAGATGATTATTATACGGGATCAAGGAGCAAACTTAGGCAGTTGTCATATTTTTAAAACCTCGCATTTAAAAGTGAACTTTTGCGTAACATGACGCAGTTACGTTCTATTGGTGCTGTCAAAAAGAAAATAAACGGTTGGATCTATTATAGTCAAAATTTTCGAAAATACTGTCTAATATAGCACTCATTTATTACAAAAAAATACTATCACCGGACCAGCTGGCGGTAACCAATGGCGGCTTTCACTGAAAGATTGCAAAAACATTTTCTTTCTCTATTAAACAATCGCGTTAAATTCTTTCACCACTAGAATGCTACATTCTCCTTGAGCAATGACTATGATAATAGAATTTAATTAAACAATAAATGTCCACCCGTGCGAAGCCGGGACATGCCGCTAGTTTATAATATTATAATTACTGACTTCCATAGTACAAGCTTTGCTTAGTTTGGGGTCAGATGACGCTGTGTGTAAAGTCCTGCGATATTTAATATTTTTATTTTTATTAGTGGGATGAAGAATTTGAGACTTCTGAAGTCTGTTAGAAATTAGGTACTCACTTGACAGTCCGAATGTGAATAAAATCCTTCGACAGCGCTGCTAAAGTCACTAACAGATCAAACGCCCTACGCAGTACCACAGGCTCCTTGCACTGGAACCTGGCCACCAGCGGCGCCCAACAGAGGTGCACGAGGGGCAGCAGCTCGTCCTCGTGCGGGACCAGGATCGGGAACCCCTGGTTTAATGTCTGGAGCGCGAGTATCGCCTCATCGCGATTAGGCGACGTTATGAAATGAAGACATCGTTTTAGAATTTTTATTGTGACTAGTATGTGGCGTGGGAGAGGAGTTTCCTCATCTGAAATAAATTAAGAATCTATTACTATACTGCGGCAGCTTACCTGATAAAGCACGTCAAACCTGGAATGTAACTGGCTCTCAAGTGAGGCTGCCGTAACACACCATTAGATGCTTGGCAGTTTTTCAACTTGAGGGTGGTAGCTAGCCAGCCGAGTACTAGAAAGTACCCTACCACCATGCAATGGTTTCCTTCACCGGTAGCTCAAGCTCATTGCTGAGGTTTGAACCACGCCTTTCGGCGTACTAACCGTCAGCGCTATCATAGCTACAATACAAAACATCAGAATTTTGATAAATAAACACTCAAAAAAACAAATTTTGAAAAATGGTCGACGACATTGTCACAAAGTTTTGAATCATACATTAGGCACTCTATAACTTTTCCTCACGATGTTGAATGTATAAGGTATCGTTAGAATCCTTACACTCTCCCGAGTAGGGATTGCAATCCGGCGTCTTTTTCAGTCCGGCTGGATACGACCGGATTCCCATCAAATCCGGCCGGATTGATCAAATCAGGATGATTTTCGCTTTTTAGTACAAAATAAGTGAGTTAATCAAGTGTCACTGTATGTAGGTAGTTTATAAAAAATAAATCCCACATGTATAAAATCAACTTTATTTCCTAACCAATGTTAAGACAAGTAGACAACAACAACATTTATTTCCTCGCGCGAGGCGAATGAGAATGATACTGTCCGGCGGTGGCGCGCGCGACGCGGATGCGGGGGAGCGGGCGGGGCGGTACTGGCGAAGCGTAGTGGGGCGACTCGGCGACGAACGACTCGCACGCATGAACACAACGCATTTAAAATACCTACTACCTAATGCTTTTTTTTTTTTAATTAATTTGCCCCTTCGGGCAGGCTAAAGCTGTAAAGCCATACTGCCTTGTCTTAAGTGTTATTTCTGCTGTCTCTTAGCTATAGTTATCGTCTTAGTCAAGTCCAGTCCGTGTCAGTCCAGTCATGCTTTAGTAAAGTAGTGGCGACTTGACTATAAAGCTTCAATGGAGTTTTGGAAGCAACACGAAAACTCATGTTTCACCACATTATATCATTTTCCCCACACTCGCGCTTGTGATTCGACACTTTATGAATAAAACACCACCATTTTTATGCATAAACACTCGACAAAACACTAGTTTTGGAAAAAAATACAACGGAGCGACACGACTCTTCCTGCGTTCCCGCCAAAACTCTACCTACTAATGCAATAGCTATATTATTTTGCCACAAACTGCTAGCAACGGATCCGGTATATTGGTACCGGATCCGGTAACCGTTAAATGGTGCCGGATCCGCCGGATTACCGGATCCGTTTTTCCGGATTGCAATCCCTACTCCCGAGAGGCACTGGCTATAAAATAAATCATTCTTGTGGACAGGTCTTAATGTTCATAACAGTTATTCATAGAACACGATTTCTGTTTTCAAAAAAAGAGTTGAGTTACTCACTCGTTACAGTATCATGGGAGTCCAACAGATCGTCTTCTTTCTGTTTCATATCTTCCTTATACATTTCTTCGACGGTCTTCCCTGAAGTCTTTTCAAAATCACTGTCGCTTAGTAACCTCTCGGCCTCTTGAGTATCCTTAACATATTCCCTGAGGACAAATAGACATTTAGCTGCAGCGATAACCCGCTTATTGTCTTGTCAAATTTGTTGTCTATATGTTAATCTGTATCTTTTTATTTGTGTGTTTTGTTTGTATTTATCTGTTGTCTAGTGTATTGGAAGGGAAAAAATAAATGTTTTTCTTTCTTTATTTATTTATTTAGATTCCCGTGGGAACACGTGTAAACTCCATTTTTCCGTAAGCGACGATATGATCGAAGATGAAGCACGCAGACCTAGAAGATACCTATTCACTCTGACCTTGAAGATATCTAGATTATATCTATCAGGAAACAAGGAAGCCGGTATTTTAATACCGGCCGTACGGATGAGAAACGTAGAGTCCTAAACGAAAGAACGTAAACGTAAACGTCCTTCAAACGTCCTTTTCGTACCTATTTTTGAAGTTCCCTTACCTAACCTCCTCGAGTAGATCCATGGCGGGGGCACCGGGGCCGTCGGGCTCGCGAGCCTGCGGCGGGTACCACTTGCGAATGCACTGCACGCACGCGAGGAACGCTTCCAAGTATGCATGCAGTTCGCTCTCGTAGTACTTATCACAACTTTGGACTAGAACCTGCAACGTCCGTCATGTTTAGACAATGCACAGGTCGATTGGTTAACTTTTTAGATTGTTCGTGGGTTTGATTCCCATCCAGGACAAGCATTTTGTGATGTCAATTTTTTTTATGGTTGACATGCTCGGTGTTTGACCACAGCTCACCTGCTGTTAAATGAAGGTGTGGTCGAAGATGGTAAAGCACACCTAGTCTGGAATGGAACTGGCTCTCAAGTGAGGTTGCCGGAACACACCGTTAGATGTTTGGCGGCAAATTTTCAACTTGATTTGGTAGCTAGCCAGCCGAGTACTAGAAAGTACTTTACCACCATGCTATGGTTTCCTCACGATGTTTTCCTTCAACGGCAGCTTAAGCTCATTGTTGGGGTTTGAAGCCACGCACTTCGGCATGCGAACCTACCGTGCTAACGACTGAGCTATCATCGCTACAAAAAAAAAATGTTTGTTCTGTGTCTGGGTGTACTGTATGTATTATAAGTATGTATTTGCAAAAAATAATAATATTTAAGTATTCTATCAGTTATCTGACTCCCATAGTACAAGCTTTGCTTAGTTTGGGGCCAGATGGCGCTGTGTGTAATGTCCTACGATATTTATTTATTTGTTTATTTATTTATTATTACATACATCGTTTATCAAAAAGTTAAACATAAGTGTTGTTTAAAAATATCACTCATAGAGAAGCATTGTTACCCATGCTAGGAATTAACCTGTGTTATGGCATAACAACACCCTCCACAAAATGCTTGTCCTGGGTGGGAATCGAACCCACGCCCCACAGCTCTTGAAGCAGACATGCTACCAATGAGCCAACAGGGCTGTCATTATGTAATTGTCAAATAAATTTAATTTAATTTAATTTCATCATGCGGCCGACCGCGCCTGTTTGCTGGAGCCCAGGGGTTATCTGGTGGTTAATCAGGCAAAGATTGTGCCAAGATAGATAACTGATAGAATACTTAGTTTTTTTTTGTAAATACATACAGTACACCCAGACACAGAACAAACATTTGTTTATATCACAAAATGCTTATCCTGGGTGGGAATTCCACAGCTCATCTGATGTTAAGTGACGGTGTGGTCGGCTACCGGAACCCTATTTTTTTAGATTTTTAACTTGAGGGTGGTAGGTAGCTGGCCAGGTGATGGTCATAATGATTTAATAAATACTTATATTAAAAATAGTACTTACATCTGTTACAATGCCATATAAACTGTTTGCTATATTTGAACTACTGTATTCCATGACCACGGCTAGTATTCTTAACGCTGACTGACAATTCCAAGCCTGCAAACAAATACACAACAATTAATTTTTTTTAATGGTTGACAGGCTAGTTGTTCGACGACAGCTCAGTTGCTCAGGCAAGCGTGCTCCATCTTCGGCCACATCACCACTTTCCACCAGGTGAGATCGTGGCCAAATGCATGCCTAGTCCGATGTAAAAAAAATGGTGTGGTCGAAGATGGTAAAGCACATCTAGCCTGGAATAGAACTGGCTCTCTAGCGAGGCTGCCGGAAACGCCGTTAGATGCTTGGCGGCAGATTTTCAACTTGAGGGTGGTAGCTAGCCAGCCGAGTACTAGAGAGTACG
This sequence comes from Biston betularia, assembly GCA_905404145.2. NCBI lineage: Eukaryota > Metazoa > Arthropoda > Insecta > Lepidoptera > Geometridae > Biston > Biston betularia. The sequence continues at coordinate 2,360,483 of FR989872.1, read as the reverse complement.
CTACCACCATGCTACGGTTTCCTCACGATGTTTTCCTTCACCGGCAGCTCAAGCTGTTATTGTTATTTCATTAAATTAATAAAACTTCCGAGGTACACATACAGCTCGAGCCATACTAGTAAATATTTTTACATTTTTTTTTTTTTTTTTTTTTTATACATAATAGGTTCGCGTTTGACCACACCCTGCCTGATGTTAAGCAGGATGCAGTCCAAGATGAAGCACGCTTACCTAGAAAAAAACCTGTTTACTCTAGATTTGAAGACACCCAAATTGTACTTCACGGGAAAAACAGACGCCGGCAGAGAGTTCCACATCCTCGCTGTGCGATTATATCGAAATGTGTTTTATGTTCCAAATAAAGTGTTGTCTATTAAAATAAACTTTTTTTGCAAACAGTACCTACCATCACAATGACGTCATAACGTGGACCCTGCAGTTAAGTGGCACGGTTTATACATTTATGTGGGGGTTTATATATTTATATATTTGTATGGGAGTACATTACCTTTTTGAGCCTGGAGGTGACCTGGCTTGTGAAATAGTCCGCATTCATGCAAATCAGTTGGCCGACAGTAGCATGACCGCAGGCTTGCGCTACCATGTTCAAGCATTTTAGCCCGGCTAGGTGGAGAAACTCGTATTCACTGCCTGGAATGATGAACCAGTCGAAAATATATTTAAAAAGTCGGGATATGGCTGTTTCCTATTATACAACATGACTGGTGAGATACCCACGATACTGAAGGAGAGTACTTGATTCTTGTTATAATCTATCTATACTACTATAAAGAGGAAAGATTTGATTGTTTGTTTGTATTGAATAGGCTTTTTTTTTTTAATATCTGACAGGCTAGGTGTTTGACCACAGCTCACCTGATGTTAAATGACGGTGTGGTCGATGATGGTAAAGCACACCTAGCCTGGAATGGAACTGGCTCTCAAGTGAGGCTGCCGGAACACACCGTTAGATGCTTGGCGGCAGATTTTCAACTTGAGGGTGGTAGCTAGCCAGTCAAGCACTAGAAAGTACCCTACCACCATGCTATGGTTTCCTCACGATGTTTTCCTTCACCGGCAGCTCAAGCTCATTGTTGGTGTTTGAACCTACGCCCTTCGGAATGCGAACCGACCGCGCTAATCACTGAGCTATCATCGCTACAAAAACTACTGGACCGAACTCAAAAATTATTTCACCATTGGGAAGCTATACTATCTCCGGATGATATGGGCTACTTTTTATCTCTGTATTCCCACGGAAACGGGAACTACGCGGGTGAAACCTGAGGCGTCCACTAGTAATATTATAAACGCGAAAGCTTGCAAGAATGTATGGATGTGTTTGTTACTATTTCACGCAAAAAACTACTGAACGGATTTGGTATGGAGGTAGCCGAGACCCTGGATTAACAGATTAGATAGATTTGTAGAGTATATATATATATACATATATATATATATATATATATATATATGTTTAGTGTGTAATAAAGGTGTATATATTCTGTAATAAATACAGATAAAATAAATGCATTCCATGAACTCAACATTTTTATACATATTTTTGTCCAACTCGTTCCATAAGCACACTAACTCGTTCCACAAACTCATCAACACATTCCACGTACTCACCAACACGTTCCATGATCGAGCAGAGCGTCTTCAGCAGATAAATGTCAAATTCGTTCCGCATTCGGCTGGCCACAACGCCTATCCCCTCGGTGAGTAAGCAGCAGAGGACAAGGTTTTTCTGCGCCTCGGCCAGGCTGCCGCAGTAGCGCGGGTCGTGGCGCGACCGGCGCGGTTCGCGGTATGTGATGTCAGTGTACCGCGTCTCTACCGTACCTTCGTATAGATCTATGGGGGCAAATAGTATACAGATCATTATGATAACAAGTTAACTTCTTATACACACAATTTACAAATTATATATGGCCAGCAACTTTACAAACTGCCCAAATGCATTAAAGCTTCTACAGAGCACAATATATTTTGTTCCAATGTAAAAAATCTGTTGCTGTCTAAGACTTTACACAAAGTAGACGAGTATATTAAAAATGATTATCGTGACTATAAACTAAAATCTTGACTAAGTTAATGAATTTTACACGTAAAAATTGAATACAAACAAACATTATTTATTAATATTTTGATGAGTATATAATTTATTACTATTTTTTGCTAATAATTAGCAAAAAATAGTAGTAGTAATTTCTTATTTTATTTTATTTTTTGGAATAACTTTTGACGAAGCCCATTTACAGCTGAAATTTGTTTATTTTAGCCTCTATACAGCTCTTATCATTTCAAATTCTATGTACTAATCTAATGATTTTGATAATAATTTTTAAATATGAATGGAAATATGACCTGTAACTTTGGTGTTATTAATAAATGATTTGTATTTGTATTTGTTTGTAATTAATGAATTTCTACGTCAAGAAATACCCATGTAAAACCTAGACGAGTGCATGATGAAAATCATTATTATACCCATTGCATAATAATAGATTTATTTTTGTGTCAATAAAGAATATCTATCTATCTATAATAATTGACTAGCGGACGCCTCGCAGTTTCACCCGCGTAGTTTAAAAAAAAAATGTAAATGTAATGAGACGATCGAGGCGCTCTTCTGATGTTAAGAGATAACATTCACTGTCCATGACCATTGCAGCGATACACAGAACGTCCAGGGCATCGCTGCTTTGGAACTCATTACTTTGAGACTTTCGATGGTTAGTTTCAACAGCTCAGTAATTTCGCTAGCTGCAGTACCCTTCAAAACGGAAAACAGTAATGTTTGCACAATACATTTTAAGGTCTGTCCATCTGTCTGTTATCTCTTACCATCAGGAGAGCGTCTCGTTCGCCTCATTACTTTTTACATAAAAAAATATATACAGGCAACAAAACAAAATATACGAGCTTCAGTTTTTTTGTACTCGTGTCACTAAATAGTGTACCATAAAGTCACATTTCGCAAGTCAATATTCGCTAAGTTCTTCTGAAGGATGAACTTTTTGATCCGCTTTTCACAATGTTTTTTTTCTTTAGTAAAATGTATTTCTCGACTCACCTGGCACGCTGTCCTTAGTCCACGCTCGCGGGTTATAAACGCTAATGTCGAATGTGTCTTCATTAGTGAGGGGGGATTCCCCCGAGCCGACCTCCAGCGGCTGGTACCACGTGTCCTGGTCTAAGTACGCATATATAATCCTCCGGGCCATGCTCTCTGTCGATTCTGGTGCTGTTGATATGAAACAAGTATAAATTAAAAAATGGGATCTGTCGTATTTTCGCTAAAAATCGATATGAAAGTTTGAACGAGAAAAAAAACGCGCCATAATGCAATTTTGATCATGACCCTGGTCACGTAACACATCTGACGTCACACCAAAGTAAACAACAAGCTAAACAAGGCGGAAGTTTGTTTGTTTTCTTGAATTTTTACTTTGGTGTGACGTCATCAGAGTTGCTACCAATCACAGAGTGTTTCACATCACGTGACCAAAACTCAAAATAAATAAATTTTATTGTCGAGTTTTGGCGGGAACGCGGGAAGAGTCGTGTCGCTCCGTTGTATTTTTTTCCAAAACTAGTGTTTTGTCGAGTGTTTATGCATAAAAGTGGTGGTGTTTTATTCATAAAGTGCCGAAATACAAGCGCGAGTGTGGGAAAATGATATAATGTGGTGAAACATGACTTTTCGTGGTGCTTCCAAAACTCCATCGAAGCTTTATAGTAAAGTCACCACTACTTTACTAAAGCATGACTGGACTTGACTGACACAGACTGGACTTGACTAAGACTGGACTTTCGACTATAACTGGCTTCGAGGTACTTATTAAACTTTTGAAACTTGAAAATATATAAATACTTGACACTGGCAAATGCTAAAACGCGACGCCAAAACCAAAGAAAAAAAAAATTTATTGTCGTATTTTTTGCACAAAATAAACATATTTTAGTCTATATGCTTTTTTACGCTGCAATTTATTAGAATTATATCAATTTGTATTATATTGTTAATAGAGTCAATAGGGTCATACGCGCGATAGAGGTTAACAATACATAGCTACATACAAAAAAATAAACAATAAACACAAAACAAATTGATGATTGAAACAATTGACTTGAACAAAAACAAACTTAAACAAAATACAAAAGGGAGGAATATATTTTATGTCACAAACATAAAAAATATTTCATATGATACACATACTCATGTTTGTTTTATTTGACACACATATTGAGGGAGTTGTGAAAAAATATGTAATCTGGACTTTCTAAAACAACTCAAAGTTCTGTGTATATAGATATCACCCAGCTCACTGGCTGTGGCATCAAGTTGCAATAGATTCAAGATTCAATATTTTATTGTCATGCAATACTCACAAGATATCATCCAGTTCAGTATGTAGATTGGTTCACACTCCCTCTCGCTCTGGAAGCGGTCTAGTAGCACGTCGAGCACCAGTTCCGCGCACTCGGCACCTCCCAGCAGAACGCAAACTTCTTGCAGGCGAGTGATGCATGCGACAGAGTCCAGGTGCTGGAAACTGCTCCACGGAGAGTTGAGTGGCGGGGGCGATGATACGTCTGTGGGGGGAAAGGTAGATTCAAGTTTTTGCTTTGCCTATCTATAGAAACATCAACAACATTTAAAGCTGTATGTTTCACCAGTTCTTATAAATCGTTATTATTTAAATTACAATATAATTCTCATCTGTTTAATCTGACATAGTCTCTATATTTACCGTGCTGTCAATATGACAGACCGCTCCACAGAATCAAACAAGTTCACAGATAAATTTTTATACTTCGAAGTTATTACGCGGCAAATTCAAACTGTACAAACTAAATGAAGTGTCACGCACTTTGTTTACATGAATACCAAGTTTTTGTAGTTTTCTTTATTGGTATTATTTTAAGAAAGAAAGAAGATTTTTTTTTTTTATGTGAAAAATAATGAGACGAACGAGACGCTCTCTTGACGGTAAGAGATAACGCCTGTACATGACCATTGCAGCGATAAACAGAACTTTGAATAATAAAACAAAGTCCAGGGCATCGCTGCTTTGGTGCTCTTTACTTTGAGACTTAACATGTTACTTAACGTTTTATGTGACTTTATTATTTAACATAAAGACACAAAAACGAACAAACAGAGACAAACAGTTACAAAATAAGGGCTCACCTCAGCATAATACTGGTCATACTAAGTATGACCAGCGCTGGTCTTCCGGTGAGCCCCTGTAGTTGAAAATCAAAGTGTGTGTGTGTGTTTTTTATGGTTAGGTTAGTTAATTATAGTTATATAGGCTATGTGTTTGACCAAAGCTCACATGATGTTAAGTGAAGGTGTGGTCGATGTGATGAGACGATCGGGACGCTCTCCCGATGGTAAGAGGTAACGCCTGTTCATGGTCATTGGAACGACACACAGAACTATGAGCATCAAAACAAAGTCCAACGCATCGGTGATTTGGAGCTCATTACTTTGAGACTTTTATGGTTAGTCTCAACAACCTTGTAATTTCGCTAGCTGCAGTACCCTTCAAACCGGAATACAGTAATGTTTGTCAAAGTTAAACACTGCCGCCAAGTATCAATGGTGTGTTCCGATACTAGAGATCAAGTTCCATTCTAGGCCAGGTGTGTTCACAATCTTCGACAAAAATCGTCACCTAATATCATTTAACAAAACTAGCTATCTGTATCTTGTGGTGATACTAAATAATATTAGTGGGATACATTAAAAAAAATATTACCCAATGGGCGGCGCGACACGTGCGTGGCGAGACGCGTGTCATGTCGCGCGGCGGCCGCGAGCGCTGTGCATAAATGTTGCATGTGCGCCGCGACGCTCAGCGCCCCTGTCAGCCGCTGAGGTTGGCTAGACATCAGCGCTACTATGTAACCGTGAAGTAGGTTCAACACCGACATTTTGCGGCTCTCGTCTGTAATATACCAAAATAAATAAATAAAAATAAATATATAGGACTATACACACAGCGCCATCTGGCCCCAAACTAAGCAGAGCTTGTGCGATGGAAGTCAGATAACTGATAGAATACATAAATACTTTTTTTTTTCGTTAGCTATAAGTAGATATAGGTGCGCGCGCGGCTGCGACCGGCGCTGTGAAGGGCAGTCGAATACACCTCTTGTTCACAAGCTGTTGTATTATTATTCCCTTCCCTCGAGTGACTCCTAACATTTTTGTTAATATATACTTATAATACATACAGAACACCCAGACACAGAACAAACATTTGTTTATTCACAAGATGTTTGCCCTGAGTGGGAATCGAACCCACGCCCTACAGCTCTCAAGGCAGAAATACTACCAACGAGCCAACGGGGCTATCAAATAAATATAAATATAACAATAAGCGCCATCTAACCCCAAACTAAGCAAAGCTATGGAACCAGATAACTAATAAAATACTTACATACTTCACATACGTAAATAAGTATTTATTTACGAAAACAATATACAGAACACCCAGACACAACAAAAATGTATGCTTGTTTTAAGTTGGAATAGAGCCCACGCCCTCCAGCTCTTGAAATAAATATCATAGGACATTACACACAGCGCCATCTGACCCCAAAACTAAGCAAAGCTATGGAAGACAAAGATATCTGATAGAATACTTAAATATTTTATTTTTTGTAAATACATACTTATAATAAATATGACACCCAGACACAGAACAAACATTTTGATTATATACCACAACATGTTTATCCTGGGTGGGAATGGAACCCACGCCCTTCAGCTCTAGGAGCAGACATACTGCCAATGAAACTACAGGACTGTCGATTCATATAGGTATTTTATTTGCAACTAGCGATCCGCCCCGGCTTCGCACACGTGCAATGAAGATACTAACGTAGTACATTATTTTAATATATCTCGTAAGGTTTAGCCAGCGTTTGCAATGTAAGCGCACAAAATTCTTTAAAATTTTCTCTAGTATCATATTCATGTACATAATGGAAACCTTCCTCATGAATCAATCTGTCTATTGATAGAAACCGTATTAAAATCGGTTCCGTAGTTCAAAAGATCTAAGTGTACAGACGGCGGGAAGCGACTTTGTTTTATTGACATCCCTGTTGGTTCATTGGTAGGATGTTTGCTTCAAGAGCCGAAGGGCGTGGGTTTGATTCCCACCCAGAAAAAACAGTTTGTGGTATAAACAAATGTTTGTTCTGTGTATGGGTGTACTGTACTTATTATAAGTATGTACCTACAAAAAATGTAAGTATTCTATCAGCTATCTGACTTCCATAGCACAAGTTTTGCTTAGTTTGGGGTCAGATGGCGCTGTGTGTATTGTCCTACGATATTATTATTTATTTATACTATGGACACTACACTTCGATTCACTTACCAATATTATTCAATATCCTAGGCAGGCTTATGAGCAGCGATATGAAGTTGTCACAAAGACAGTCCATAGTTTTACTGCGGGCATGTTCCGGAGCATTCGCGAAATAATTGGTCACCGCCGTCGAGCAGTAACTGGACACTTCGGGGTACTCGTCCCTGGAGAGGGATATTAGCACGTCTAGGCAAAGCGGGATCGACGCGGGCATCGTTCTGCAAATATTTACACGTTTCACTACAATAATGCGAATTCAATTTTTAAAAAAAAGGATCACAACCACACGGCCCACACTCTTGGATGTTTTCCCACATAAACCATACCATATTTTTGTATGCAAACCTACACCACTATTTTGTAATTACTAAAAAAAATGGCGTTATCTAGTGCTCTAACTGAACCCATTCATGAAAAAAAAAACTTGAAAAATACCGGCCAAGTTCAAAAAATCTATAAAAAATCAAGTTTGTTGTATCGGTATTTATTTTATTTTATTTTAGTATTTGTTGTTATAGCGGCAATAGAAATACATCATCTGTGAAAAATTCAAGTGTCTAGCTATGACCGTTGTTGAGATACAGCCTGGTGACAGACGGACGGACGGACAGCGAAGTCTCAGTAATAGGGTCCCGTTTTTACCCTTTGGGTACGGAACCCTAAAAATCGACGTCGAAAAATTATCCACAAAAAAGGCGATTCCTGATTATTATTCTACCCGTAGGCATTTACCTAAACCTAATCCGACGCAATTTCATTCATAAATCACGCGGCAAACTCATGCAACTGGATCGGGAGGCCTCGGTCGCCATAGTGCGACAGAGAAAGAAAATGTTTTTGCAACAGGTATTTCAATGAAAGCCGTCATTAGTTACCGCCAGCTGATCCGGTGATAGTATTATTTTGTAGTAAATTAGTACTATGTTCACAATTTTAGGCAGGATTTCTGAAAATTCTGATTAGTTTTTTTTTTTTTTTTATGCTTGACAGGCTAGTTCTTTGACCACAGCTCACCTGATGTTAAGTGAAGGTGTGGTCGAAGATGGTAAAGCACACCTAGCCTGGAATGGAACTGGCTCTCAAGTGAGGCTGCCGGAACACACCGTTAGATGCTTGGCGGCAGATTTTCAACTTGAGGGTGGTAGCTAGCCAGCCGAGTACTAGAAAGTACCCTACCACCATGCTATGGTTTCCTCACGATGTTTTCCTTCACCGGCAGCTCAAGCTCATTGTTGGGGTTTGAACCCACGCCCTTCGGCATGCGAACCTACCGCGCTAACCACTGAGCTATCATCGCTACAATAAATCGCTTTAGTTATAACTTTGGCATTATAAAGTAAACAAAAAGTGTAAAGTAAATTTGAAGTGGATAAATTATAATTTGTGAACCAAATCACGCCCAAGTTAGACCGGGGGACAGGCTTTAAAAGACAAACTGATATAAATGACATGACATCCTATTAATACAATAAATGCGAAAGTTTGTGAGTATGTATGTTTGTTACTCTTTCACGCAAAAACTACTGAACGGATTTGGATGAAATCAGTAAATCAGTAATATTTATTGGCCATAAATAACAATAATGTTAAAGGCAAGTCACTTGTACAAAAAAACCTCACGATTACACTTTAATGAATGAAGCTATACCTATACGAGTAATTAACAAAGAACACACTACAGCGGAGGCTCCGTTTATGTGCTACACATAAATGAGGATTCCGAGAACCTCATTGACATATATTCACCTAATTTGTAAAAAGGATTGCTTTCCAAAAAAAAAATTAATGGTTTTTTAAAATTTGTTTTGGGGGTAGCTGAGACCCAGAATTAACACATAGGCTACACTTTTTACCCCGAAAACTTGTAGCGGGTTACACAGCGGGGCGCAGCTAGTAAAAAAATAGTTAAAAAACAACAGGGCATAGGGGAGTTTTGGCGGGAACGCGGGAAGAGTCGTGTCGCTCCGTCGTATTTTTTTTCCAAAACTAGTGTTTTGTCGAGTGTTTATGCATAAAAATGGTGGTGTTTTATTCATAAAGTGCCGAATTACAAGCGCGAGTGTGGGAAAATGATATAATGTGGTGAAACATGAGTTTTCGTGTTGCTTCCAAAACTCCATCGAAGCTTTATAGTAAAGTCGCCACTACTTTACTAAAGCATGACTGGCACGAACTGACACGAACTGGACTTGACTAAGACGACTTTGATGATAACCATAGTTAAGATACAGCAGAAATAACACTGAAGACGAGGCAGTATGGCTTTATAGCTTTAGCCTGCCCAAAAGGGCAAATTAACGAAAAAAAAAAAAAACAGGGCATAGATTTGATGATGAAATTAGGAAACTTACGTGCTGCATTCTGTCAATATCCTGTAGCAAAATATTGCTAATTCTTTTCTTACTTTAAAGTGTTCGTATACCCTTAATGAGATTAGACTTTTAGTGATGAGGGTTAACTTTTCACCCGCCATCGCGAACCACTCTTCGCTTCTCTTGGCCATGTCTTTTGGGCTTTTCTGAGCTGAAAAAAATTATGTAGTTCAGAAATACAAACACATATTGAATACTGCGAAGCAATATCATGTTTTTATGGGTTAAGGTTTAAAATTGTTTGCTAAACTTTTAATTATATAAAGCAATACATGGTTTCATATAGTCTGAGACTGACAGAAACTGAAATTATTTTCTCGATACTTGAAGTGTTTACATTATAGCTATATTATAAGACACATTTAAAAGCTTATTAAAGAAATAACTCAGTTTGATAATTATATTAATGCATCATATATAAGGAAAGCAATAGACAGATTGTTACAGACAATTAGATAGCCCTAAGATAATTCATAGATGAATTGATGATAGATGATGATGATGATGATTTGATTGTTTTTTTTTTTTACTTGTACATTTTTTTGTTTATAAGATTTTTTTAATAATAATTTAAAATAAAACCTTTTTCGATTGCCACTAGGTTTACATCCTTCGTAGTTTATTTCAAAATATGCTTCGTATGGAACGTTGGAAATGTGTGAGGAAGTGCGTAAGTTAGGAATTGGAAGAGATAAGAAGAGGACGAATCTGGAAGTAAACAAGTTAGGTAGTGGGGGCTTTGAAAATTGACAAATTAGGATGTAGACAAGTTTCGTTGACCAATTTCGTCACAGTGCAATGAAAAATTCCGTGATCATTTCAAGTGGTCCCAATCGTAGGTGCGACAAAATAAATAAATAATAAATAAATATCGTTGGACTATACACACAGCGCCATCTGGCCCCAAACTAAGCAGAGCTTGTGTGATGGAAGTCAGATAACGGATAGAATACATAAATACTTTTTTTTTTTGTAAATACATACTTATAATACATACAGAACACCCAGACACAGAACAAACATTTTTGTTTATTCACAAAATGTTTGCCCTGAGTGGGAATCGAACCCACGCCCTACAGCTCTCAAGGCAGATATATTACCAATGAGCCAACGGGGCTGTCAAAAGTATGAAATGATTGAAATATTTACAAGATATTATTGTTATTATTTATTGTGAAATTTTGCCGACCCCCCCCCCCCCCCTACGTTACGCCACTGGTAATTAAATTTTGGATGTGGACGATATTTATATGCATCCAAATCCAAAATTTACTTACACCGCCCGATAGCTAAAGGATTTAGGAATTCGTTACTTTGAATAAAGACTCGAAATATGGAAATCCGAAGGACTTCTTGGTTTTTAAAAATGTACACGTGTTCACGTAAGTACACACGGCCATGTACACGACACAAATAAATAAATATCGTGGGACTATACAAGCGCCATCTGACCCCAAACTAAGCAAAGCTTGTGTGATGGAAGTCAGATAACTGATAGAATACATAAATATACTTTTTTTTTTGTAAATACATACTTATAATACATACAGAACACCCAGACATAGAACAAACATGATTGTGTTTATTCACAAAATGTTTGCCCTGAGTGGGAATCGAACCCACACACCGTTTTTTTCTGAATTCTTACAATACTGTTAAGCAAAATGTTTCAGTGTTTCAAGTAATGTATACTATTCATTATCACATGGGGCTATCCAACCATTGTCTATTGCTTTCTCTGTCTGCGACGTGCATGCACAAATTGACTAGAGTTCTGTACCACTAGCACGTAAACTATCGAAAATAGTACGTATTCGATAAAATGTATGAAAAAAAAATTATTATCGATTGGGGGCATTTTTTAATTTTATATAAAAGAACGAACGAATCGACCTTTGGATGGTCCGGCACTTTATCCGGGCCCTCTAAACGAATCTCTATACGATCGTATATTTAGTTTTTTCCTATGACCCCTCCTTATATAAGTTCTATTTCTCTAAGTCAGTCAGTGAGTTGTAAATTAAGTTTATATAATTTGAAAATATTAGATGACATTTCGCACAGCGCCATCTAGCCTTGAACTAAGCAAATCTTGTAGTATGGGTACCAAATCAAAATAATAGAATGCCAGATACCATATCTAACTGAAAGAAAATAAAATTAAATATGATTACTTTTTTCTGTAAACATAAACTTATGAGCACCTAGACACAGGACAAACATCTAATAACATGTATGTGTGTTTGTACAATTTGTATGTATGTTTCATACATTTTCTATCAAATACATACTCAATATATTTCGATAACATTTGTTCTAGGGTAAGAGATATGTATACATATATATATATATATATATATATATATATATATATATATATATATATCAGTAGAAAAAAGAATTTAAACAACATTGAAATGTTCTAAAATAACTAATTACCCTTGTTGCTTACTTCTGTGTCACATTTAGCCTTTTTCTCTGTGAGTATGGTTACAAAATCTCCAGTTGTAATTGGTTTCTTGTCGAGATATTTGTCGTGCATTGGAATGCATAGTATTCTATGTATTGCCTCTATAGCTGCCTGCAAGGAAAATACATATATGTATATTAAATTAATTGATTGATTCAGACGTTACTTTGCGGAAGTTCATTTTGAATGTTCAAGGTATTTAGTTTATTTCCGCTTAACAGTCGTTTCAGTTACAACAGTGATGAGGACAAATTTAACTAATTTGTAACTAACTAATTTATTAAGGACATTTCGAAGCGGCTGGTCCTCGATTCGGGGAATACCAGAGCTGGCGCCTACCTACGTCAAAGGCTAACTTAGCCATACAACGGGGCAATGCCGCCAGCGTACTGGGAACCCTACCGCGCGGCAGCGATCTCGACGGCGTGTTTATTTTATAATAGTATAGTTGATTTATGATTTTGTTTTATTTGTTAATTAGTCGTGTATATAATAATCAAAAGTTAAAATAAATTAGAATATTAAACTAATTTGACAATAATTAATTTATTAATTAAAACCAACCAGTCAACCACACCCCCGGGCTACAGAACTCCCTAAGGCGTGAAAGCATGGTGGTAGGGTACTTTCTAGTACTCGGCTGGCTAGCTACCACCCTCAAGTTGAAAATCTGCCGCCAAGCATCTAATGGTGTGTTCCGGCAGCCTCACTTGAGAGCCAGTTCCATTCCAGGCTAGGTGTGCTTTACCATCTTCGACCACACCTTCACTTAACATCAGGTGAGCTGTGGTCAAACAACTAGCCTGTCAACCATTAAAAAAAAAAAAAAAAGCAAAAATTAGTATAATGTTTTCCACAATGTCACAAAAAAATATTTTTTTTAATTTGTTATGCTTCACGGGGAAATACATAAAAAAACTGTCATACGATCAATATTAACAATTTTTGTTTTTTTTTTGTGATCAATTTTTACTTTCAAAATTACATGGGCCATCAAGTCGAAATTTGGTATTCTGTCACTGCTATAGAATTTTCTTTTTGAATTTTTAATTGTATGTATAAAAAGGGAATGGGGCCCCAGTAGCCCCTAGAGCTACTCCTAGAGTACTCACGGCAACAACAGCGTGTGTCGGGTTATCGGTACAAGCACACACATCCTGTAACGCCGCCAACACTCCAGGCAGTATGCTGGACAGCATGTTGTCAACTGCCAGGAGCTCTAGTTCTGCATTCGGCATGCGGTACTCTACCGTTAGCTGCGGGTGTGTCATCGTGTGTGCAGTCACACATTGGATTGCTGCTAGCCTGCAAATTTAGATAGCTCATTACTGCTAGCCTGCAAGTTCATTTTACTAGCTTTTTTATGTTTATCAGTATTTATGAACTCAGTTCATATGATTTTAGCATAAGCTCCATCAATGGATAAGGTGACCAGTAAATTACGCTAGTTAATTAATTAAGCTAGCCTGGTATGCATGCTTAGCTCTATTATAGGTGCCATCACAGGCTACTGACAACATGAACATAAATAAATAAATATCGTAGGACTATACACACAGCGCCATCTGGCCCCAAACTAAGCAGAGCTTGTGTGATGGAAGTCAGATAACTGACAGAATACATAAATACTTTTTTTTTTGTAAATACATACTTATAATACATACAGAACACCCAGATACAGAACAAGCATTTGTTTATTCACAAAATGTTTGCCCTGAGTGGGAATCGAACCCACGCCCTACAGCTCCCAAGGCAGACAAATAAGTTTGTACACTGATTCTTTTTTTTTTTATCATAGGACATTACACACAGCGCCATCTGACCCCAAACTAAGCAGAGCTTGTGCTATGGATGACAGATAACTGATATAATACTTAAATACTTTTTTTTTTTGTAAATACATACATACTTATAATACATACAGTACACCCAGACATTATGATTTGTAATTTAAAATCATACCTCAAAACACGCAGCCTCTCCAGTTTGGCAATATGAACAGAAACAAACACAGCTTGTGCAAGCATGGGCACCTGGTTCTTGAGCAGCTTCACTCGGAACTCATGTGGTATATTTAACATCAAGACTGTCAGGCAACGGACTGTGCTATATTTTACTTCTTCCGATGCATCTGAAACTGAGGGTGCCCATTGGAATTGTAGTATAATTACTAGCATGCTTTTACTGGGCTGTTAAGACTAATCATCGAAACTCTCAAAGTAATGAGCACCAAAGCAGCGATGCCCTCAACTTTGTTTTGTTACTCAAAGTTCTGTGTATCGCTGTAATGGTCATGGACTCAAAAAAAAAACCTGCGCTTTTTTAGTATTTGCCTTATATCCAGGATAAAAGCTAGCTCTATTTCAATTATTTAAATCCCTTTCTTTTTTTAACAGTCTAGGTGTATGACCACAGCTCACCTGATGTTAAGGGAAGGTGCGGTGGAAGATGGTAAAGCACACCTAGCCTGGATTGGAACTAGTTCTCAAGCGAGGCTGCCGGAATACACCGTTAGATGCTTGGCGACAGATTTTCAACCTGAGGGTGGTAGCTAGCCAGCCGAGTACCCTACCACCATGCTATGGTTTCCTCACGATGTTTTCCTTAACCGGCAGCTCAAGCTCATTGTTGGGGTTCGGCATGCGAACTGTACTACTGAGCTATCATAGCTACAAAACCTTTCTTCCAGGTGTTACAGCCTGAAGGTTTTACTAATGAGACTAACGATGCACCTTCTTGATGGTAAGACAAAACGCATGTACATGGCTATTGCAGCAATACACAGAACTTGTGAGTAGCAACACAAAGTTCAGGGCACTGCTTTAGCACTCATTACTTTGAGACTTTCGATGGTTAATCTTAACAACTCTGTAATTACGCTAGCTGCCCTTCAATATAGTAATGAACATATAGGCAAACTTTTGTCTACATAATATTGATGAAGTGATAATTTTTTTTTTTTATACTATGTTGGTAGGATTATAGCTGTGACATATATATACAGAACATTCATTGCATAATTGGCAATGGTAACAATGTTGGTACATCACACACACATTCATACAACAATGTAGATACAATACAACTTGTATAATAGCAGAGTACACTCATTTTAATAATGCCCATTCAAACCAAAGTGAACCTTATGTCTACACCGCACATATTAACTTTGTTGTACCTATATTTTCATTTTGTTCAATAAAATTCAAGATGGTGACATTGTTAACCGTTTTTTCCGTCGTCGCAACTGATAGCAATCACACGTGAGACGCGAGTTTTTGTAGTTAAATTGATATAAATGGTGCCAATACTGGCATTATTTACGTGAAATACGTCGCAGAAGTTTTGTTGTGTGTTTGTGTGGTGGTGGTTTATAATAACTCCGGTGAGTTGGTAGAAAAACCCTAACATAGTTGTGTGTTATACTAACAGCTAAGGAATCCACCATGGAGTTGGATTCCTTAGCTCCGGACCCGCCGGACCCTCCGGATATATCTATTCCTCCCTCAGGTGCTCCTAAACGTCGTCTGGACGTTGCTAAAAATGATGAAACAAACGCAAAGAAAACCGTAGTCGATAGAGACATGGCTTCAGCCTCCATACAATGTGTCTATACTCACCCGTCGATTGTAATAGGTATCCAAGAATACACAGCATCAGATAAAGGTCCCTTTTTGGTACATGTTTCTCGCACTGAGCCGGACCCCGCAGCAGGTACTTCAATCAGACCCATAAAATTCGGCCAATTTCTCTTTAAAAACAAAATAGCTAATATCTGCTCTGAGGGTGTGAAAAAAGTAGGGCGAAATAAAATATCGGTCGAGTTCCGTACAGGTTCTGACGCCAACAAATTCATTTGCAATCCTCTTTTGGAAATGTATAAATATCATGCGACCATTCCTTCCTACAATATAACGAAAATGGGCATTGTCCGTCAAGTTCCGGTAGACTTATCAATGGACGAAGTCGTTGAAGCTTTAGCTCTCCCCACCGGGTGTGGGATTGTATTAAAAGCGAGACGCATGAATAGGAAAACTGTAGAGGATGGTAAACCAATTTGGATTCCAACACAAACAATAGTAATGACTTTCCAGGGCCAAATCCTTCCACAAAGAGTCTTCCTCTTTCATACATCCCTTCCTGTAGAACAATACCAATATCCCACAATACAATGCCAAAATTGCTGCAGATTTGGACATATTAAAATACACTGCAGATCCGACCCGAGGTGTTACCGCTGTGCCCAGCCCCATATTGGCAGCTCATGTGAAATCGAGGAGAGTGTGGCTACCTGCTTACACTGTTTAGGTCAACACTTTGCAAACAGCAAAGCTTGCCCTGAGCAGGGGAGGCAGAAGGCTATTAAGCTTCTGATGTCACAAGAGAGTATGTCGTATGAGGATGCATCACGACGGTGCCCTAAGACTTCCAGACCCTATGCTGAAGTGGCTCAATCTATTAACTCTTCCCAGTCCCAGTCCTCCCTTCCCTTCCAATTTAGTCAGCCCAGCTTAAGGCCCTCCAGTATCTCCTATAGAAAAACCATATCCTCCCTACCTCACACTAGAGCCCCTCTGGGTAAATCGTTTGACAGGGCAGCTCATCGGGCTATTGTGGCCGATGAACCATCTGTCTTGCCCAATGGTTTGGCCTTGACCCAACAACCCAACCTCTCATTCTTACCCCAAGAGGATAGCCTCTTGGAAGTCCTTCTCTCTACAATTATCAGTATCTTGACCAAAAACAATCAAATCCTACCGTCCCACGTTGCCCACAAACTTACCCAGATCATATCCCACTCCAATAATTATGGACCTAGTGTCCGCCCTTCAATGGAACGCAAGAAGCCTACGCCCTAAAAGGCACAGCCTTATTCATCTCATTAACAGGCATCGCCCGTCGGTCATTGCCGTCTCGGAGACGTGGTTTGTCCCTGGAAGTCACTTTAGGGTTCCAGGATACTCCTGTCTGCGGGATGACAGGGCTGAGGGGTGGGGTGCCGGTTGCGCTTTATTTATAAGGCGTAATCTCCCCTTTTCCCAACTCTCTCTCTCCCCATCCCATCCTGGTATTAATATTGTTGCAGCTAAAGTTTTGGATATATCATATGTTTCAATTTATATTCCTCACCCCCATTCAGGCATGATAGCCGATATTTTATGCCTAATATCTGCAATCCCTTCCCCTATCATAATAATGGGCGACCTTAATGCGCACCACACATCCTGGGGCGCTAGTGAAAATGATTATTTTGCCCTATCTCTTCTAGAAGTTTTTGATGAAGTAAATCTCTGTGTCATCAACGACGGCTCTCCTACTCGTAGAGTATCCCCTTTCCAAAATCCTAGAAGTGCAGTAGACCTTACCATTTGTTCCCCTGCGCTGGCAACTGTCATAAACTGGCGAGTTCTGTCTGATTCCCATGGTAGTGATCATTTCCCTATAGCTATTTCTATCCCTAACAGAGTCACCCCAGCACAAAATTTTTCACCTTCTCTTAAATACAGATTGTGCAGTTCAAAGTGGTCTTCCTACTCCTACTCTCTTGAAAACAAAATAGATTCTCTTCCTCCATCGACCCTCCCAGAAAGCTATTCTAAATTTGTAGAAGCAATAATTTCTAGTGCTGACGAAAACTTTGCAGTTAAGAAACCTTACAAATTTAAAGTGTCTACTCCTTGGTGGGATTCTGAGTGCACAGCAGTTGCCAAAAAAAGGAGAGAGTCCGAGAAGGTTTACAAGTCTTCTATGACTGTTGAAAATTTTATAGAATATAAAAAAAACGCAGCCAAAGCCACAAAGCTTTTTTCAAAGAAAAAACAACAAGCTTGGCTAAGTTACTGCGAAAACTTATCTCCCAGAACTCCATCCTCCATGGTGTGGAAACAAATTAAAAGATATAGGGGATCATTTGGTAGTGATAATACTGCAAATATTGACTCGTCAACATGGCTTGAAGCATTCGCAGACAAAATGTCACCTCCTTCTGTCCCCCATTTAGACTCGTTACCTACTATTCCAGTCCACTCACCCTTTCTCCCCTTACATAACTTTGACTCTCCATTCTCTTTTTCGGAACTCCAACTAGCACTCAATGGTTTAGTAGACTCTTCTCCTGGAATAGACGGAATACCATACTCATTCTTAAAAAATGCGTCAGATAAGGCAAAAGAATACTATTTAGGTCTTAGTAATTCTTTCTTCGAGTATGGAACTGTTCCCCAGGCATGGAAATCCCAAACAGTAATACCAATCCTGAAGCCGGGCAAGAACCCATGTGATCCAAACAGCTACAGACCAATCGCCCTATCTTCAGTTCTAGCTAAAGTTACAGAACATATGGTCAAACATCGGTTAGAGTGGTTTGTGGAAAGTAACAACCTGCTGGCAAAATCACAGTTTGGCTTCAGAAAAAACATGAGCACTATAGACAGTCTAGGTATATTAACATCGGATATTCGCCTATCCCTTATAAAAAAAGAATATCTGGTAGGGGTCTTCTTAGATATTGAGTCTGCATACGACAATGTCCTTCTTCCTGTGCTCAGGAGCAAGCTCATCCAGCTGAGTATCCCAGAGAGGTTGGTAAGGATCATATGCAATCTCCTCATGGAAAGATCCATTACAATTAAACACCAAAATTCTTCCCTGACTCCTAGACTTGTGTGGAAGGGTTTGCCTCAAGGTTCAGTTGTTAGTCCAATACTATATAGTTTGTACACCTACGACCTGGAACTCACAGTATCCCCTTTTTGCCAGATATTACAATATGCAGATGATATAGCCTTATACGTTCCAGAAAAATCTTTTGAAGATGCAGTAACTCGATTGAACAGTGCGCTCGAATACTTATGTGACTGGCTCATTCGGCATGGCCTTTCCCTATCTGCTTCCAAAAGTAAGGTGGTTACATTCACAAATAAAAGAACCATTCCTGCAGCTATGGTAAAAATTAACGAGGAAACAATACCTGAGGACAACAAGGTTAAGTTCTTGGGGCTCTGGTTAGACCGCAAATTGTCAGGCGTTGCCCATTTTGATTATATATCCCAAAAGTGCGAAAGAAACATAACCGTTCTTCGTTCCCTTTCAGGTGTGTGGTGGGGAGCACACCCATACACACAAAAATTGCTATATAATGCCATAATCCGTAGTCATATGGATTATGGCGTTTTCCTTTTAGATCCTTGTAACAAATCTGGCCGAGATAAACTAGACAAAATACAAGCAAAATCTATGCGAATCATTTTAGGGGCAATGAAATCTTCCCCTATCAATGCCATGCAAGTCGAATGTGTCGAACCCCCTCTGTCTCTACGTCGGCAATACCTTTCTGACAGGTTTTTATTTAAGATAGCTCAACGTAAGGATCACTCTTTAATTCTCAAAATAGAGCAACTGCTGGCTCAATACCATCCTCGGCGTTTACTCGATGACGATATTCCTAGTTTACTTCGTAGTTATCTACTTTTCACTCGTCTTCCTAACCCACTTTTTCAGCCCTCAATTTTGCCATTATATTCTACGCCTTATGATGCATTAACGTTCCAACCTAACATTATCTTGGACTTCGGTGTGGATAAGAATACTATAGAAACCAATGCAATTTTCTGTCATAAAGTCCAAACTGAGTATCAAAATTGGATTAAGATATTCACAGATGCATCTAAATCTCCCCTCTCCCCGGTAGGTGCTGCGGTATGGATTCCCTCTACAAGAATAATCTTAAATTATAAGTGCCCGTCAGTTACCTCCATTTTTACAGGAGAGTCAATTGCCATTTTAGAAGCCATAATATTTATAAAGTCTCATAATCTCAACCGGTCCATTATCTTTTCTGATTCTAAGAGCTGCCTCCAGGCAATCCTATCTAACCCCTTTCGCTCAAACACCAGGTTCCCAATTATCCTGAAAATAAGAGAAGCTCTATTGGAGTGTCACAGCCTGGGCATCTGTGTGGTCTTGGCCTGGATTCCTGGTCATTCAGGCATCCTGGGCAATGAGTGTGCTGATGTCCATGCTAGGGACGCGTGTCTGATTGGTTCTTCAAAATATTCACAAATTTATTCACATGATATGTGTACTATTTTAAAAGCAATGTTGTACAAATGCTGGACCCAAAAATGGCAAGAGTCTAAAATTTTGAAAGGCAAATTCTATGGCGAAATACAACCTGAAATCCCCCATAAACCCTGGTTTTCTAAATTCCAAAAGGCAGATAAAGAGACTACTTCGACAATTTGTCGGTTACGTTTGAACCATTCCTGTACACCTGTGTTTCTGGCCAAAATTAGGATTAGGGACCATTCCCTATGCGAATGCGGCTTAGATGAGGGAAACATGGACCATATCTTCTTCAGTTGCCCCTTAAGACAGTTTTCGTTGCACGATGTCGTACCTCCTGAAATTCCCCATCCTACTTCCCTCAAATGTCTCCTATCCCTAGTTTTTACTCCCTTTGTATATATTTTATGTAAGTACATTAAAAAAAAAAAAATAAGATTGTAAATATATAAATGTATAGGATTTTACCACTCACTCTGTCCCCTACTTATGTATATGTATATGTTTGTGTATGTCTTGCAGCATGTTAAATGTTTTGGTTTCAGGGTGACAAACAAAAACCTCTGCTATACGAATTCACCGAACAACGAGGCTCTACACCGTACAAATTCTTGCGTTTGATGGTCTATCTTTCTACGTGACAGTGGCGGAATTGTGAAACGTTTTCACAAAAGCCATAAACCAAGAATTGAATTGAATTGAATTGACATTGTTAACCTCATTGTTATTTGAGAATTGTGATAAGCTTGCACAAGCAGCTCCCAGACATATCTGCAATTTTTGAGAGATTCAACTGAAAGTAGACAGTAGTTTTTTTTTTGTAAATATTAGTATACATTACAAGCATAAAAATTCTTACTCATTCCTGGTTTATTTGAATCAAAGATAATACTGAGCAGCCCCGTCTCCAGTTTCATGAACATCTCGTAACTATTTACAGTAATTTTCTCCAGAACTGTTCTCACAGCATCCAATATTTTCAAATGCATTTCTATCCTCCGCCTAAAATGATGTATTTAGATTTTTAGTAAGTGGATAGTATCTATTACACTTTTAGAACAGAAACAGCATAATAATAGTGGAACAGCTGGTAACCTTATCACTTAAAGCGTTTACTGCCAGGCAACCCTAGTATTGAAGGGATTATAAAAGGAAAATAAACCATGGTAATAGTACAGGATGGGGTGTGCTAATTCAGGAGTAACAAGATGAATAATGATTTTTGATTTAATTGAATAATAAAGGCACCTTTAAAAACATCTTTACAAGCATACACACATTTATGAGAAAACAAAGATATATATATATAAAATGACTCCAATTGTGGGCTCATTCCTGAAGTAAATGTATAGTAAGCATAGTTTTAGACTCAGTTTTTTGTCCACCAGTATATACATCTCTCACTCTTATTCTAAATAAGAGTGAAATATGTACTAAAATTAATAATAATATGTAATCCAGAAACTGAAATGTTTAGTGGAAGGTTGCTTTAGTAGTATCATGATTATAATTTAGGCAATCAGGTAGCAATACTGAATCAAATACACTTGACAATTGATAAAAATGTATAATTTGCATTTACATAGCCTAAAGCCATTGATTTAATCGTTTTTATATTACTTAAATTTAGGACTACAATTAAATAATTTTATACGACGGGAAGTCTAGTCTAGTCCTCAACATATGGGTACTTAAATGCATCATCAGAGCCACAATATTGGTTTGGATCTATAATTAATTATAGAGCCAGATTAAGCAAATAATGAAATAAAAATGTCTACAACTTAATAGTTATGAATAATGTAAAATAGAAATTAGGTAGCACTGAAATGTCTGAAACAGTCAACTCACCGAATCTCATTGCATTTGATGCGCGAAATAAGCGGGTATAACAAATACTGTTGCAGCTCCTGTACTACCTCTTTCTTTAGCTCGGTGACCCTTGTAGAGTAAGCAGAAAGGCTCTCTAAAGACGGGCACACCATTAGAACATCGCATACTGGCTTTATTTGCGAAAAAGCCTCTTTCAAGTCTGAATTCATTTTGAGTTTTGTTCGCACCATTTGTACACTTTTATCTTGTTTACACAACCGATTCACGTTGGTAATCGAAGTTAAGTAAGTGCACTCTTAGTTTTTCTTATTCTATAAGAAAATTGACCCAAAATAACACAGAAAACTATATGCGGAAAACATGATTATGATTCTTCTCTCAATCAGAATCAGATAATTGATTGCTTTTTTGACAGCCGCAGCCTAGATTGCCAGATTTATTATAAAGAATAATATGTATGTGGTTTTTTGTCAAACCGAGTATTTTCCAAAAATGGTACTTTATACATACAGAAAATACCACACAATAATACTGATCAGATTTTACTTCGGCGACCAGTTTCTAAGTTATGTATAGTGAGTCAACCTAGGCAAACTTCAAAATGGTTTTTTTCTACGCCAATTTTATCCCCCAATACCAAACATTTCCCTGAACTGAAACTTCATTATATATCACATATTTGGCAATTCTGATCGCAGCCCAGATTGTATGGGTTTTGGCGGGAACGCGGATAAATCAAAACGCGATGTCGATTGCTGATGTTCTCAAATGGGTAGTGGTTCTAATTATAGAGTGCCTTAATAGTATGATTCAAAACTTTGTCATCATGTCATCGTATTATATTGTTTTTCAAAATGTGTGTTTTTCAGTGTTATCAAAATTTTGATGTTTTGTATTGTAGCTATGATAGCCTAGTGGTTAGCACTGACGTTTTGTACGCCGAAAGGCGTGGTTAAAACAATGAGCTATGAGCTTGAGATACTGGTGAAGGAAACCATTGCATGGAGGTAGGGTACTTTCTAGTACTCGGCTGGCTAGCTACCACCCTCAAATTGAAAATCTGCCGCCAAGCAAGTAACGGTGTATTTCGGGAGCTTCACTTGCGAGCCAGTTTCATTCCAGGCTTTATCACTTTAACTTAACAAGTGAACTGTGGTCAAACACAGATGTATTATCCATAATATGCCGAATTACAAGCGCGAATGTGGCAAAGTGGTAAAAAAATATCGAATCGAAAATATCGAAATACTGACAAAGGCACTGACTGGGACTGAAAAACAAAAAAAAAGAAGAACTCAACTTCTCAAATTCTCTAGTGTCAAAGTCAAACAAACTTGTCAGTTTGTTACAAGAGAAAATGAAATTTAATTTGAATTAATTAAATTATTCCTATAAAATAATGCTTGTGTCCTTTTAAGTGCTAATTATATAGGTACTAACAATGTTTTCTCTCGTACGTACGAGGGTCTTACATAAGTGCCTTAAAGTTTTGAGGTTAACATTGGTCGACTTCAGTAACCTACCCGATTTAAAAAACTTGAATGTGGTACGTACAGTGGAGAAGACGATCGACAATAACACTAGCATTTTTATCGAGAGCCCCATTCATGTGAAAGTTCAACCAATTGATGTAAACGACCTAAAAGCGCATAATAAACTCATCATGACTCTGTACAGTCAGGGCAAGGATACGAGTGATTTCCAACTCAAACAGACCTCGAAACGCCTGGAGCTGGTCAATAAGAACACATGTTCAGACAAAAATGACGTATGCGTAATACAGGTTCCATATCAGCTTAATGTTCACGTCACTACCACTGAAAATGCATCTGTACATATGTCGAAGTTAGAAGGCGAGGAATTTGTCGTTAAAACGCAAAAAGGAGAGGTAAATGTTGTTGATTTGAAGGCGCAGAACATCAAAGTGGAGAGCATAGAAGGAGCGGTCAAATCAGAAGGCAGATTGCAAGCAACAAATATTGAATTGAAAACAGGAATGAATTCTGAAATTACATGTAACAATATCATGGCTAATTCATTTGCAGCTACGACACACGCGGGACGTATATCCGCAAAATCTTGCTACAGTGATAAGTCACATTTTACAACCTTGATGGGTAATATTCGTTTAGACCATTTGCATAGATCTGTTATGATTGATGTCATTCAACAAGGTAACCTGCACATCACCGGATTTTCGGGCAATTTACAGGCATCTTTAAAAAGCGGAGATGTCTACATGCATGCCTCACAGTTTACTGATAAAAGTAGTATCTTTATACATGAAAAAGGAAAAGTTGAATTGCTCATTGTGGATATACTGAAAAACTTGCCAGCAACAAATCTGATCGCTGAAAAGATAACTGTTGATGAGAAAATAATGAAATTGGGAAGGTTTATGGATGATTCTTTTCCAAAAAGGTTTCGTTTTGAGAAAGAACCCCAGAATGAATTACATATAGTATGTAAGAATGGCTCAATTGATTTGAAAGAGACAACAACATCAATGACTTTATAAAACCAAGTTTAGAAACCTTGTACATGTAGTGTGAAACATTAATACTAATAACATGCTAATATTATATATTATGTAAAGTTTAGGTAAAATGTAATTATTTTTTGTTTCTATTCAAAATGTGAAACAATTTGTATGAAAGACTTTATGCTTTAGATTAACACATAATAGGTACATAATTACGGTTTCTTTAATATGACTGGTAAAACTTGTTATACCCTACAGACTGCATAATCTAATATGTAATTAGGTGTCATGCAAAAGGGTTGACTAGAGACATATCATGGAAGTAAGTTAAACTATAATACAAGCTTTCTTTTACTTCTAAGCTTCAAGCTATCTTCTCAGCTTCTCTTTTTGTGTAACACTTGCATTTTAATAAGTAATCTTGTGATTTGTTGCTTTATCAGTAAATTCCATATCAACCTGTCTATAAATAAATAAAAAATGTATACCAATACTAGCAAACGGTCCCGGCATCACACTGGTGCAATGTAAAGACTAATGTGGTGAATATGCATGTATTATACATATAAACCTTCTGTTTGAATCACTCTTGTCTATTGATAATGCATTAAAATCTGTTGCATAGTTTAAAAGATCTAAGTGTACAGACTGCGGAAAGTGACTTTGCTTTTATACTATGTAGAGATACTATTTTAAATCTCTATATCAAGCTGTATGTACATTTTTCGTTTTATTGATGTGGGTTTAATCACATTTAATTATACCTGACATAGTCTAAACTATAGTCGGAGGAACTAATATAATGAAACATGAGTAATGCCACATAACTTGAAAAAAATATTTCTAAACCACATCAGTTTTCATTGTATGTACAATCTTACTAAATTTATGTGCATTATAAATGGGACCCATAGCTGAAGATCAGCACCATTTCGTAACAACTTAGCATATTTAGCTTTTCCTCCCCCGTTACTATTAAATGGCTATTAAAGAACACTTAGTATGAAAATGTTGCAACTTTAAACTTGTTGGCACCATATTTTTTAGATCAAGATATGCCATTAGATAAATGAGATGAAATAAGTTTTCCTTTCAGGAAAAACACAAAACTCTGTGTACCGTACCATATAGATAAATAATAGTCAATTCTTAATCCAATCTCTTTGTGGGGCAGTCTATCATTCCACATGACATTGGCGGAATTGTGGAGAACCTCTGCAAAGGTCATTCATCAAGAATTAAATAAATAATAAATAAATAAATATCGCAGGACATTACACACAGCGCCATCTGACCCCAAACTAAGCAAAGCTTGTACTATGGGAGTCAGATAACTGATAGAATACTTAAATACTTTTTTTTTTTTTTTTTGTAAATACATACTTATAATACATACAGTACACCCAGACACAGAACAAACATTTGTTTTTGTATCACAAAATGCTTGTCCTGGGTGGGAATCGAACCCACGCCCCACAGCTCTTGAAGCAGACATGCTACCAAATGAGCCAACAGGGCTGTCGAATTGAATTGAATTGAAGTTTTCCTTTCATACTGCAGTGACATGATTGGATGTATGATAATATAGTAAAAAGCCTTCAGAATAGACTATATTATAATAGTGTGCCTAAGACAGGTGCATATACATAGCATTGTAACATGAGCCCAATATAGCGCTATAAATAGTAGAATTTTCGAAGGACTGTAATCAACTACACCACATGATACACTTGTATCATATGAGTTGAAACTTAAATGATCAAAAACAGTGTATGTCTGAGAAAGAACAAGTTATAACATTGTCTTGGTTTGTTATTTTAACAACTTTGAAAATGCCTTGTGTAAAATTTTGTCCAAATTGTATATAGAAAATTTCTGAATAATATTATTATAAATATCACCAGACAGCCCTGTTGCTTCATTGGTAGTATGTCTGCTTCGAGAGCTGAAGGGTGTGGGTTCGATTCCCACTTAGGACTAACATTTGTGTGACTAACATCGATGTTTGTTCTGTGTCTGGTTGTATTGTATGTATTATAATTATGTATTTACAAAAAAAAATATTTAAGTATTCTGTCAGCTGTCTGCTTCCCATAGTACAAGCTTTGCTTAGTTTGGGGCTAGATGGCGCTGTGTTAAATGTCCTCCAATATTTATTTATTTATTATTTATTAAAGTAGTGTATTTCATCTGGAAGTAAGAAGTATTTAGTCAATTGTAAATTGTAATATGAAATAACTACAAATTTCTATAGGTAGAAATAACCATCTCCCAAAATTATACTTTGTTGCTGGTGGCAAATGTTTTATTTATTACTCTTGTTAGGAAATGTTATTTAGTTTTTGAATTTATCTTCACATTACTTGATACCGGAATATTATACATAATGATGATAATTAATAGAGCATAATGACAACTTGTTGTTTAGCCACCATGTTACCTTTAAGAACCTGAGGTTTGGGGTTTGATTCCCAGCTCTGCTGTGCATGACTATTAACTCCGAGTCTGAGTGTTAGTTGTTCTTTGTGTGGGTTTCAATACTGGAAATCCTTGTGTAGAACAACTTGTTGAACTTACCCTAGACAGACTTTTATTTTTGTGTTAACTGTGAAGTCATGGACTTGAGTACACTATTATAATGTTAGTGATTATAGAATGTTATTGAACTTATAGATTATTTACAGTATTGTTTACATGCTAATTATGAAGGTTTCAATTAATGTGTTTATTCTAAATCACTATCAAGTTGTTGTGTCTTCCAAGATCCGTAAATCAAGTATTATTTAGAAATACATCTCATTAGAGATGGTAATTAATCATTTAACATTTTTTTTATACCATCGATTGGCGTCTTAATTGAAAAAGTTTATATGAAATAATGTTCGAGTCAATTCTAAAAAACTTTAACCCAATGACCAATAGTTGCCTATAATTGAGTAAAACAAACAATATCTGTCTATTACATGTAAATTGTCTATTACATACACTATCATTACATGATTATGGTATCCATGTTTTTTTTGTAGGTTGTAAAAGTGTTAACATATTTTTTAATATGATGACCATCGATCATTAAGGATGATTTAATAGTTATTTTATAAAAATAAACCATCATTGACTTCTTTCTAAATGACATATTTCATAATAGTACAGTTGATTTAATCTCAGTATCTAATTGATGGAATTTGCTAATGATAGACTATTTGCTTTATATTTTATATAAAGGAACAGGTCATATAGCGCACCATACCTACATGCAATGCTAAAAGGAGACTACTAAAACTAACTTAAAATGCTAAATAAAGGACTGTTCATCACGACTCGAATACGGCTAAAGTACGCGGTCGAAATGAATTCGTTACCGATGCGCTAGGCGGAGTTTAAGGTACTTCATAGAGGACATTATATTTTATTTATAGGATGCAGTCGAGCTTGTAGTTTTGCGGATGGTGTAATTTTTTTTTTATTTGATCTAAATTTCTCAAGTGAGAAAATATGTACTGTCGAATTCGATTGGGTAGAGACTGCCATAAAATAATCAATAAGGAGTTATCCACAAATTACGTTACACCGTAAGGGGGAGGGAGGGGGTCGACGAAGTGTGACATTGTGTGACAGAGGGCGGGGAGAGGTTCCAAATTTTGTGACTTCAATATTTTATATCTAATTTTATAAATAATTAATTTCTAAACGTAAAATTGCAAAATATGTGACATGACACTAGGTATTTGGGGCGGTCTCACACATGTGACCAGCTGTGACAAAGATGGGGGGGAGGGGGACAAAAAATCACGAAATTCGTGTGACGTAATTTATGGATGGTCCCTAACCATACTCTTATTAAATTGTTACATATATATTTTCTCTTAAATAAGTAGACTGTCAATTATCTAGTTGCCAAAGAATTATATATTGTATTTAATCTATCAGCTGTAGAGTAAGAATATTGGAAATTATTTTGCTACACACATACCTATACATATATATATACTTATTATGTTATCTTATATATATGGTCCCATGCCGCCTCACTTGAGAGCTAGTTCCATTCTAGGCTAGGTGTGCTTTGCCATCTACGACCACATCGTCACTTAATATCAGGTGAGCAGTAGTTAAACACCAAGCTTGTCAAACAAAAAAAGACTACCCACCTTAAGTATCTATTATGAATTATGAATGTAAGTCATCGCATTTATTAATGAATTAATTAATAGTAGACATTTAAAGATACCTACCCAAGTGATTGCTAATCTACTTAGGTAAATTTCATTAAGTACATATAATTATGTAATTTATGAGCCTATCTAATACCTTACAAAACATTGCTTAAAACTAAGTTTTGTGATGTAAGTTAGAAATTGTACTTTTTGGCTCATCCAGAATCCAAGTGAAAATGATAATGCTGTTTTCCTTTCTTTTTTTCTTTGGCGTTTCCATATAATGATCGTATAAGTACATGGATGGTTTACTTTTGTTGAGTTTGTCTTGAAAATAATGTTTCGTAATTTAAGCAGCGTTTTTAAGTAATCCGTATCTATAAATTTAATTTTGTTAGTTCCTACTTTACACTTGGAAAGAACTTACATGTAAAAAAAAGTTTTATTTTGTTATGATTCTGTTCATGTGTTGTGATAGATAGTATGAGACTAGTCTATTAAAGCAATTGTAATTAAGCTGTTGTAGATATACGGTTCTTTATAATTTAATAATAATTATAATAATGTATAGTTGTTGAAAGTTTAATTAAACATGTTCACTCGTAAAAGTATTTTTTTAAAGGAATAAACACTCGAGAGTTTAAACTAAAAAAAGTTAATTAACCTATGAAATTGATGTTCCATATAGTTAATACTGTTTTTTTATAGTTGATAAGCTAAGTGTTTGATCACAGCTCTCCTGATGTTAAGTGACGGTGTGTTCAAAAATGGTAAAGTACACCTAGCCTGGAATAGAACTGGCTCTCAAGTGAGGATGCCGGAACACACCGTTAGCTGCTTGGCGGCAGATTTTCAACTTGAGGGTGGTAGCTAGCTAGCCGAGTACTAGAAAGTACCCTAGCACCATGCTACGGTTGCCTCACGATGTTTTTCTTCACCGGCAGTTCAAGCTCATTGTTGGGTTTGAATCCACGCCCTTCGGCGTGCGAACCGACCGCGCTAACTACTGGGCAATCGGCACTACAAAAAAAAATAAAATTGGTCGGCATTTTTGTTTAATACGCAAGAACCAATAAGTACTGAATATTTTTCGTCACCCTCTCCAAAAAAACCCCCTATCTTCCTCTAATCTTCACTATTTTTAATTAGCGTTCTTATAATCTTGTGGGAAAGAGAATGTTACAAATGAATGCTTATGTAATTGCAGTATTAATGAACAAGGATGCATTTCAATTTTGTTTTAATAGGTAGGTACATTAATGCTAATTGACTACAAAAATGAGGTGCATGGGACGCGGGCGGCTGATAACCACCAATTTATAAGTGACACGATTGTGCGTACGCGTCAGTCTAATCTTCGCTACCATGCCGGCGTGTGAGCCCGAGTTCTCTCGCCTCGCGGTTTCCAACGCGGAGTTGGTGGCTAGTGGTGCCCCAACCAAGCGCCGTTTGCACCAGCCGTCGCTGTTTACGGCGCTTCGACGTTCCTTTTCCTTCTCTCTTATGCCCGAGAAACGTGCTGTCTCCCCAGAGCGACACCCGTCTCTAAGCAGGTTCCTACGCTTCGTCACCTGGGCGCTGCTACAACTTTTACGACCATTCTTCGCGCTCTTCAGCATCGTGTCACTCCCCGGATGGAAACAAAGCCTTATCGTCCTACCGAGTATATGTATGTCCGTTTCACTATTCATATTTTGGCAGTGTATACAGTGGTCAACTGAAGGCCTGAAAACTATCGGAAGATTTATAAGTTTAAAGAACACGAAACAGCCTCTCACGGTTTTGATCAGCGGAGGCAGTTCGGTGCAGGCGTTACATTTGGCGAGGAACTTACATTCGGTCGGAGCCAGAGTTGTAGCTTTTGAAACTGCAGGAAAATTTGCATTGCTAAAGTATTCTACGGCAGTGGACAAATTTTACACGATGCCTAGGCCGAACCCGGTCGATCCACTCGCGTACGCGCGTGCCCTGAGAGAGATTGTCCAAAGAGAAGAAGTCGTGTTTTACGTGCCGGTTAGCTCGTCTACTTCCGCGTACTACGATGCCCTTGCTAAGCCGCATCTGGAAGTGATAGGGTGTCAATGCTTCGTACCATGCGCATGGGATGTCATCATGCTGGACGACCCGTTGGAGCTGATGACGATATGCCGTGCCGCTGGACTAGCCACACCACAATTCTGGGTTGTGGCGAACGATGACGACGTGCGTGCGTGGTATGATAGCGGAGCCTCGAATGAAGGAAAACATTTCATTGCGAGTGCAGGAGCGCTAGGCGCTCCCGACCGGTTGAGGTTTATTATGCCCGAAGACAAACATCAATTTCGGTTTCCTCGTGCGACCAACGCAGAGAAGCTGTGGGTGATCATCAGGGAGCCGAAGGGAGAGAGAATCCTGACTTGTACCACTCTAAATGAATCGCGTGTCGTGAACAACGTAATATGCCGAGTGGACGCTGCACGGAAAAGACTGGTGCCGCAGAAGGATGACGAGATCCACGAGTGGGTGAAGCGTTTCCTGTTTTATCTGGCGCCGGCTAGGCCGATGACCGGCCACGTATCGTTCAGGCTCATACGAGAAGAAGCCTCAAACGGACAAACGAACAGATTAGTAGCGATCGGAGCTCGAGTGGGAGTTTCTTTGTCGTACCTGTGCCAGAATTCTTCGTCTCGTTCGTTCGGATCACAGTTCAGTCGGATCACAGTGGGCAACACGGCCCTGGATACACGCGAGGCTTTATTCGCGTTCTGGGACCCAATACCGTACTATGCTTACTACCAATTGCATACGCCCAGAGGTCGCCGGAGCCCTGCAAGACGCCGTCGAAAGTACCACATTGAAGCGGGTCACGTTAGGAATAATTCATAGACACACTCAGCACCTACCTACCTGAAAAGTGCGTTTCCTCCTTGCTACGCCACGTCGCCGTGTAGCTCAATCGCACTCGAGGACCCTTAGGACTTCCAAGCCTAATAATAGATAATGCCATTTCTAACTTTCGAGAACACGATTGTTTTGTAACTACTATGTAGATATTTTAAGTAGATAAATGTAGGTAAAAGATGTTATGATTGCCATTACGTACTGTATAGAATAAAGAATAAAACGTTGCTCAATATTTTATCATGAATTAATTTTCTTTTGACGATCGTGTTAATAATAATTCCTAAGTAGTAAGGGTAGAATAGAAATTAACCTGAATTTTTACTTGTGGGAAGGACACTGATCTGTTCACCCCGTAGCTCATGCTTTAGATAGGTAGGTACCTACTTTATAGTGTGCTAGAGGATACGGCCCTTGTTATCACCTTCTAAAAATGTTATCTTCCGTATATTCATACTTACGTGAAAAATGAAAAGCCGAATTGCTAAATATAGTTAGGTACTGAAACTTGCCGGCAACGAATCTGATTGCAGAAAAGGTAACTGTTCATAAGATAGAAATCATAAAATTGAGAAGGTTTATAATTATTTCATTTTATGTAAAAGTAATGAGACGAACGATGCGCTCTCCTGATAGTAAAAAATAACGCATGGATGATATTGGTTCAAATAGATTTAGTTTTGATTTAAAAAAGCAATAAATCTATGGTTAGAAACCTACCTAATGATTCCCTTTTTTACTATGGTAACTGACGTGGTTTTGATACGTTTTTGTTTTACTTATTAGTATATCCCACATACCTAAGTAAAACAAAAGTGTATATAGGTATATAATCTACGAATAATTTTATTGGAAACTATAGTTTTGGCTACATCCAATTCCCTTCATCATGGAGACAAGGCTGAGTTTTGCAAACTGCTTCACGCAACTTTTGAAAACGTTGGTATGAGAAAACGCTCGAGTCGATGCTAAACACGTAATAATACAATAATGATTATCCAATAAAAGTGAATTATCTATTTATCCCACTAATATTATAAATGTGAAAGTTTGGATGTAGGTATGGATGGATGGATGTTTGTTACTCTTTCACGCAAAATCTACAGAACGGATTTGGATGAAATTTGGTATGGAGGTAGCTGAGCTCCTGGATTAACAAATAGGGTACTTTGAATCACGAAAACATGTAGCGGGTAACACCGCGGGGCGCAACTAGTAGGTACTCTATATAAACACAAGTGGTTATGGAATCTATGTTTTAGGGTTATATGTCGACCATCGACCATTAAAGATAATTAACAGTTATTTTATAATTAAAAGAAACCATCAATGACTTCTTTCTAAAAAAAGTATTTAAGTATTCTATCAGTTATCTGTCTTCCATAGCACAAGCTCTGCTTAGTTTGGGGTCAGATGGCGTTGTGTGTATAATGTCCTACGATATTTATTATTATTATCGTTACTCTTTAGAGTTCTCTCGTT
Source organism: Biston betularia (assembly GCA_905404145.2). Lineage (NCBI taxonomy): Eukaryota > Metazoa > Arthropoda > Insecta > Lepidoptera > Geometridae > Biston > Biston betularia. The sequence continues at coordinate 2,327,346 of FR989872.1, read as the reverse complement.
TCCGAGGTAGTATTTCCCTGTTTATGCGGGCTTTTGGCCAAGCAACAACAGGGTATTAATTAAGCGAATCTAATGACATAAATTTACGGACTATCCTACAAGTATTAAGTATTGCTGCTTTTTGTACTAGTATAAAGGTGAGTTTATGAATGTTTAATGTTTCTAAGCTTGTCAAAAGCGAATGTGGGGCTACACCGGTTGTTGATATAACTATAGGTATAGTTTTGACTATGTTGACCTTCCACTGTGATTTTATTTCAATGGTTAAATCTGTATATTTGGCAATTTTTTCTGTGTATGTGCTGGAAATATTGTGGGTGTTGGGCACGGCGATATCGATGAGGTAAACTGTATCATTCTTTTTGTCATGAAGTGTGATGTCTGGTCTATTAAAATGCACTGTCTTGTCTGTAATTATAGTCCTATCATTATTATTAAATGACATATTTTATAAAAATAGAGATGATTCAACCTCATTATTTAATAGATAGAATTTGCTAACGATAGACTATTTGATTCATTATAATACGGTTAGTGCTGTCGAATTCGAAAGGGTATTAGAGAATGCCATAGAATCAATAATCACTTAACAAAGTATAATAGACTACCAATTGAAAAGTTGCCAAATAATTATTTATATTTAGTCTAGTATTATAGTAGTACAAGTTAAATAAGACAATTTAAAAAAAAACACGATTGCTCAAAAATAAATGATCTTTCTCAAAAAATATACACACTGTGCCTTAATGACTGTGAATTAATTGTAATACGATTAATGATTAATAAAATTATAATGTAGGTATATTTGTTGACATTTTCACTCTTAATTTTTGTTTTAAATGCATTTACACTCAAAGCTAACACGATGATTAAGTATTTTTTTTATTTTTTTATCGGGAGAGTTCCGCATCCTCGCTGTACTCGCGCTGTGTCGCTGTGTTCTTCATACGTATGTATGAAGAATGTGGAATCAAAACGTTTAGTCTGTATGTGGGGAATATCCACCATGTATGGATGGCGATTTGGCCGTGTCTGCCTAGCCGTCCGGTAATTACCTACAAGGTGCAACCAAATTGTTGCAGTTCCAAGGCACACTCTCTGAATTCTATCCGATAGAAGACAGACAAACGACGAGCGACTAATAATGAATTAAATTTATAAAGTTTGGCTTCCTATGGATTGGTTTAAGGTTTACCAAGCCCCAAATAGGTGTTATAATATTTTACTATGAAAACTGACGTAATTTTAACATATTTTTGTTTTTCTTAAACGGGTTTACTATCTACTCACGTCTTACTATAGTCGGAGCAAGGTATGTGACATAGTTAGCTAAACATGAGTACCTAATCCCTCAAAAGTAAAACAAAAATGTATTGTTAAGGTTCCATATTATGAGCATGAAATTATTTTGCGACGTAAATAGTTAATATGCAGACTAGGCTTCTTGGTTTCACCTGCATGCTTAGTTCGCAATAATCATAATATTTTTTTTAGAAGTTTAGCGTTTTCCATCGCTCTTCAAAAATATCAACACACATTAAAGCTTTCTAATATTTATGTGTGAAAGACAATAGTATTTTAAACGAATGCTTCTGTAATTGCAATATTAATAAGGATGAATTTCCATTTTTTTAATAGGTAAGTTAATGCTAATTGGGTACAAAGATGAGGTGCGTGGGGCGCGCGCGGCTGATAACGACCAATTTATATGTAGCAGGAGAGTGCGCGCGCGTCAGTCGAGTCTCTGCCGCCATGCCGGCCTGTGCGCCCGAGTTCGCCCGCCTCGCGCGTTCCAACACGGAGTTGGTGTTTTCTCCGCGTACCAAGCGTTGTTCGCATCAGCCGCCACCTTTTACGGCGCTCCGACGTTCCTTCTCGTCCACCTTCTCCCTTATACCCGAGGAACGTGCCGTCTCTCCGGAGCGACGTCCGTCGCTACCCCGGTTCCTACGCCTCATCACCTGGGTGCCACGGCAGTTATTACGACCACTCTTCGCACTCCTCAGTATCGTCTCACACCCCGCATGGAAACAAATCCTTGTTGTCCTACCGACGCTATGGATAGCCGCTTCACTGTTCATATTTTGGAAGTGCATACAGTGCCCTGTCGGAGTCCTGAAAGCTATCGGAAGATTTATTAGCTCGAAGAACACGAAACAACCTCGCACGGTTCTGATCAGCGGAGGCAGTTCGGTGCAGGCGTTACATTTGGCGAGAAACTTCCATTCGGTTGGCGCAAGAGTTGTAGCTTTCGAAACTGAAGGACAATTTGCATTGCTAAAGTATTCTGCGGCAGTGCATAGATTTTACACGGTGCCTAGGCCTAACCCGGCCGATCCACTCGCATACGCGCGTGCTCTGAGAGAGATTGTCGAAAGAGAAGCTGTCGTGTTCTACGTGCCGGTTAGCTCGTCTACTCCCGCGTACTACGATGCCCTAGCTAAGCCGCATCTGGAAGTGATAGGGTGTCAATGCTTCGTACCATGCGCACGGGATGTCGTCACGCTAGACGACCCGTTGGAGCTAATGAGGATATGCCGCGCCGCTGGTCTAGCCACACCACAATTCTGGGTTGTGGCGAACGACGAAGACGTGCGAGCGTGGTACGACAGCGGAGTCTCGAATGAAGGGAAACACTTCATTGCGAGCGCAGGAGCGCGAGGCGCTCGCGACCGGTTGAGGTTCATTATGCCCGAAGACAAGAATCAATTCAGGTTCCCTCGCGAGATCAGCGCCGAGAAGCCGTGGGTGATCATCAGGGAGCCGAAGGGAGAGAGAATCCTGACTTGCACCACTCTGAAGGAATCGCGTGCCGTGAACAACGTAACATGCCGAGTGGATTCTGCCCGGAAAGGGCTGGTGCCGCAGAAGGATGACGAGGCCCATGAGTGGGTAAAGCGTTTCGTGTCTTATCTGGCGCCGGCAAGGCCGATGACCGGCCACGTGTCGTTCAGGCTCATACGAGAAGAAGCCTCAAACGGACAAACAAACAGATTAGTAGCGATCGGAGCTCGAGTGGGAGTTTCATTGCCGTACCTGTGCCAAAATTCTTCGTCGCGGTGCGGACATACCGCCACAATGGGTAAACTTCTCAACACAGTACTGGATACACGCGAGGCTTTATTCGCGTTTTGGGACCCATTACCGTACTGTGCATACTACCAATCGCGAGCGCCAGAAGGTCGCCGGTTGCCTTCGCCGGAGCCCTGCAAGACGCCGCCGAATGTGCCACTCTGAACGTAGTGCGGCAGTGTTAGGAATAATTCATTAAGCCACTCAGTACCTGAATAGTGCGTGAGTGGGAGTCCTCTTCGCTACGCCACGCCGTGTAGTTTAGTCGCGCTCTCTATTTTAAATGTTATCGACTCGTTTCGCTTGGAAGTCCTACAAGTGGTCTCGAGGATATGACTGTTTTGTAACTACTAGGTAGATATTTTAAGTAAATGTAAAACATGTTACGATTGCCATTATTGTATCGAATAGGAAATAAAACGTTGCTCAATATTTTATTATGAATTAATTTTCTTTTGATTGATCTACCTTCGTGTCGATCATCCAATATATTTCCAAACACCTAATATGGATCGTAAGGAGATTAAAATTTAAAATTTTACATTCTAAAATTAAATTGGTAGGTACCTAAACTCCCGCTAATTTTTCTATAATTTTCATAAGAAATGTCTAAATCTATATAGGAGTTTTGGCGGGAACGCGGGAAGAGTCGTGTCGCTCCGTTGTATTTTTTTCCAAAACTAGTGTTTTGTCGAGTGTTTATGCATAAAAATGGTGGTGTTTTATTCATAAAGTGCCGAATTACAAGCGCGAGTGTGGGAAAATGATATAATGTGGTGAAACATGAGTTTTCGTGTTTCTTCCAAACTTCATCGAAGCTTTGTAGTAAAGTCGCCACTACTTTACTAAAGCATGACTGGAATTAACTGACACGAACTGGACTTGACAAAGACGACTTTGACTAAAACTAGCTACGATGGCACTTATTTAACTTTTGAAACTTGAAAATATATAATTACTTGACACTGGCAAATGCTAAAACGCGACGCCAAAACCAAAGAGAAAAAAAAAATCTATATAGGCTATCTAGATCGTCAATTCTTTTTTCTGTAAGCTATAATTCAGCCGATATTTACTTGAGAACTAAAATGAATAAACATTATATTTGTTTTCATAAAGGACCTATGGTACGGACGCTAATACGTTCACCGTGTAACACATGCTTCCCCTACTTTACATAGACACTAGACTGATTGATGACTGATGAGAGATTTGCTAGACACTACGGCCCTTGCTATCGTCAACCAAGGCAAACAGAAAAATCTTATCTACAATCTCTATCACTGTCCACTACACTGTTTATACAGTGGCGTGATGATATCCTGAAGTTTAGTGGCATCACCTGGACGTTATTAGGGCTATTCAGACAAGATTGAGAGAAACCTTCTGTAGCTCTACAGCTAAATGAGCTACACATGATAAACTCTAAGGTCACCTTGATAGCAGACGCGTTAGTCGTCAATATATATTTAGCATCATAAAGTATTAATCCTATTTTGCTACCTATACCTACTCATGTTATTCAGTAAGCAGTAGGTAGATGAGTGTTTGTTTTCGTTAGAAGATGCTTGAAGAAAAGTGCGATCTCTGGCCGGCGGTGACCCGGACGCGATAGCTTATCTTCAAGTGCACCACAATTTATAATAATTTATATTTCACCCGTATCAGGTCGAATGACAGACAGGGTTATACAGGGCTGCGTGCATATCGCCATCAAGCGCAGTCTTCACTGAAACAGTTATTTATAATATTACCATGGAAACCAAATATTACCTACCAACGCACCTAGTAGCTTGTAACTACATGATACAGGTATAGTATCTGTTATACTATCTGTGCTGAACTTTTTCAAAGTTCTATAACGTTAATCATCTAATTAATGTTAAGAAAATTAAAAAATCTCAGTAGGTACACAGCTAGCAGTTAACAAGGTTTATTTTTATGATGTGACTTGTAACATTGGTGTTATCAATAAAATATTTCTATTTGTATTTTGTAAGTACAAGTAATAAGAAAACAAAGGCGTTCTCCTGATGGTAAAAGATAATGTAGCGGCAACTTTGAGCAATGAAGCAAAGTCCAGTGAATGAATGCTTTGGTGCTCAATACTTTCAAAAATGTGATCGTTATTCTTACAAACTTCGTCATTTTGCTAGATGCAGTATTCTTCACAATAAAATATAAATATATTATAACAAAGTAAATAAGTGTTTGCCTGCTCGTCGGCAGAATATCTAATACAGCTGTGATTCCTCTCTTCTAATCTCTAGACGATCTCCTGCTAAGGTTTCGTAACACCATGTTTTTCTTACTATAAAATTAGGTACGATTGTATGCACGCAGGTACCAGGTGACATCTACACCTGAGTAGATCATACCTTTAAAGTAGGTAAGTACTAGTTATCTACACTGCATCAGTCCTACGCGAGACTTATTAAAACAATTGATAATTCAATTTATTTACTTATTATGTAATAAATAATTATAAGCCAAGTTACAGCGTACACCAAAGTCTTACTTATTCTACCTTACATAATTATGTACCTACTAGCTAATAAAAATTTACAAAATAATATGTGTATATTAGACAATTAGTTACATTGGGGTATATAGGTATTATGCAAATAAAACATTTGAATTTGAATACCTATATTGCTCGCAGTATACTAAATATGTTTTAAATGAACACTGGCCATTTATTTTCAAAAAATATTTCAGGTTTCTGATAAGACAGCGTGTACTTTTTAGTCCGGGTGGCAGCGTTGCAAATACAAAAGTCAGTAAGCCGGCTGATATTTCTACATAATCTTGAATTTGAAAATGTATTGATAGTAGGTATAATAACAACATACCAAACAAAAAAAAACTATATACAAAAGCCGTTACGTAACTAATTAACTATTAAATAGAAAATGTGGACAGGTTTGTTATATATATTTATTACCAACACTGTGCATAATTTATTAAAACAAAACAAACATAGCTACCTACTTGTCAAGCAAAACTAAAGATCAGTTTTCGTCTATGCCGGCTTAACAAACCGCTGTCGTAAGTACTATTACATTTTGAATACATTGGTAAAATTTTCTATCGAATCCTGCGTTCGTTGCGAAAATAAGTTGGTAAAGTTTTTGCTAGATTAGCAGGCACTTAAAACTGACCTGCCGAACTTATGATTCATTCACTATTACCTACTAATAAGTCAATACTAGGTAATGAATTAAAGTCTTTAGCCATGGTTGAACAGACCCTTATCATTCGAATCAGTTCAATCCAGCTTCAAAACACGTTCATAGAAATATGTTTTCAAGTTGCGGAACTAATCAAGCCTGTTGTTTTGAACTCTTGACACCAACTGACAGTCGTCTATTGGGCTCACACTTAGTTCACTATTGAGATGGCGAACTTATAAATTATAAAATTACAGACATAATTCCGATGTAGTAGCAAAATTTTTTAATAGACTAGAATTATGATCCTGCCAGCTTACAATAGAGTGAAGAAAAGTAACAAGAAAAATTACTGGATCCGTATCACAATCATTATCGTTTCCTCTAGCCAAGACCTGAGAGAGTTCAAAGTATGTATTTAATATTAAATTAGAATAGAAATGCTGCGCTGCTGAAGAGTCAAAACTGTGTACATGAAGATTTTAACTATTTTATGCCACATCAGTTTTGAGCTGCCGGTGAAGTAAAAGATCGTGAGGAAACCATAGCATAGTGGTAAAGTACTTTCTACTGCTGAAATTATGATTAAAATGTTGAATAAATAATAAACATTTGAGAGGATATTCCACACAGCGCATATAAAAATGGCTTGTAGCTCATAAAAAACTAAAATAATTTTAAACATATAGGTATACCGTAACTGTATTATCTCGTTACAAAAACCTAGCATTTTAAAGACGTGTTGACTCTTCGAGCGCTTGACAGGGAACGACTTGTACTACAATGTACATGATGGCTTGAAGAGCTACGAGTAGGGGTTAAACACGTGTCGGCGACTGGTGACTGCAATGAGATGTGAATATAAATACTTATTATGGTATCAGATGTGTTTAATTTAATTAGATTTGTGACTGCACTGTTAGGTCATTTGGTAGAATATCTGCTCCAAGAGCTGTAGCGATTGGGTTCGATTACAGGACACACATTTATGTGTCAATAATTGTTTGTTCTGTATCTGGGTGTTCTAGATGTGTTTATATTTACAAAAAAAGTATGTAAAGATTCTATCAGTTATCAGGTTTTTTTATGCAAAAGTTATGAGACGAACGAGCCGCTCTTTTGATGGTAAGAGATAACGCCTGTCCATGACCATTGCGATACACGGAACATTGAGTAGCAAAACAAAGTCCAGCTGCTTTGGCGCTCATCTTACTTTGAGACTTTCGATGGTTAGTCTCAACAGCCCTGCAGTACCCTTCAAATCAGAACACATGTTTACACACTACTGCTTAGCGGCAGAATACCTGGTACTGCGGTGGTACCTACCAAGACGACCTCCTGCTCAGAATACCTACCGGTAAGCACAAGGTACCATAGTACCTTGCTTGCATAGTAGCTTTGCTTAGTTTGGGGCTAGATAGCGCTGTGTGAAATGTCCTTTAATATTTATGTATTCTATTCCCAGATTGTTGTTTTAAATATTAAGTGTAATTACGTATAAACATTTAAAATTGTATTCAAATTAAATCCTCATCACTGTTGTAAACAAAATGACTTTTAAACGGAAATTTTACATGAATAAATATAACTCTTAAACACTTTGTAATTTATAAGTAATATACAAATTATAGATAGATTTGGAATTAATTTACAATGAAAATAATTTAATACAATTTTAATTAAACAAAATAAAATAACTTAAAATAATAACTACTCTAAAAGGCCGCTATCAATGGGAATAGTTCTCAAAACGCTGGCCCCATTGCCGCGTTGTATGGCAATACTCAAACGAATTAAAAAAATATATATTTTCAGTTCTTGTCTAAGTGTTACATAATTTGCATTGTAATAAGTTTAATATGATATCTAGTTGATTACTAATTGCTTAGTTCTGTAATGTATGGCCATAGTTATATCTAATAAAAGAAATTGATAACATCGCGTGTGTTTCTCTCACTTCATTATGTAATCACGTGCCTAAGATACCCAGTTACCCACTAAATAACTTCGTCCATTAGTCAAAACTTATCAAATAATTTATCATCCGGGGATGTTTGGCTCGAGTGACAACTAGATATAGGTATAGGGTTACGCGAAACGGTTATTATACCAAGCCTAAAGTAACAGCCAATTCAAGACCAACGACGACTTTTCCATACACAATTACAAATGTAGGTATAAAAAAATTACAAATATTTTATCGATAACACCAAAGTTACGAGTCGTTTTTCTATACTAACGCGTTGTTGAGTATAAAACATTTTTTTCTATGAAAATGTTTTTATGAAATCTATGCTCGTTAATAAAATAAATAAATATCGTAGGACTAATACACACAGCGCCATCTGACTCCACACTAAGCAGAGCTTGTGTGATGGAAGTCATAACTAATACAATATATAAATACATTTTTTGTACACACATACTTATAATAAATACAGAAAACCCAGACACAGAACAAACATTTTATTTATACCACAAAATGTTTATCCTGGGTGGGAATCGAGCCCTTGCCCTTCAGATCTTGAAGCAGACGTACTACCAATGAACCAACAGGGCTGCCGTGACGTGTCCTGACATGACGTCACACTTTGCTGACACCCTTGTGACTTATTAATGGCTGGCGCCTGATGGTTCCTCGTATATCCGAAATCACTACGACTAGTTAGTTATAGGCTTAGTAAATTGTAAATTCTGCATCTAGGCCGGCCATCGACTCTCAGCTTAGTCCGGCCTAGATGATTGTGTAATGGTATGTGACCCAGGTCGTAAAACGCATCCTCCCGTTTACATTGTAGGCACGAGATTGTAGAGAGTATCAGTAAACATAATACGTATTTTACGTACTTAAGTATTTGTAAATAACGAATTAAATGCACGTAGTACCTAAATGTCGGTGGCGTAGCGTGCCCTGTATTAAAATTAGTTGGGGGGACATACAAGGAACACAAGGTTAAGTGACATTGTGGAAAACATAACATTATGTTGACTCTTGACCAGATATATGAAGTAGCTTAATTTTGTTCAGGATTCCAGAGCATTTTTGAGACTTGGTGATAGATTTTCTTAGCAGGAAGTCGTCTAGGTGGGTATCACTGCAGTACTAGATATTCTGCCCTCAAGTAGTAGTTTGTAAACATTGCTGTGCTCTGGTTTGAAAGGTACGGCAGCTAGCGAAATTACAGGGCTGTTGAGATTAACCATCGTAAAGTATCAAAGTAATGAGCGCCTAAGCAAGCAGCGATTCCCTAGACTTTGTTTTGTTATTCAAAGTTATGTGTATCGCTGTTATGGTCATGAACATGCGTTATCTCTTACCATCAGGAGAGCGTCTCATTAGTTATACTTAAAAAAAAAAACAATATTGGTGTCTTCAAGTCTAGAGTACCTATCATTCAGAGAATAGGTTCCACCTTGTCCACACTACTGCTTAACATTCTGAGTATTCACACTATTCTGAGTAAATAAATAAATATGGTCACCGAACCCCAGTGGCCGTGGTCGGTGGCTCCCTTGCGATGAGACAAAGTAACATAATTCTCTGCAATCATTATCCGTTATCTGTCATGAGTTAATATAAGTATGTACGTAGATATACAACACACAATAACAAGAACTATATAATACGACTAGCTGTGCCCGCGACACCGTTAGCGAGGATTTTCAGTAAGGGCGCAATTACGTTTCAGCTAAATCGACTGCGCGTTTCTAGAACAGCGCGTATTATTTCAATGAACATAACTTTTTTGTTAAAACAAACACCAAATGTTAAGGAAAGTTCACAATACATCAGTGAAAACTGTATTCAAATCGGTTTAGCCATTTCTGAGATTAGCGTGCAAAGGAAACAGATACAAAATCTAAAAAAATATTTTTTTTATCCTGAATAATATAAGTGCATCAATTGTTTTTTGAAAATATTTAAAAGTATGTATGTACAGGTACGACTTGTTTACGATTATAAATATCAAAAAAAATTTAAGATATATCTACATTTTCAGATTTATTCAAGGAAGTGCATACTTTAAAACTTTCCTGGCTGTACAAAGTCTTGCGATATTTATTGAATGCGATGCGTTAGCAACTGAACTCTTATCACATAATAATACTGTCATTAAGATTATGTTCTAAGGAAAACGACTCAGAATACGCGTAGATTAGTAGTGAAACAACACGTGGTGATCTCTAGTGTTCAAAAGATAGAAATGTTTTAAAGCTCTGCCAAGAGCAGGTGTGGATTAAATAAGTAATTCCTTAGATAAATACAAAGATTCCTCTAATACCATGATGTTACTTAATTGGTCAACGCTTTCGGATTAAATACCGCTGAGCATGAATTTGAAATCCGACAATAGACTTCAACTGCCGGTGAAGGAAAACATCGTAAAGAAATTGTGGCAAGGTGGTAGAGTACTATGCAATACTCTACCACCTGTCTAGCTAGTAGCTATCATCGTTGGTACCGTTTTACCCTTTGGTTACGGAACCCTAAAAACTAAATAAATAAAATAACATATTTAACTGACACATATTTTTTAAATATACCTTTATATAAAAACTTTATAGAGTATGGAAACTAGGTATTTATATATAAGTAAGCTTACCATCAAAAGTAACAGAAAATACATAGTTACTGTTACGTAAATAACTGTGTCGATGGTTACGACTGTCACGAGCGCTTGAGTCAGCCGTGGTGCGCGTGGACGGGCAAAGTCTGCCGTCTCTTTGCTTATCCGAACCAGACGATAACGCCAGGACAGGGGATGCTTAGCGGTGATACTGGACATGTTTACTCTCTTATTTCTTTGAAATCGTACAGATATGATAGTTTGTAACAGACTTGCAGATTTGGTCTGTACAGACCACCCGACAGAAATTTGATTATGTTTTGTCACTCAGTTGCAGAAATAACGTACCAATCAATATTAATTATTCAAGAAGTTTATATTAATTAGTTAATGATATCAAATACCTACTGCGTACCTACTCATGTTATAAATTTGCTAATAAATTTTGGCGAATAAATCCTTGGCTTTAATCAAGATTAGTTTATTAAAAAGAAAGGTAGCATTATTTATTTTGAGCATTGATTATATCTATTATTTTTACACGATTACCCAAAAAAGGGTTCATGTATGTATATATATACTGTATGAGTAATATCACCATAGCTTTTAAATGCTTGAACAGATTTTATGTATCGTTAGAATCTTTACGTGCCCCCGAGTGACATTGGTTATTTTTTTGCAACGCATATTTTATATTTCATTAAAAAATCATTCATGTTCATCTAAGCTCTAGGCCTCATGAACATTGCTGGAGTTGGCACAATCCAAAGAGATTGTTTGCAAAGAATGAACGTGAAGTTATGAATTTGTCTCCGGGTTGTAAACAATTGCGAATGATACTGTTACTTTTATACTTCCGTGACATCAAAGAAATGGACCGACTGCAACGTATCAGAATTCCATGAAACTGGCCAACATCGTATAATTCCGTAACATCAAACAAATAGACCGACTGCAACGTCTCAGAATTCCATGAACAACACCGTAGAGAACCGCAAAAGACACTATGACGGTTTCTTTCATTTCAAGAACTGAAGAAGTGACTAAAGAGATAAACAATGTTTGGGAAAGGGCACCTCTATTAGTATCCTAATTCTTTGAATTTGACCACAAAAGATATAAATACCTACTTTTTACAGGTATCACCCATTAAGTTATAAGCAGGCTCCCTAAAAAATCTCATGCTTACTCCATCCATACGCTATTCCCAATACTAAAAGACTTTATTTATTTTAAAAATTAAATCCAACATTTAACTTTAAACTCTATGTATTATGCCATCGTTCTCGAAGTCCTGCTCTTCTCTAGACCATTGGTATAAGAAAGCATTTTGTAAACTTGTTTTTTTTTCTATAGTAAAAGCGTATTGATGGCTTGGAAGGATGGGTATGAAAGTTCAATTTATCGTCAACTCGACCATTCGAATCGAGTAGAATCAATTAAAAGTCCAAGAATCGTTTATTTACTTTCCTTGTAATTATCGCAGTGGAAACGACCGTACGATTAATTGGATCATAGAAGATACCAAACGGGATACTATTTAATTATTTAGTAAACGATTAAATTATTTCACAGAAACGCAGACGTGGTGATAGCAATGCTTGTTTTGACCAAAACGGGCCTGCTTCTGTCTGTTAACAGTAGGAAACTTTGACGTGTTCTGAAAAGAAATTTTGTGTGTGAATACGGTGTACAGTATGGTAAACAAACGTAATTAAGAAAATTTAAAAAACAAATGTCCAACCATTTTTTTTTAAATTATAACCGGTGTCATATGGGATAATGTAAGGATTCTAACGATACCCCATACATCCAAATCCAATCCAATAAAGTCCAATAAAAACATGGACAGTATATAGCCTTATATAAATGGTGGAGCGCCTTTCCGCTTTAATTTGCCAGTGTAATTCGACATTCAACATTTAAATAACCCGCGTCTGAGGTGTCATTGGTGAAGAGGTGCTAGCTTGTCTGTTCTGCCTGTGATGCCGCAGATATTCGCAAATCTCTCGAGAGATGGCGTTGGTTGTCCTCAGAGGCGATGCAAACACGCTCGCTAATTGGCATAAATGTAAAGGTCACGTGATGTGACATGCACTTTTCGTCGGTCTGGACTGACGTTGAAGAGTGGTAGTAGAACTTTTCTCGTGTGACTATCTGAATATAATTTTACGCCTAAAAAACTATAATTTGCATATAAAAGGTTTACAATTCTCTTCCCTCACGCGAGGGGATTGTTGTGTGGTGAAGTGCACGTATTTTCAGCGATTTCAGCGAAATAGCCGGCCGGCTAACTTAGCCTTAATTGAAGGCTGCCAAGGATACTATAACCTAGGATTCCAGCCGCTTTCTGGATGACGAGTGGATGGAAGCGGTTGTTACAGGTCAGTCAGCAGGTTTATGCACTTTATTTGCCAAGACACCTCAAACTTATTGCAGTCGTTATATTTAAATTCGCTTCATCGTGAGCAATCACACCCTGGAGGGACTATTTACACGCCCCTCCATTATTTTGGTCCTTTTCGAGCCGGATAGTCCAGTGAAAGTGCAGAATCACGTAATTTTGGTGAATTCTCGCATATTATTTACTCACCTCTTCATACCTATTCACGTATTTTATTGGTGAATACGCCGTTCATACCCCGCTTATTTTTCACGTCATATTGGTAAATCCGATTGTCTGATAAAATCTTTTATTTACGGCTCAGATTTTACGTAACTTATTGGTAAAATTTTGAATCCGTAACGCTCCGAGTCACCTACGTAATTCATTGGTAGGCGACTTTTTACCCGCTCAATAGGTTAAATTGATAACATTTTCTTAGAAACTTACGTATTAATTGGTAAAAGTATTTCTAAGCAAACAATTTTATCCTACCTTATTTAATTACGCTGTGGCCAAATTGTATATGAAACAATATTTTTTCGCCATTTCGCCATTGCACCTACCGACATTTCGTCGTCTTTTGCTACACCTACCTCCCACTATTTATTTATAAGTCGTTCTAACTGACTTAGCATTTTATATTACCTGCATACCAGCTATCAGCAGTTTGTGTTTACGTATTATTATTAATAATTTATTTTTGTAAAAATGACGGAAAAACAAGCTGATCTGGAGGTTATGTTGGTTTTAATGAATCAAAAGAAAGAATTACTGTTTCAACGTATGAATCGGTTATATACCGCGTCAAAGGGTATTATTTCTTTTGATTCATCTACGCGATTGAATGAAAACTTCCTGGCCGAGTCAGAAACTATAGATGATATACGCGATAAATTTGAATCTGTGATAGATAAATATAATAAAATTAGATTACAATTAAAATCGGACGCAATTCCCGACTACTCGTGTCTCGAATCTTTTGAAGATTTGTACGCGAGAGTGAAACGCGCGCGCAACAAATTAACCGCTCCTAAGGCATGTTCACATCGAGCGAGTAACTCGACCATGCCAGTAGTTAAATTACAACCTTTAGTGATTCCTAGCTTTGATGGACGCCCTGAAAACTGGAATTTGTTCTACCAGTCGTTCAAAGCAAATATACACTTGAACGAGCAACTGTCTGACTCGCAACGTGTGCAATACCTGATTTCGAAACTCACTCATGATGCGCTAAAGTTCACCGCGGGTATTGTTCCCACTGGTGAAACATATAATATTTTATGGGATAGTTTGGTAAAGAAATTTCAGGATAAACGCGCATTAGGTAGTTTTTATCTAAATAATATTCTCGACTTGAAAGCGAGCTCGCATAGTGCAAACAACCTCGATACATTTATTAGTAAATATTCTTCGTCGATATTGGCGCTTAAACAATTGGAGATCGAGGATCTTACTGATTTTATTTTTGTACAGTGCGCGCTTAGGAAGATGGACACAAATACCATTCAGACTTTCGAGCTGACTGTTAGAGATACCGAAATACCTACTACCAAACAGCTGATTAATTTTGTCCAAGATCAAGTGAAGATTTTGGAACGTTCGCGACCTTATACTTCGAATAAAGCGGCCGCTAATACATCGGCTCGCGATACTCGCGCTCAACATACCTACAAGTCGTTTGTCGCGACGGAGTCAAACCCACAAACATTTGTTGCTACGCCGCCCGCGCATACTTCCGCGCCCCCTATACAACGTAGTGGATGCGTTTTGTGTGGTAGTAGTGATCACGTGCAACTATATAATTGTGCACAATTTAAGAAACGTGATGCACATAGTAGGTATCAGTTTGTCAAATCAAAGCATGGATGTGTAAACTGTCTGAGCACAGTACATAATATTACTAAGTGTAATTCCAGTTCCGTTTGCGAAACCTGCGGAAAACGACATCACAGTTTGCTTTGTTTTAGTAAAGATAAGAATGAGAGAAATAATTGTCATTCACATACCGCTATGGTACATACAGACGTGCACTTTTTGCCGTCTCCCGCCGCCGCGCCGTGCGTAGAATCGAACCCCCGCTCGACGCCGTGCATTTCCACTCCTTCACTCGCTTCCACAGCTGCGTTACATTCTCAACCTTATATGCATAGTCGTAACGACTATATTGCAACGCCTTCGACATCACACACTGATACGAGCGTTAGTCTGCCACCGCAGTCGCAGCCTTCAGCCTATAATACTGCAGTGCTACTTTCAGCTGAAACGAAATCGAAGTCTACGATCCTGTTATCGACAGCCCAAGTATATGCGTGCCCCAAAGGTAGTGTGACGTCATCAGTGGTCAGATGTTTGATCGACAACGGCTCACAGAATAACCTGATTACTACTGATTGTTGTCGAAAGTTAAATTTGCCGATAACGCCACTACATAACTCGTTCGTTAAAGGTGTTGGTGCGGCTTCACGTCCGATAATCGGATATGTGTATGTCGAAATCCAATCTCGTGTGTACCCGGAGCAGAAGTATACAATCTACGCGCTGGTGGTTGAGTGTATTGCGGAGCGGTTGCCTGCTCAGTTTGTCGAGTGTGATATAAGTATTTTCGCTGAACTTCCACTTGCTGATCTATCCTGGAATATACCTGGTGATATAGATATTATATTGGGAGCACAACTTTTTCCATATATATATTTAGGAAAGAAGGTTGAGTGTGGTCAACATGCCCCTCCTGCGCTATCTACGACGTTTGGCTGGATTTTGATGGGCGACTACCCACGTAAGGGCATTACGCCTGCTACTTCTTTCTCGGCGTTGGCATTGAACGATCTAGTTCAGAAATTTTGGGAACTCGAAGAAGTGCCTTCGAAACGATTTCTATCCCCCGAGGAGACAGCTTGTGAAAATATTTTTACGTCCAGCGTGACTCGTGATGCTGTGGGCCGCTATACAGTATCTTTGCCATTTTGCAGAGATCCTTCAGAGTTAGGCAATTCACACGCTGCCGCTTATCGCCGCTTCTTAACGCTCGAGCGTAAATTTCGTCAGTCACCAATTTTACGCGAAAATTATAATAAAGTAATACAAGATTATATTGATAACGGGTACCTCAGTCCGGTTAACGAATCTGAGTTGTCTTCCGATGGTTATTACATACCACATCACGCGGTGGTTCGGCCTGACAAACCGATGCCACGGATCGTGTTAGACGCTAGCGCGAAAACACATACTGGCCTTTCGCTCAATGATGTACTACACATCGGCCCCAATCTGCAAGCTGATTTGTTTTTACTATTACTAGACTTCAGATTGTTTCCGATCGCTATAAACGCTGATATAAAACAACATTATTTACGCATTGGTGTACCGGTTGACCAACGTAAATACCTACGCATTTTGTTTCGGTTTAATGAAACCGAAGAAGTTCGCACTTTCGCCTTCAATAGGCAGCCTTTCGGTCTCAAGTCTAGCCCATACATAGCTATGCGCACTGTGCGACAGCTGGCTTCAGACATGAGTCCGCGCTACCCTGAAGCCGCCAAGGTAGCCGAAAGCAGCCTGTACATGGACGACTTAGTTCATTCTGTACATAATGAACAAACTGCCATGCAGTTAGCTCATGATTTAGTTAAACTGTTCAAGGCTGGTGACTTTGACTTAGTGAAGTGGTCAAGCAATTCTCCGTCTCTTCTAGACAGCCTACCAGTCTCACACCGCAAGTCGCTAGCCTTTGAAGTTGACAATAATATCTCGAAGGTTTTAGGCCTTTCGTGGGAACCGTGTGAAGACAATTTCTTCTTCACATCGGCCGCGATAACCGAGAAGTGCACAAAGAGGAACATACTCTCTGTGGTTGCACGGTTGTTTGATGTTCTCGGATTGGTCGCGCCAGTGATACTCTACGCTAAGCTGCTCATTAAAGAACTGTGGTTAGGCAACTTTGACTGGGATGCTATCGCGCCGGAAAATATACGCACTCGTTTTGCTGCTCTTACGCAAGAATTTCATCTGCTTGACACCTTGCGAATTCCGCGACATGTAGGTGTTGAAATCGGCTGTGAACTGCGTCTTGTAGCATTCTGCGATGCCAGCATGAACGGTTTAGGGTGCGTTGTATACGCTCACTGTACATACCCGACTGGCATTCAAACTCGCCTTCTCTGTGCCAAGTCAAAGGTTTCGCCGACCAAAATCACTACACTCGCTCGACTTGAATTATGCGCCGCTTTGCTTATGGCAAAGTTAGTAAAAACGGTGCAAGATACCTATGCACCCCGCATTCCTATCGCTGGGATATACGCCTTTTCAGACTCCACAATCGCTCTTTCGTGGATACATTCGTCGCCACATCGTTGGTCGATTTTTGTGAGCAACCGCGTCGCGCAGTGTCAGGAAAATTTGGCTGCTCAGCATTTCTATCATGTAGCTGGCGTCATCAATCCTAGTGACTGCCTATCACGAGGTATGCTTCCGTCTCAGCTTTTATCACACGATTTGTGGTGGAATGGTCCTCCTTGGATTCGCTGCTCTCCTGAGCAATGGCCGATAAAGCCTTTTTGTCCCACTGACTGCAATGAGCTGCCTGAACACAAATCTACTGTGATGGCTGTTACTACGCACACAGAGACACCGCTGCTTTGTGAACTAGCTCAACGAATATCTTCCTGGGAAAAATTGCTTCGCATCATTGCATATGTACTGAAGTTCGCGCGACCGAAGTCTAAGATTGCACCCCGGTCTGTGTCAGGATTGGCAGCAGCAGAGATAGCTGTACTGCGTGCTGTCCAAGCTGTCCACTTTGCCCAGGACATTAAATTGTTGAGCACTGGAGAGTTACTTCCGAAGAAACTGCAAAGCCTAGCAGTTTTTCTAGATGAAGAAGGTATTTTACGGATTGGAGGAAGACTTTCGCGAGCAGACCTTCCATTTGAAGTGAAACATCCAGTTCTTCTCCCAAAACGCGATCATATTGTGGATTTAATAATACAACACCATCATGTTGTAAACTGTCATACTGGGCCTGGACTTCTCATGTCCTTAATACGACAACGCTACTGGATATTAGATGCCAGAACGGTCATCAGATCAAAATTACGGAAATGCAACACTTGTTTTAAGTCAAATCCGACGCACCCTACGCCACTGATGGCCGACCTGCCCGAGTGTCGTGTCTCTGAAAGTAGAGTCTTCTCTCATACCGGCCTAGACTACGCAGGACCGATCAGAGTAACGCTATCGCGACGCAGAGGCCAACACTCGCAGAAGGCATGGGTTGCTTTATTTGTTTGCATGCAGACACGAGCTTTACACATAGAGCTAGTCTCAGATTTGACATCTGAAACCTTCTTGGCTGCATTCAAACGGTTTATCTCCCGTCGTGGACCAGTTTCGTGCCTTTATTCGGACAACGCTACAACATACGTTGGTGCAAAAGCGCAGTTAGATGAGCTCTACAGTTTTCTGCAGAGCTCTAATTTTAAATCGACGCTCTCAAATGAGCTGTTGTCTCGACGCATCGAATGGAAGATGATACCACCCCGAGCTCCAAACTTCGGAGGTCTTTGGGAAGGGAACATAAAGAGCATGAAAACACACTTATATCGAGTGATTGGAAATCAGCTTCTTACTTATGAAGAACTTCAAACGGTTCTGACGCAGATAGAATGTATCTTGAACTCTCGCCCTTTGTGTGTGCTGTCATCAGATCCGCACCCTGAGGTGTTAACTCCTGCGCATTTTCTCATGTCCACTCCGTTGCAATACTTACCCGCAGCCGATATGTCCGCACAACGTGTGACTTTGTTAGAGCGCAAAAAATTATTGGATAGTATGGTCCAATCCTTTTGGAAAAAATGGCGACTTGAGTATTTGCATACGTTGCAAGTTAGACAGAAATGGGCTACTCCAGATAAACCAGTTGAGGTAGGAACGATAGTTCTTGTGGAACAAGACAATGTAGCTCCGTTGAGTTGGCCTCTAGGAGTGATCACCGAAGTTTTCAAGGGCTCTAATAACACCGTCCGTGTGGCAACCGTGAAAACCCAATTTGGTGTTTACAAACGTGCCGTCACAAAGTTATATCCCATTCCTACGCAATAATAATTTTACTTAAATTCTATTTTATGTGTATAATTATTCCTAACGCTTATAATATAATTTATTCTTAATTCCGCTATGTATTCTGACCAGCTATGAAGTTTGTTCGTTTTGAAAGTCCTGACGACCTTCCAAGGTGGGGTGCATGGTGGAGCGCCTTTCCGCTTTAATTTGCCAGTGTAATTCGACATTCAACATTTAAATAACCCGCGTCTGAGGTGTCATTGGTGAAGAGGTGCTAGCTTGTCTGTTCTGCCTGTGATGCCGCAGATATTCGCAAATCTCTCGAGAGATGGCGTTGGTTGTCCTCAGAGGCGATGCAAACACGCTCGCTAATTGGCATAAATGTAAAGGTCACGTGATGTGACATGCACTTTTCGTCGGTCTGGACTGACGTTGAAGAGTGGTAGTAGAACTTTTCTCGTGTGACTATCTGAATATAATTTTACGCCTAAAAAACTATAATTTGCATATAAAAGGTTTACAATTCTCTTCCCTCACGCGAGGGGATTGTTGTGTGGTGAAGTGCACGTATTTTCAGCGATTTCAGCGAAATAGCCGGCCGGCTAACTTAGCCTTAATTGAAGGCTGCCAAGGATACTATAACCTAGGATTCCAGCCGCTTTCTGGATGACGAGTGGATGGAAGCGGTTGTTACAGGTCAGTCAGCAGGTTTATGCACTTTATTTGCCAAGACACCTCAAACTTATTGCAGTCGTTATATTTAAATTCGCTTCATCGTGAGCAATCACACCCTGGAGGGACTATTTACACGCCCCTCCAATAAATGACATCATAAAGTGTTTATTTCATCTAGGTTTACATTTTGCTTGTGCGAGTCTAAGACATGAAATACTAAATGATAAAAACAGAGCATGCGACTGATAACGCCTAATCGTGCGTCTGCTATGCGTCTGCTGTCACAACCTTGATTTTTAGCAAATTATGCGCAGTTTTTGCACTTACAAGTTTTATTTTATTTTATTTACAATTTGGACAGGACTGGGCTAAAAATTTTACTGGAAATATTGCTTGTTTTGGAGCAAAGAGGATTGCATTGAAATAGTTTGTTGCTTCTATTGTTTCGCTCTCCTGATGGTAAGAGATAACGCCTGTCCATGACCATTACAGCGATACACAGAACTTTGAGTAATAAAACAAAGTCCAGGGCATCACTGCTTTGGCGCTCATTACTTTGAGACTTTGATGGTTAGCCACAGTTACAGTTTAGTAATTTCGCTAGCTGCAATACCCTTCGAACCGGAACACAGTAATGTTTACACACTACTGATTAGCGGCAGAATAACTGGTACTGCGGTGGTACCTACCTAGACGACCTCCTGCTAAGGAGTTCTACCACCAAGTATGTCCAGCAGTGGACTTCGATAGGCTGATGATGATGATGATATCACTCAAGTTTCAATATATAAAATTTAACTGCCGGCTGATGTAATCGCTGTCTCCCAGTGAGGCAAGAAACAGCTAGTAAATAACGATAGTGTTCCGGTGATTTTCCCTGCGCAGTGCATTGCCTCGGGATCTGTAGACGTCCAAAGTACGACGCTACCAGACGACACGACCTACTTGTGTGGTACAGTAAACATACATATAAACATCGGAACTTACCAACATTTTTAAAAGGAATCTTTTTTAATTGGAAACTAGCCGACCCAAAAGTAAATATTATGTAAGCTTTTTTATTAATACTCAAAAACCTTAAATAATCCCTAAACTATCCCTTCCAACGTAAAAGTAAGCAAATCTAAAATCCTCAATCTTATGGTTTTACAAAACTATCATATACAAAATTAATATTTGTACTTTAACTGCCCCTTGTACAAATAGTAATGTTGTACTCGTATGTTATGATAGTTTTGTGTTCGTACAAAAATCGAATTGAGATGGGCTTTCTGGCTTTTTCGAAATTTTCAGTATTATGTCATTTTTCCCAATTCTCAAACAAAAAAAAAGTTAAAATTTGTATTTTATTTCTATTTTCCCAACGCCACACCGGAAGACCACCATGTGGCCAGCATTATGCTGAGGTGAGCCCCTATTTTGTAACTGTTACAGCCGTCGAATGTATGAATCAGTTGATTTTTTTCAAGACTTCAGGAATGGTTCCATAAAAATAGTTATAATGATGAACACAATACCCTCGTTTTGCCTATATTACTGCAAGTGTACACCTCTTTTAAATCTATGGCTTTGTTTTTCAGAGACTGTAATTATTCCAACCGGCACATAAATTATAACAAATTCTGCAATCAAATTAGAAATAATTTGTAAGTTTAATTTGAGAATTTATTATAAGAATTTTTTACGTATTTATCACGTAGTGCCTTGGCGTCATACTTTACGCACCCGCTACGCCAGCTACGCCGTAGCAGAGTTGACATAACGTAAGTTAACGTGAAACGTAATAAATAAATGTTACAACTAAATCTATTACTATAATATAGCGCTGTGTGCAATGTTTTACGATATTCATTTATTACTAGCGGCCTGCCCCGGCTTTGCACTGGTGCACTTTAGAAAAAAAACAAAAATAAATAAATATTGTTGGTTCAATTTTCACCACACACAACTTCACAAAATCACCTGCTAGTTTAATCTGAATATTGCCTAAAAATATCATCAAAATTAGTCACGCCATTTTGGAGTCCATAGATACACATAATATACTTTTTTATAGAAATAGATTAAAATGTATTCAACAGTTGTCAAATATAAATAATCCATAACTTGGACTTTTATACAGTTTTTTTATTTATTCCAGTACGAGTACATACATAATAAAATATGACCTTAAAGCAATAAGTTGAGATCATTTGAACGATCTACATATATTATGTTTTTTTTTTTTTTTTATAGATACTGTGATCTTTATTTAATTTTAAATTTGTTAGTGTAGTAAAATTAAATTGGTAAGACCAAACAAATGAATATGTTATTTACATTAGTTATTATAAATATCCTGTTAAAATTTTAAAATTTGTTAAATAACTCGCCGCTGACCTTTTCCAGTGTAAAGATATCTTTTTTATGGTTGACAGGCTGTGTTTGGCCATAGCTCACCCGATGTTAAGTGGCGTTGTGGTCGAAGATGTTAAACACACCTAGACTGGAATTGAACTGGTTCTCAAGTGAGACTGCCGGAACACACCGTTAGATGCTTGGCGACTGATTTTTAACTTGAAGGTGGTAGCTAGCCAGTCGATTACTTATAAGTACCCTACCACTACGTAGGGTACTTATAAGTACCTACTATGGTTTTCGCACGATGTTTTCCATCACCGGCAGCTCATTCTTGGGGTTTAAACCCACGCTCTTCGGCGTGTAAACCGACCGCGCTAACGACTGGAAACACAATCTAATCTAAATACGAAATTTGGCAGTGTCAGTTTTTGTTTTGACAAAAAAAGAACAAATCAGTAATAAATAATAGATTGCGAAATCAGCACGATTGGTTCATTATACTATTGCGTGATTTTCGATAATTCAAGTATCACATAAAAAAATCGTTAATTGAGTAGACATACAGAATCATAGGCAATATAACTTACAAATTACTACTCTACGCCATACAGGCTTAGGTCCAATTTACCACGATACACATAAAAGATAACACCTTGGTCAGTTGGATGCAGTTATCCACTTTATTTGACTATCAAATAAGGTGATGACCCATACGCTGCTTCTACGAAGTGCATTAATGAGGCAGATAACAAAATTTATCATAATATTGAAATAAATACATATTGAAGTAAAATACAGTTAAAATACTCAGGAAACCGTCTGTCTGTACCTGTAAATGTATTTATTTTATCTCAACTTGGGTTAATCGGTTCATTGAATGTCTACTATATATTTTTCTAAGATATAAGAATAAAAATAGTCTCATTCCAGCTCAACGGTTTGTTTACCTTGTTGGTTAATCATTATCATAAACGTTGTGTTTAAAAAACTTAGGTTATGATCGGGCTGTCGTAGAAATGCAGTGAAAAAATTAAACCTTTTATGATAAGTATAATGAATGATGAAAACTGAATTAAAGTTTTAATTTAGTTTTAATACACTAATACCTATAGTCAAATTCTAGCAAAAAGTATGATACTATAAAAATTGGCCTATAAATTGTAATACAATATAGAGACCAATTTTTAACCGGCTTCAACAAATGAAGGAGGATTTCAATTCATCGGAATCTTTTTTTTTTTTTAATACGGATAATTCCGCGTTTGACCACCAACTCGCCCGATGATAAGCGACGATGTGGTCGAAGATGAAGCACGCAAACCTAGAAGATACCTATTCACTCTGACCTTGAAACGATCTAGATCTCCGATTACCCGAAGACGCTTAGACCGATTCGAGATTTTTTTTAAAGGGTTTACTTTCCATTTTGTTTCATTGACACCAAGTCATGATCTGATGATGGGATCCTAGAAAAATCGAGGGCAACCCTCAAATTATATAGGGACGCATAATGTGTTTTAGATATTTCTAAAAATTCTTCAGATATTTGCGTCTGGTACTCATCATCTCATGTTGCTAAGCTGATGATGGAAAATATAACTCCTTTACTATTAAGAGTTTGTGGATAGTTTTTAAGTATACCAGTCTATAGGATCGCTATTTATGTTTGTTTGAGTTATTTAGGTTAGCTGATGATGGAAGGTACAACTCCTTGTTATTTGAAAGAATAATTATATTTCACATTGGTCCCTATAAAAATTTCATAATAATCGTTTCAGTAGTTTTGTCTTTAAACCTAGAACATAGCCATGTTTGGGAGTGTTCATGGAGTCGGTTTTTTTAATTGAAAATTTAAGGGAATTTAAAAAAAAACATTCAATAATTTAACTAATAGTTTTTATTGACATATTTATAAATTGACATTAATAATTAGTAAATTGTAAATTTAATTAAGTATATAACATAATTAATTATAATAAAACAATTGTGTAATTTATAAAAAGGAGACAACGTGGGTTCGATTCCCACCCAGTATAAACATTTTGTGGTATAAAAATGTTTGTTCTGTATCTTGGTGTACTGTATGTATTATAGGTATGTATTTACAAAAAAAAGTACTTTAAGTATTCTATCAGTTATCTGTCTCCCATAGTCCAAGCTTTGCTTGTACTTTGCTTGAGGTCAGATGGCGCTGTGTGTAATGTCTTACGATATTTATTTATTTATCTATTTATTTATTTAATACATAATACTCATTATGTGATTATAGGTACGCACTTCCATTTAACTATATATTTGTATCAATTTATATATAAGTAAAAGTTTGCACAGACAACCAATATTTATTTTTATGTATCTTAAGACGACTGTTATGTCTTTATTTAATTTTATTATTGACAGTTCGGTTATCACTGATCAAAGTCCTAAAGATAAACAGCCCGGGTTCCGAAATTGATCTACTGGTTATCTGAACAACATGAGTAACCTTTTGAACCAATAAATAATTAGTCTCCTAATCACTGAGTTGCGTAAGATCTGTATGTAGGTAAATATTATTAGTCTATGACGCCAAGTGGTGACTGCCCTATTTACTCACAGAACCTGAGTGACAGAGCACTGCTCGGTGTAGGCAAAATTATTAGTCTACACTATTATAAAGAGGAAAGATTTGATTTTTTGTTTGTATTGAATAGACTAATAAAACTTTGTTCCGTTATACAGTTACTACTTCGCCCGAGTGGTATTTAAGGTGGTTCGATTTCCATAGATTTTTTTTTTTACCATTTATGGACAAATGGATCATAATTTTACAGTGAAATCACAGCTACTGGCATTTATTTTGTCTTTATTTGTGGTAAATCACAATCGCTTGAATAAAACAGTAGATTATTATTAGCATGAAATCAAATTTATGAGTGATTTATGAATTAATGATTTTTGAATAAAACAGTAGATTATGCTAATAAAATTATCTTGGATTTTAATACAATTTAGTTATGACATTCTATATATTTTTTGACTAAACAATTGACTAATTAATTATTATTATTTTATTTAATTTAATTTCTAATTATAATTTCATCCCAATTATTATCTAACGACTTTTTTAAATGTAATTGTAATGCTCCTAGACATGCATAGTCTTGGAATGCAATACAGATCAAAATTGTTTAGGTATTTGTATTGTTGTGAATATTATTGCATTCTGTTTTGTATGTTATGAAATAAATAAATAAATAATATAATGTACTGTTTAGTTCAAGAAATTGTGATTTACCGCAAATAAAGACCAAAATAAATAACAGTAGCTGTGATTTCACAGTAAAATAATGCTCCCTTTGTCCATAAATGGCAAAAATTTATTTGTATGGAAATCGAACCACCTTAACAATTTTTTTTATCAGTTCGCACAATTTACGAAAAATTAATAATTCTGTATTCCTCGCCTCATTCTTTTTTTTAGCGAATCGATTTTTCAAGTTTTATATTTTTTGTACATTCATAGTTATTTATATATGTGTACTATTTGTTTATTGATACCTACCTATAGAGTGATTTGCATTTTGCGCGTGGCGCCTGATTTACACACTGACCTACTCTGCTAATGATAGAGCCTTAGCGTCAATAGGCATTGTATGCTATTTTAACCATATCAAAAAGGTGCTGACTTGCTAAAATTTTGGAAATTGTTGCAGAAACCAGTAACGGTAGGACCTTTAAAGGAGGTACACATACGTTTTAGAAATTAAAGAATTTTTATTTTAATTACTTACGTTTAATTTTATCGGTAACTCCGATTACTCTTTACTGTGTGTGTTTTGTTTACTGTTGTGTTGTTTTTTGTTTTACTGTTTAACGTGAGTAATCCCTTATAAGTAAAACAGAAAAGTGTCGAAATCACGTCAGTTTCCATAGTAAAATTAAAAAATATAAATTTACAAGTAGTGGTGGAAAATTGATCGTAGAAAGTTAGAAACACAGTCCGCACACGTTTTAGATTTGAAACTAAAATAGGTTTGTAAAAAGATGTTCAAATATGTCTGAAAAACCAAAATCCCTTCATTCAGCTAGATCAAGAGCGCCTATCGACGAAACTGGTGTGAAATGGTGGAATCAGTTTGGAAGTAAGACAATTCAAACACCTGAAAAAGCAACCCAACGCAAACTTAATAAATCGACGAACACGACCACTTTCACACGACAAAAAGAGGTAACATTCAAATTAAATAAATCAAAAGATCCGAAAGATATAGTGCTGAAAAAATGGAGGGAAGATCAGGCAAAAATGAATTATGAAAAAGCCAGAAAGGCGCTTATCAATTCATTGAAAGACAAATTCCGACATTCCAATCAAACGAATATAGGCCATGCTAAAGATGAAAAGAGAGTTGATATTGGGGAAGTGGATAACAGTATTGAAATGATAGAAGACAATGTTGAAGACTCATCAAACGCAAATGTGAATCATGAAACCAGCGAGCAAAGGAAAGAATACCTTGATGTCGGCGAAGATAGGGTTGGTATTGACGTGAGTGCCGTTGAAGATGTCAGTCACGCGAGGAAGGCTCGGATGGAGTCAGGTGGCGAGCTGGCACAGTGGAAGCTTTCTCTTCGTGGCAGTATCGCGACGGGCGCGGAGGGCGGAATACGCGGGCTCACGGAAGAAATGCCGGTGAGTCTACACTAAGCCTTAAAGTTATAACTACCGGAAATAAAGCACAATTGGCAAGCAAACACGCTTTTAGTTTCAGGAAGATAATTAAAAGGCGCTTCGCGGTTTCATCCGTTATCACTCAAGAACTCTACAGAAACTTTTTTAACCGACTTAAAAAAAAAGGAGGAAGTTTTAATTCGGTTGCATCTTTTTTTAAAATGTTTGTACCTTAGAACTCCGCCATTTATAAAGCGATTTGATTTTTTTTTATTTGAAAGGATTGAAAGATGTCAGATTCTCCCATAAGAATTTAATCAAAGTCGGTCATGTCGAACCCATGGGGAACATACACGCATCGATTTTTATATTTATAGAATATGTCAAAATAATACAAACAATTAAAAAAACACATGTTTTTGTCTCTATTTTAAGATATGTTTGATATAATAATTAGTGTACAATAAAGATGTATTGTATTCTCCTTTCCCATTTAAAAAACGCGATGTTGTTATCATTATGATGTGTGTTGTTGTATCACATTTGGTTCACAAAGGTTGGTCATATTTTTCGTATTAAAAAGTTAGTACGATGTCAGGAGGTCATGTGTGAACCTATAGTCCAACTAGGTACCTAAGCGCAACATAGGAATTAAGCGTTAAATTTGTTAATTGATTTTTTTTTGTTACCTAGTTTATGCCACCTTAGTACAGGACCATTCCAATACAGATTCTATTTTGGTTTGTTATGAGCGCTGTACTTGTTTTTAAGACATTTTGAAATCGAATAACAATTTCAAAATTGAATATATTTTCCGAAAGTTATTTCTTATGAACCACCAGGATTACTCACTAATTTTCAGATTAGCTCAGCGAACGATCCTGTGAAGTTTGGTAGCGATGGAATTTAAACTTCTTTTTAGGGTTCCGTACCCAAAGGGTAAAACGGGACCCGATTACTAAGACTCCGCTGTCTGTCTGTCTGTCTGTCTGCCTGTCTGTCTGTCTGTCTGTCTGTCCGTCTGCCACCAGGCAGTATCTCATGAACCGTGATAGTAAGACAGTTACAATTTTCACTGATGATGTATTTCTATTGCCGCTATAACAACAAATACTGAAAAATATAAAAAAATAAAAACTGTAGGGTGGCTCCCATACAATAAACGTGATATTTTGGCATTTTTATTGAAAAAAGAATAGAAAATAACTTTATTTTGCAACAATACAAAAAAAAAACAAAAACAACAACAAACAGAGACAAACAGTTACAAAATAGGGGCTCACCTCAGCATAATACACACAGAATTGAGAACACAGAATTGAGACACACAGAACCCTACAGCAGACACACTCTTCACCCTTCGGGTACAGAAACCTTCGTGCGCGAGTATTTGTTATTATAGCGGCAACAGAAATACATCATCTGTGAAACAACTTTCAGCTGTCCAACTATCACAGTTCATGAGATACAGCCTGGTTACAGACGGACAGTGGAGTCTTAGTCCCGTTTTACTCATTCGGTACGGAACCCTAAAAACATTATTAGTTCGATTGAGATTTCAATAAATAGTAAAACATATTACCTTCATCGCAGCTGTATCTTAGTCAATTATCTCCTATCATAAGCTAAGTATAAAAAGTTCTTTTCAGTTATAAAAACTCTAACCTATGACTTTTTTACCGTAGACATTTTTATCATTCTCTATTATTACTTATAGACTTTTTTTTTGAAATGACAAAGCTTATGAAAGTAGTACTTAAGTAGGTACGGTTTACAACTTCAACTGAACGTAAAAATCGCTTTTCAAACTTCAATAGTCAATTTTATTACGTTTCACTACTTCAGTGCTTTCATCGAGGGCATAAATCTCGGGGTTTCGTTCAGGAATAAATGAATAACCCATTGTCATGCCATCGTGGTGTAATCGTCATTTTGAATCTACCTTGTGGTATCGATTTGGAACAGTGGCTTCCTTGTTTCTTGTGAACTATTAAGGGGGAAAACAGTTCTGAGGGATAGCATTTCCATCTCAAGACACAATGCTAAGTAACTGCAAGTACTTACCGTATATGATATACTTATTTTGACAGCCCCGTTGGCTCATTGGTAGTATATCTGCCTTGAGAGCGTGGGTTCGATTCCCACTCAGGGCAAACATTTTGTGAATAAACAAATGTTTGTTCTGTGTCTGGGTGTTCTGTATGAATTATAAGTATGTGTTTACAAAAAAAAGAAAAGTATTTATGTATTCTATCAGTTGTCTGACTTCCATCACACAAGCTCTGCTTAGTTTGGGGCCAGATGGCGCTGTGTGTGAAAAAAATTGTTCATATATACTGATATACTGTAGTAAGGTTTTTCAGGGAGTTGTTTTTTAGTTTTTTTGTGTTAAAGGCTGCCATTTCGCCTGATGCTAGGCGAATACGCGGTCTATGGAGGACGCTTCTCTATCCTCTTGGGACTTGAAGGCATCCAGATTTATGTAGTAATAGAGGTTACAGATCTAGTTTGTTTTCATGAAAATTGTTTGCTGTTGCAAATATTGAAAATCAAACATTCCTCACAAGGGAATTTAGCATACTTTAGAAATTTTGATAACTAAAGTCCCAATGCTTTTTGTTTTACAAATAAAAAAAAATAGAATAGTCGTTTAAAAAAATACAATCTCGCATGGGAGCTAACATAATAAGAAATGATGATTGAGCATCAAAATGACCCCAATAAAAGGCGAATAATGAAAATAAACAAAAGTTAATAAAACAATAAATACCTACTTGTTATCTGATATTTTTTATTCAAACATTCATGAATATTGCGTCATCTGTCATTGTCACCCGGAACAGATAGTTTGCCCTCCTTTAATACCGAGTCATAGGTTTAACTAATATAGATGATACTCGGATTAGCAAGGTAAAGTGGCAGTGGTCAGGGCACATAGCACGCAGAACTGATGGCCGATGTGGCAGTAAAGTTCTGGAGTGGAGACCAGGGACCGGCAAGCGCAGCGTAAGACGTCCACCCTAATGAAGACCGCAGAGTCTTTGAGCGCGATGGATGCGAGCCGCTTCTAACCGTTTATCATTAGAGGAAGCTTATGTTCAGTGGACGTACTACAGCTGAGATGATGATGATGAGGTGATACTCAGAACATTGTTCCGAAATTTATGTAAACCAGTAATATCGACTAATTAATTTATAAGATTAAAGCAGCATGTCAGACAAGTAAACACAGCACCTAATGATAATGCTATCCAGCCGTTTATACCTCAGACGACCTCGATCCAAATTGCTTTATCGCAGTCTTGGTCTAGATTATTCACGATTAACTTATCACTTTAATTAAGTTATCGACGGGGAAGTAAACATCCCATAATAGAATATCTGAAGAGAAAATATTGGGAATACTCCTGCCGGTTTCTAGATACGTACGCTTGGTGGTAGATCTCCTTAGGAGGAGATTGTCTAGGTAGGAACCACCGCAGTGGCAAACATTCTGCCACCAATCTGTAGTTCGTTTTGAAGGGCACTGTAGCGTAATTTCAGGGCTGTTGAGACTAATCATCGAAAATCTCAAAGTTATGTCTTGCTGAGCATACGCTTCTCTTTTCTGTGTTACGCTGGAAATCTTTCAAAATCGTGTAAAGCAGCACTATCTCATGATTTAGCTGCTATGCTGTTGTCGTCATACTATCTCTATGCTCTGTATTATTTATTTATATACTTTTATTATATTAATTATGTACCTATATGTATATGCGCATTTTTACTGAAGTATTAATAATTAATATGTATTACTAGCTGCGCTCCGCGATGTTACCCGCTACATGTTTTCGGGATAAAAAGTTGCCTATGTGTTAATTCAGGGTCTCAACTATCTCCATACCTAATTTCATTCAAATTCGTTCAGTCGTTTTTGCGTGTAAGAGTAACAAACAACCATCCATCCATCCAAACTTTCACATTTATATAATTATTAACGTTAACGTATAACGTTATACATTTCATAAATATTGTATGTATT
Organism: Biston betularia; assembly: GCA_905404145.2. Lineage (NCBI taxonomy): Eukaryota > Metazoa > Arthropoda > Insecta > Lepidoptera > Geometridae > Biston > Biston betularia. Next base: position 2,296,406 of record FR989872.1, on the reverse strand, counting down.
ATTTACTGACGTTTCTCATAATATTATCTATTATCTTTATTTGTAAATAATATAAAAACAATTATTTAGGTCGTAATTATTACAACCAAAATAACAGTAGTTATTTTTGTTTACGGTACTTTATCGTTCCGATGGCCGTGAATTTGAAAGGGCACAATTGTGATACGAGATATAACTACGTGACTCCAACGACGTCGCTTGTCAATCGTCACCCATACAGATGAAATAATAGTAATTAATAACTTTAGACAGTAAAGTTAATAATGACTAATTAATGACAGATGTTTGACAGCCCTGTTGGTTCATTGGTAGTATGTCTGCTTCAAGAGCCGTAGGACGGTTCGATTCCCACACCGGACAAACATTGCGTTGTATAAACAAATGTTTGTTTTGTGTCCGGGTGTACTGTATGTATTTACAAAAAACGAAAAGCTACCAGCCATAAATTGACAGCCCCGTTGGCTCATTGGTAGTATACTTTGAGAGCTGTAGGACATGGGTTCGATTCCCACTCAGCGCAAACATTTTGTGAATAAACAAATGTTTGTTCTGTATCTGGGTGTTCTGTATGTATTATAAGTTTGTATTTACAAAAAATAAGTATTCATGTATTCTATCAGTTATCTGACTTCCATAGCACAAGGTCTGGGGCCAGATGGCGGTGTGTGTATAGTCCTACGATATTTATTTATTATAGAACAACTCCAGTTTTATTGCGATTTTTGAAAACCGAACATTATGTAGGTACGACATCATCGACTTAATAATAAATTAAATAAGCTATATTATTAGGTCTAAGTATTAAATCTGTAGACACAATTTTTATTTCCTCAAGTCTAACAGGCTGGGAATCACTCATTGGACTTTGGCCAGCCGCGGATAGTCGTGTGGCGATTCCGTGTAACATGATAAAAATAAATATTCGATGCGTAATTTTTAGGCTGGTAAGAACTGATGTAGTTGGCTAACTTCATCTTCATTATAAAGAGGAAAGATTTGATTGATTGATTGTTTGTTTGTATGGAATAGGCTCTGAATAATTCTGTTATTATTAGAATGCTACATTATCCGTGATGGTCATATGCTATTTTTTATTTAAACAACAATTAGGGATACGTATGGAAAATTCAATAATGTAACCCAAGCTTTCAAAAATTAAAAAAAATCCTTACTTAGCATACGCAGTGAAAACTATTGACAATACAATAAAGTGACGTTTAATAGAGCAAATTGACAGCTGCAAATAAGTCCGCAATGTCATAATATATATCTAACTATTACAGTTGTCATCTACACCTTATAAAGAGGAAAGATTTGATTATTTGTTTGTTCGTTTGTATTGAATAGGCTCCGAAACTATTAGACCGATTTCAAAAATTCATTCACACACTACACAAGCTACACTATCCCCGGGTGTCATAGGCTATTTTTTATCCCTATATTCTCACGGGAACGAGAACTACGTGGTTGAAACCGCGAGGCATCCGCTAGTACAGTATATATTACGATCGTTTTTGATTTGTGGAACTCTGAAAAATCGGATAGTTTGTTTATTGCAGTGGACGTTGGAGTTTTTACTCTGTACAAATACGGCGGGGGTTTTAAATCTCAAACTAAAGCAATGTTATCTAGTAGGCATTGAACAATACATTTCAATACCTTTATTAATTAATTTAACCTAATATTTTTAGTCAAGAAACTACATAAAAATCTTAGAAAATTTACATTGGTTTTTTATCCACTAAACATTTAGTTTTAATCGTTTGATTAAAATTGATTCTACATAACAAAAATGTAAGTGACAATAAATGTTTGTTCTGTGTCTGTAAGTTTTGTATCTATCTTCTCTATCTACATAGTATAAAACAAAGTCACCTCCCCGCGCCGTCTGTACGCTTAGATCTTTTAAACTACGCAATTCCATCAATAGAGTTAGTTCTAAGTTAGTTAAATTGTTGTCATCAGTTTAACTAGTTCAAATGATATGGATAAATAAGGGCTAAATCGTAAAATGACGGTATTTTAGATAATTATTTTATCAAGATTATTTGTGTGTATGTTGTGGCACGTGAGAGATAAATAATTATGGTGTGTTAATTTTTAGAACAACATATTCAATTCGGCTCAAAATGTAGATTATTAAATTTTCGATTAGATCGAGTTAGTTATTCTAAATTAGGTTTCTATATCGGTGAAGTTATTTTACCTTCTCGATTCCGATCGGGAACCAAACTCAGCATACTAGATTTTGGATATTTAGTGCCGGCAACCCTATACAATACAATACAGAACAGCACAGCACAACACAATACAATATAGTAGCGCCTTATTCTTTATTTGTTATAGAAACATGACAGTTTAGAGACACGATAATCTAAATATTGCTGCAATGGTCATGGACATGCGTTATCTCTTACCGTCAGGAGGGCGTATCGTTCGTCTCACAACATTACATTAAAAAAAATCAATTCTTTCGTCCACGTACCTATCGAATGCAGCCAGTGGAGATAAGTAATATTAAAATAGTATGTAGGAATTTAACCTACCACAATGCAATGAACTGAATTTCCTTTGGTGGTCTACAATCAGCGGAAACCGTCTGTATTTAGACAACCCGTTTTGTCGTAGCTTAGTGAGCAGTTGGTATTGAGAGAGCTTTGCCCTTTTGCACAGAGGACAAAGTTCAAACTAGTTACTCAGATTAGGATTCTAGAAGAGTCACGCAGTTTTGCCCGCTATCCTTCTAGATAGTAATAAGACGAATGCTCTCGTGAAGTACGAGATTACGTATGTCCTAATGGACATGGACATGAAAGTTGTGAAACGCTGCAATGGCTGCATTTGTAGAGTTTCAACTTTGAGTAGCAAAATAAAGTCTAGGGCATACCTGGTTTGGCGCTCATTACTTTGAGACTTTCGATGGTCAGCCATGTAATTTCACTGCAGTACCTTTCAAACTGGAATACAGTATTATTTACACATTACTGCTTGGCGGCTGGATATCTGGTACTGCGGTTGTATCTACCTAGATGACCTACTAAGGATATCTATCACCAAAAAAAATTTTGTGCGCGATTATGTATTGGTGACAAATTCCGGTTCGAAGAGTACTGCAGCTAGCGAAATTACTGGGCTGTTGAGACTAACCATCGAAAGTCTCAAAGTAATAATCGTCAAAGCAGTGATGCCTTGGACTTTGTTTTGGTCCTCAAAGTTCTGTGTATCGCTGCAATGGTCATAGACAGGCGTTATCTCTCTCATTTTACATTTAAAAAAAAGTTAACATTTCATCTAAATCCAAATAATGCGATGAGAAGTGAAATGTATAGCGACTATCACCAGTAAACAAAAACAAGCATAACTGATAACTTGACCATTAAATCGCGATTTCCAATTATCTGCAATTAAACGGTTCATTAGAGAGCTCTTAACTAACCTATATGTTGGTCAGCCGGTAATAAAGTTTGTGATTGGTTTGAGCACGGGACCACAGCGTGATGCTATAAGGTCGCTTATTTTCCGCTGCGCGTGGAAAAAAACACACCAGTGCCATAATAATGGAATTTATGTAGGAAATATTACGATCCGATTGTGAAGTTAAGTTTAAGGTCAGCTCAAGCTCGAAAAGCTGTATTTTTTTTAAGGTTGACTGCTTAATTGTTTGACCACAACTCACCTGATGTTAAGTGACGATGTGGTCGAATATGGAGAACACGCGTGGCCTGGAATAGAACTGGCTCATAAGTGAGGCTTTTGGTGCTTGGCGGTAGATTTCCAGTCGTGTGTTAGAAAGTACCCTATTACCCTCACGATGCTATCCTTCACCGGCAGCTCAAGTTTATTGTTGGGGTTTGTACCCACGCCCTTCGGAGTGCAAACCGACCTTTGCTACAAAAATAACGCTAATAAACGATGGTGAAAGTTAACGAGACCGCTTTCATCTGAGGCAGCTGGAACTATTAAGTGCTTAGTGGAAGATTTGCAACTTGAGGGTGGTTGCTAGTCAGTCGAGCAGTAAAAGTATCCTCAGGATACTTAGGGGTTTAAACCCACGTCACGTCAGGTCAGGCATGTGTTCTGACCGCGCACACCGAGGAGCCATCATCTCTACAAAAAAAGCTATCTAGATAAATTCCTGGCCCATGATGTTGGGAAATAACTACATGTTCTAAGTATTTTTATGGAAGTAAAAGATAATGCCTGTCCATGACCATTGCTCAGCAGTGGTATCCACAGCTTGGGGTTACAACACAAAGTCAAGATTTTACCGTAAGATAAGACGATAACGAAAAGTTGCGCGAATGAAAACCTTATTGCGCAGTCATGTTATATGTGGTCGCGAAGTTGTCGTTTAATTTGAATACATACTATAAAAAAATGTTCACTACTTCTATAGTAATGTCCACTTCTTATTTTCCATAATATATACAAAGAAAAAACTTAAAACGTTAACTAACGTTTGATTAAAAAGTGAGTTATCTATATCTATCTATCTATACTATTATAAAGAGGAAAGTTTTGATTGTTTGTTTATTTGTATTGAATAGACACCGAAATTACTGGACCGATTTCAAAAAATACTTCACCGTTGGGAAGCTGTTCTATCTCCGGATGGCATAGGCTACTTTTTATCCCTGTATTCCCACGGGAATGGGAACTACGCGGGTGAAACCGCGAGGCGTCCGCTTGTATCATACAATTATATAAAACAAATTATAGGGGTAGGTACTTCTTCCTACGGTTGTTTTGAGATATCCGAAATATAATATAATTATTGTTAGATCATGGGAGTGAAATTTTGATAGAGGATATTTACTGCGGAAAGTGACGTAGTTTTGATATATTATTATTATTCTTTTGTTTTATTTAGATAAACTAGAAGTTTAATTATGATGTTTTTCAGATACAAACTTTCCGTAAAAATATCTAATTAATCAGTGAAAACCATATCAAATTCGTGCACGTAATAATAGCGCGCATGAAACCGCACCGTTACAAAGGTATTGATGTCGCAAGGTCATAGTTTGGTATGCACAACCAATTGTAGTACAAAGACAGTTTGTTGGTACTGACGCACCTAGTTAGCGAAAACAAACATTTCCATTTCCGTGTAGCATAATTGCTACGGTGCTACGTATCACGTAGACGTACGTCTACGTCGTAGTACTATGCAGCGTACCATCACGAAGTAGGTAAATATTGAGGAGTAACTGCCAAACTTTTGCGATCATAAAATGCTTCGAGAATGTACGCGGTAGACATGTTGCTACCAACGCAACTATGAGTACTTACGTATTACTTGGTGGTAGATCTCCTTAGCAGGAGGTCGTCTAGGTAGATACCACCGCAGTACCAGTTATTCTGCCGCCAAGCAGTAGTGTGTAAACATTACTGTGTTCCGGTTTGAAGGGTACTGCAGCTGGCGAGATTACTGGGCTGTTGACACTAACCATCGAAAGTCTCAAAGTAATGAGCGCCAAAGCAGTAATGCCCTGAACTTTGTTTTGTTACTCAAAGTTCTGTGTATCGCTGCAATGGTCATAGACAGGCGTTATCTCTTAACATCAGGAGAGCGTCTCGTTCGTCTCATTAATTTTTACATTAAAAAAAAAATAAAAAAAATATTCTACTTGTTTTTTTAAATCGTTTGTATAATAATACTTAGACGTATGTATTTCACATACTTGTGCTACTGTTATCTACTTCACTAGCTTTAGAGGAGGCCAAAATGCTGTTACACAGCCCTCCATCATAATTTATTATATTATTATTAAAACTAAACATAATCTCTCCTTTGCGCCTCGTTCCGGAGATATACACATTCTATCAGGACATGATACGCGTCTTCTACGATCTCACATTCGGTACAGTTTGGTGAATTGGTCACTATTTTAATAATACTCTAATAAACATCACCGTCACTTAACATCAGGTAAGCTGTGGTCAAATACCTAGCCTTTCAACCATAAAAAAAATTGGAACTGTGAAAGATAGTAATTCCATGACCCTATCTTGCAAATAACTCATAGGCCTATTTTAAATTAGTATCATCAGTTTCATTTAAAGACAATTCTCTTGAAGCGAGCCAGAGTGCTGCATAAAGTTTAGTAGACAATAAACAAGTCTTTACTGCTTTAGCTAAGTTTAAACTAGCATATTAACATTGTCTTCGAACTTCGTGTTTACGGAATTCGAGCTTAACAAGATGTCTTCCGTTTTATAGCAGCTAAACATTAGTTATATACTTAGGTTCTTGTGATTATCTAGTCAACAAAACAATCACCAATAAAGATACTTAGCACAGCCATTCGAATCCACAATCGAGTTATCTACTCGATTGCGAACGATCGAGATCGGCGGTTAGCACCAGTTGGCACAATCGATATAGAGACGAGCCTCCAATTTTTCTATACGCGTCCGTAAATTTTCGCTAAGCCGAAAAAAGTTCCGACTGATTGTAAACTCTATGTCAAGGCCGTAACGCGTACGAGGCTAGTGTTGGGACACGGCTGTCGGTAAAGTTATCATTGCCGGATTTCACCGGTAAAACAAGATGGCGGCTTTGACACGTAACATAAAACGTTATTTATGGGCGGGAAGTTCGCGAGTCGGGATGCTACATGCGAGACGGTCACAAACCGCGGAAATGTGGAATTAATGAACGATTTTTATTCATAGCAGTTTTATGTAAAGGATTTCGGTTGGTATGCCGGATTTAGACCTAAATGTCATTTACTCTGCCAGTTACTGCCGATCCTAGTCGTTCCATGCTATGTCCTTTTCCGTGTTTTATACAAGAAAAGATGAAATTTTTATTATAATAAATACCAGTTTTACTCAATAGTTACTTCCTTATCTACGACCTGTTAACAATATGTTGTTTATTTACACTTTGTAAGATTGAAAGTAGGTAATGAGTTGGTTTTTCTTTAATGTGCCTATTACAAAAACAAGATTATAGTAATAAATACAAGATACCCTGACTGCCCTACCTGCTCACCTGGTTCTTAAGTTGCAGGTCGTGGGTTCGATTTCCGAAGACACAGACGTATGTTCAGTGTCATCTGTATTATAAGTATGAATTTATTATAGAAGTAAAGTTCTCTAGTGATGATAGTTAAGTTTTTGGTGCGGTGGATTCACTAAAGGGAGTTAGGAGTTAGTTAGTAGACGGACTAGGCGGGGTGTGTTTACCATCAGTCGAAGATGGTGTTTGTTTTGTTACTCAATGTTTTAGGTACTGCTACAGTATCCGTGGATATATGTATGTATTAAAAAAAAACCTATTTAAGTATTCTATCAGTTATCCGACTTCCATAGTACAAGCTTTGCTTAGTCAGATGGCGCTGTGTGTAAAGTCCTGTGATAATTAATTTTATTATTCTTGGTATATATTTGATTCTTAATTTTTATTTTTTAACATTAGGTACATATAAAACATAAATAATATAAAAAACTTAAAAACTAGGGTGCCGCCGGTAGCGGGGCAGGGCTCAAGCTGCCGGTGGTTAGGGCTGCAGAGTGAGGAACCTCCTCACAATGCGCGCCGTGTCAAGGATCACTGCCTTTTGAAGCTGACCCTTGACCCAACCGTCTAGCGAGAGTCTCTTAAGATGTTGGTCGAGACTCTTCGCTATAAGACCGTTTACCGTTACTACTATCGGGACAATTATTATTATTATATGTACTTGGAATTTACTTGATTCTTAATTTTTAAATTATTTACATTTTTACATAAATAAAATAAAAAAAATGAATTATTTATTATTATATTTCTTACCATCAGGTGGTTTTGTTCGTCCCATAACTTTTACATAATACAACAGGGTATCTAAATTTGTAAAATCTTTACGTATTACGATCGATTTCAAAAAAGAGCTTTCTGTAAATTAGAACTACCGAAACAGTTTCGGCATGTAGGTAGGCCGCTTCATGTCGCCTGGCTCGCAAGTAGCTCAACTTCTGTTCATTAGTGTCCAAACTGACAAACTTCGATATGACAACGAATTTCCAGTTATTATTACCAAGCGGATCATTGTTATCGTTATTAATGGACTTTTAGCTAGTTAATTTATGTGTTGGTTGGGTTTTTATTAATTTGAATAGGCATTTGAAAAGTGCTTTCATTGTCACGCTATATCTTCTTATTTTAATCAATTTTAGGCAAAAGTTAGATAGGTACATTGTATAGGTATGTACCTATATATTTGTGTGATATTGAAATAAATAAAACATCTATCACCAAAAAGACAGCCCTGTTGGTTCATGCATGTCTGCTCCAAGAGCTGAAAAGCGTGGGTTCCATTCCCACCCAGGATAAACATTTTGTGGTATAAAAAATGATTGTTCTGTGTCTGGGTGTTCTGTATTTATAATAAGTATGGATTTACAAAAAAAAAAAAAGTATTCTATCAGTTATCTGACTTCCATAGTACAAGCTTCGCTTAGTTTGGGGTCAGAGCCTTGAACATCGACGGAAAGTTGCTTGTCTGTCGGTTTTCTACCGGATACATTTTGGAGAGTGCGCGTCAGATCTGCATGACCTAATTCCACCTTGCCCATTCTACTATCGGACAGCCAGGAGCTTTAAAAAGCGTCACCGCTTCATGGTTGATGTTCCAAAAGCTCGAACTAAGCGGTTTGATTCCACCTTTTTCGTGCGTACCGCTAGACATTGGAATCAGCTGCCCGAGTGGGTGTTCCCCAATGAATATAGTCTGGGTACCTTCAAGTCGCGAGTGAATCGGTTTCTTCTAGGCGAGCGTGCTCCACTGTAGACCGCATCTTCGCTTAACATCAGGCGGGATGGCGGTCAAACGCAAGCCTATCTACTATAAAAAAAAAAAAAAAAAAGATGGCGCTGTCTGTAATGTCCTGCGATATTTATTTATTATTTATAATTAAGCAAAATTTGTACTAGGGGAATTAGATTATATTCATAGAATACTTATATTTATACTTTTTCTATGGCTAATTGTTTTTCCACAGTTTACCTGATGTTAAGCAACAATGCGGTCTAGTATGGAAAACGCTTACCTAGAAGGAACCTGTTTACTCTTGATTTGAAGACACTTACTTTACTTTTCTTTGTAGTTTGATTTTCCCAACAAGAAACGTTTCAAGTTTCAACAGATCTGTATAATATTAGCCGCAGTACCCTTCAAATCAGCATACAATAACTGCCAATTGGCAACAGAATATCTGGTACTGCTGTGGTGTGGTACGTAACTGTCAAGAAGATTAGCACCAAGTCAATGGTTTAAGTTTTTGTTAATTCATGTCTATGATAATTCATGTTAGTCCGGTATTTTTCGGTGACCTTTTTTAGATTTTTTATTTTTTGTTTTAGATATAATTATGTTTGAATATTAATTTATCGTTCTGTTATTTATCTACGTTCAATTTTAAGTATTTATTTTTGTATTTATATTTAATAGTTACTATAGTCAAGTTTTAATATAGTAAATAAATACATGATCGTACTACATGTATTTATTTACTATATTAAAACTTGACTATAGTAACTATTATATATAAATACAAAAATAAATACATGTAGATATTTAACTTTCTAAATTCAAGCGCGTTATTTTTATTTCTTTTGATTAATTTTATTTTTTAGCATATGACGATGATACTAATTTTTGTCAAATCTCAGTTTGTCACATGTACCTACTCATTCATAATTTTTATAATAATTAAGTGTTGTGTTGTTTTTTTATGTACCTAAAGTCGATGGTTAGTCTCAATAGACCTGTAATGTTATGTAATCAAAACTATTGACCGTAGATTACATCAATTGGCTGTAATGCCTTATGCCTGGTTACAGTATACCTCTACAATACATCAAAACACGGCCGTGTCGTACCATCGCCGTTTCATTATTTACCAGATTATCATTTTGATCGTAAACGTTTATTGTGACCCAGTTAGCTGTTTCCCGGCGAAATAGACACGCACAATACGGGGTCCAAATAAATAATCTCGAGAACTAAAGCTGTATAATTTCAGTATAACTTCGGCTAATACTCGTGGATTTTGGTTAAGTTTGAACCACTGATGTAATTCTGCACAAAATTGAAATAACTGTTGGTAAGCACGAACACGCACGGTAAATTGCCAAAATAAGTGAAAATTTGATGAGAATTCCAAAGAAAAATCGTCCTCCATACGTAATACTCCGTTATGATGTTGGTAAGCCATTATTCTGAGCTTATTATACTAATTTTGTTTTTAATCCACATTTACAATTTTTATTTTCAAAGAATGATACACATTTTTTGTTAATTTATAGCTATAGATGCTAGCACCAGGAATAATAAAGATATTACTGACTTTTACTACATTAGAATGTTTAAAAAGTTGTGCCTATCCATTTCAATCATATATAAATGAACACAAAGAACATGAACGGGTTCATGTGATTAAAAATTGTGTCCTTCAATTTCAACCTATTCGAAATATTAAAAAATAGAACCTTTCCATTTCATTCGAATGATTACAAAATTGAGCCGTTTTTAATCTACCATTTTAATATTTTAAAATATGCTGTTATTCGCATTTTATTCACGACTTGGATTAGGTATATTTTGATTGCCAGAGAGTCGTGTTGAATTTGTACATCAATAACAATGCTAGAGATGATAAGATTAATAAAGTCAACGACCTGGAGGATGGTACACACGTTACTGCGTCAGAATCTTAATGTTATCACGATAACATAGAAAATATAACTGAAAATAAATATGTAAATGGTTTTACCTACTAAACAGCCATACGTTTGTACTAAATAGCTCGACTAACGCCTGAGCTCGAGAGTAGGGACAAAATGTAAACCAGCGCCGTAAGTATAGGTTATGTTTATCATCGAGACTTAGAGTTTTGGCGGGAACGCGGGAAGAGTCGTGTCGCTCCGTTGTATTTTTTTTTCCAAAACTAGTGTTTTGTCGAGTGTTTATGCATAAAAATGGTGGTGTTTTATTCATAAAGTGCCGAATTACAAGCGCGAGTGTGGGAAAATGATATAATGTGGTGAAATATGAGTTTTCGTGTTGCTTCCAAAACTCCATCGAAGCTTTATAGTAAAGTTGCCACTACTTTACTAACGCATGACTGGAATTAACTGACACGAACTGGACTTGACAAAGACGACTTTGACGATAACTATAGCTAAGATACAGCAGAAATAACACTTAAGGACCTACCGAGTTCATTTCTCTAGTCGATTTTAGGTATTCTGTGCGCTCCGTGTGTGAGTGCGCAAGGCACACGAGCGAACAGCTAGTGCCGCGCGCCGCCGTCGGCGCCACGCGCGACAGGCATTGTCGATACACATACGGCGGCGAAATGAAAACCGGTTTGAGCTAAATACTTAAACTGCTAAGTAGACGAACTGGATCAACAATTTTGCCGCTTACGTTAGTAGACTGGTGGCCGAGTGGTAACAAGCTGTATGAGTACGGCCAGATAGTCACGGGATCGAAATCAACACTATATTAATACGGAATATTATTTTTGCACACAAATTTTGTTGATAGGTATTTTAAATAAATATAATACATAAATATTTCGTTTTTTTTTTAAATACATTATAATACGATTATTTTTGTATACTTATTATTTTTATAATACGTTTTATTTTTATTTTATTTTTTTCTTATTATTGTTACATCTCCCGTCTGTTTTTTATGTTCTCTATTGTATTTTTTCTTTTCTTGGTTGCTTGGAAGAGATCGCTGTTAGCGATAAGGCCGCCACTTGTGGCACTAGTTCATAAGGTTCTTTATTCTCTGTACTCTTTTCTATTTATGATGCCCACAATAAAGAGTTATATCTATCTATCTATCTTATTTTTTTTAACCGACTCGATTTTAAATGGTGGAGGTTCTCAATTCGACAATGTTTTCTTTTATTTATGTAAAAGTAATAAGACGATCGAGTCACTCTCCTGATGTTAAGAGATAACGCTTGTCCATGACCATTGCAGCGATACACAGAACATTGAGTAACAAAACAAAGTCCAGGGCATCGCTGCTTTGGCACTCATTACTTTGAGACTAGATGGTTAGTCTCAACAGCCCAGTAATTGCGCTAGCTGCAATACCCTTCAAACCGGAACACAGTAATGTTTACACACTACTGCTTGGCGGCAGAATATCTAGTACTGCGGTGGTACCTACCTAGACGACCTCCTGCTAATTCCGCCAATTATGAATCGATTTTATGATTCTTTTTTTTACGTGGTTGATCCATACTTCAGAGATGGTCCCATATATGTTTTATCGAAATCGGTCGAGCAAGTAAAAAATAATCAACAAAAGTATTCAAAAACCTCGCTGTTTCATTGAAGCAGTGCGTTTAGTTAGCCTAAGGGTCATGGAGTAGGTTTTTTTGTTTGTAAATTTGTGTATTTCTTTTTATGTAACTGAACATTTTTAATTCCCTATTTTATCTATTGAAAATAATTAATTTATTATAACACTATTGAACCTAAGAATATGACATACCGTAAGCAACTCCTACGATACACCACACTTTTTTCCTTTCCACTGACGAATTATATGTATATACATATACATATATATATATATGGGCTAGATATATATACATATATGTGCTATATATATACATATACATATATATATACATATATATGCTAGATATATATATATACATATATATGCTGGATATATACATATACATATACATATAGTATATTATTATTTTGACTACCCAGTCAGCACGTTTGCGTCATGAGTTGTATGGCATGGGTTCGATTCCCGCCGAGGGCAAATTCTGATGAGAAGAACATAGATGTTTGTTTTGTTTGGGTGTTTATGTAATATACTTTAGTATGTTCATAATTGATTGATTCAAAATAATGATGTGCATAATTATTTTAAAAAAATAGTTTATTACTTTACCCATGGCTTTACTCGCATATCCATTTTGGAGAAGTCATTTAAAAAATACTAAATTAAAATAAAATAATACTAAGTATTTCTTTTTTAGTAGAATATAGCTTTATGGGTTCAATTCCCGATTTTTTTTTGTGAAAAACATAGATGATTGTTTTAATGTTTGTTGGCGGCCATATTGGATTAACTTTAAAGTATTCTCCATTCTACTAGTCAATCCCATTCATTTAATGTTGATACCTATATTGAGGTTGTAGTGAAAAAATATGTAATCTGCCACTTTGTTGGCGGCCATATTAGCATTTGCTTTTTTTTGTTATAATCTATTCTACTAGTCAAGTCCTTTCATTTGATACCCATATTGATGGCATTGTGAAAAAATATGCAATCCGCCATTTTGTTAGCGGCCATATTGGATTTGCTTTTTTTAAAGTTTACTCTATTCTACTAGTCAAACCCTTTTATTTGATACCCATATTATAGGAGTGGTGGAAAAATATGTAATCCTCTAGTTTGATGGCGGCCATATTGGATTTGCTTTTTTTTATTATAATCTATTCTACTAGTCAAGCCCTTTCATTTGACACCCATATTGATGGTATTGTGAAAAAATATGTAATCCACCATTTTGTTAGCGGCCATATTGGATTTGCTTTTTTTAAAGTTTACTCTATTCTACTAGTCAAGCCCTTTTATTTGATACCCATATTATAGGAGTTGTGAAAAAATATGTAAGCCTCTATTTTGATGGCGGCCATATTGGATTTGCTTTTTCATTTATTTTATTTATTTATGCTCTAATGAAACAGCGAGGTTTCGGAGTAAACGAAAATGTCATCGACGTATACAATTTTTATGTTTATGTTGATTTTTTAAAATTGCTCGACCGATTTCTATAAAATTTATATGAGACCACCTCAGAAGTATGGATCTATCAAGCAAAAAAAAATTATCAAAATCGATTCATAATTAGCGGAATTATCGCGTAACAGACAGCCCCGTTGGCTCATTGGTAGTATATCTGCCTTGAGAGCTGTAAGGCGTGGGTTCGATTCCCATTCAGGGCAAACATTTTGTGAATAAACAAATGTTTGTTCTGTGTCTGGGTGTTCTGTATGTATTATAAGTATGTATTTACAAAAAAAAGTATTTATGTATTCTATCAGTTATCTGACTTCCATCACACAAGCTCTGCTTAGTTTGGGGCCAGATGGCGCTGTGTGTAATGTCCTACGATATTTATTTATTTATATTTATCTAACATACATACATTTTTGTAGCGATGATAGCTCAGTGGTTGGTGCGGTCGGTTTGCATGCCGAAGTGCGTGGGTTCAAACCTAACAATGAACTCGAGCTGCCGGTGATGGAAAACATCGTGAGGAAACCATAGCGTGGTGGTAGCGTACTCTCTAGTACTCGGCTGGCTACCTAACACACGAGGGTTGAAAATATTATGTCCCTAAGCATCTAACGATGTGTTCTGGCAGCCTCACTTGAGAGCCAGTTCCATTCCAGGTTAGGTGTGCTTTACCATCTTCGACTACGCCTTCTCCATCAGGTGAGCTGTGGTCAAACATAGCCTAGCATATCAGACCATTACAAAAAAAAATGTCGAATTGAAAACCTCCTCCTTTTAAAATTGACAGCCCTGTATGCCTGCTCCAAGGCGTGGGTTCGATTCCCACCCAGGACAAGCATTTTGTGATGTAAACAAAATTTTTGTTCTGTATCTGGATATGTACTGTATGTATTTACAAAAAAAAGTATTGAAGTATTACCTATCAGTTATCTGACTTCCATAGTACAAGCTTTGCTTAGTTAGGGGTCAGATGGCGCTGTGAGTAATGTCCTATGATAATTATATATTATTTAATTTTATTATAATTTATAAAATCGAGTCTGTTAAAAAAATAAAATAAAATACAACAAAATTTGTGTGCAAAAATAATCTTTGAGTGTTGGTTGATTTCGATCCCGTGACTGCGGAATAGAATCGGGTACCGATACCACTCGGCCACCTGTCTATGACCACAAGTGACAAATTTGTTGATCCGGTTCGTTTACTTTGTGATCGTACGTAAAAGCAACCTCAACAGCGACACAACCTCCCCGTCCGACAGTCGAAGCGGTACTAAAGCGGATAGGGAGACAGCGTGGTAGCTCTGCTTAGAATGGACGAAACGCGCAAAAATTTAGGTATTTCCTTCGTTTGTTCAAGCAAAATCATATTTTGATAATTTTTATGTAAAAACTATGTAGAGAAAATGTAATTTTATTGTTATACAAAGCCTGATGACTTTCCGTGCAGTATTTACGCCGTATCGAGCTTTTCTATAGATTGTTTGGGGTTACTTTGGATTTTTTTTCTATCGAGGAAACTAAAAGTAATCGTGTTTGTGACTGCTATTATGTATAGAGTGGATCCTTAAATATCTTAAACATTAACCTCATAAATGATGTTTTAGTAATAACGAAAATACATCCAAACAAACAGTTCCAAATCCACTCGGTACCTTCTTAAGACAAGGCAGTATGGCTCTATAGCTTTAGCCTGCCTATTTAAGGGGCAAATTAATAATAATAATAAAAAAACATCGAGACTTAATCCCGGACAGAATGATCAGCCAGACACATACTACACAATTACACATGCCACAATCGAATACCGGACAGTGTGGTAGTAAAGAAAGGAAAGGGGAATCAATCCCCATACTTTGACTGCACCTCAACTGAGTCGAGTATCTTTCAAGGATTTCCCCTGCACAAAGGGTTTTGATTCCAAATTTTTTATTCACACAGTGAGGTTGTGGAACTCTCTGCCGGAGTCTATGTTCCTTGTAGAGTAAATAGATTTTCTAAATGTATGTTTTTTTTTTATTGCTGACAGGCTAGGTGTTGACCACAGCTCACCTGATGTTAAGTGATGGTGTGGTCGAAGATGGTAAAGCACACCTAGCCTGGAATGGAACTGGCTCTCAAGTGAGGCTGCCGGAACACACCGTTAGATGCTTGGCGGCAGATTTTCAACTTGAGGGTGGTAGCTAGCCAGCCGAGTACTAGAAAGTACCCTACCACCATGCTATGGTTTCCTCACGATGTTCCTAGAGTAAATAGATTTCTTCTAAGTAAGCGTGTTCCATTTTAGATCGCGCTACTACTTAACATCGGGCAGGGTGTGATCAAACGCGAACCAATTTAGAATTCAGAAAAAGGTATAGACAAATTGAGTATGATGCAATGCGACACGACGCAGAATCGAATCGACTGTTGGTATATACATTATTATATTATATGTATAAACGATAATCCTAGTATTTACTACAAACATAGGTTTCATCCCTCTCGACGTATAATTGCAGCGTGGCAGCGTTGCATTTTAGGTAGTGATTTTACGCCGATCCATTGCTATCTTGTTCGATAGATCTCGAATAACTGATAAGTAAACCGAGCGTCAGCTGGCGCACCCGCGGTGGGTTTGGGAATGGGAGGTCGGGGAAGTTGTAAAAAAAAATTTAAAAAAAAGTAATAGTACGCCGGCTGAAACCCATTTTCATGTATAGTTGACATCATACTGAGTTGAAAAATAGTCGTCAGCTGCATGGAGGAGGGTGGGTTATGCGTCAGCCGATCGCATGAACTTGTAAAAAATCGCGTAAAAAAAAGTCATAGTACGCCGGATGAAACTTAAACTAGCTGATTGTTTATATAATTTAAAGTACGAAAACAACAATCAGCTGCGTGGGTAGCGGTGGAAAGACCGTCAGCCGATGCAGTAAAGGTTGAAAATATTGGAGCATTGCTACTAAAAAAGTTATAGTAAGCCGGCTGATGTTGATACCGATAGTAGATCTTATATGTCTAATAAGTAAACCGAACATCAGCTGCCCAAGTAGCGGTGGGTTTGGGAGTGGGAGGTCGTGAAAGTTGTAAAAAAAAATTTACAAAAAAGTGATAGTACGCCGGCTGAAACCCATTTTCATGAATAGTTGACATCATACTGAGTTGAAAAATAGTCGTCAGCTGCATGGAGTAGGGTGGATTATGCGTCAGCCGATCGCATGAAGTTGTAAAAAATCGCGTAAAAAAAAGTCATAGTACGCCGGATGAAACTTAAACTAGCTGATAGTTTATATAATTTAAAGTACGAAAACAGCAATCAGCTGCGTGGGTAGCGGTGGAAAGACCGTCAGCCGATGCAGTAAAGGTTGGAAATATTGGAACATTGCTACTATGCGGTTTCCTTTTAAACACGAATTTCGAGGTAGATTCTGGCCTTGCTTGAGCCCATAACACGACCTTCGGGCTACCTAAACTTCTGCCCTTAAAATTTTAAAGCAGCATCTGCGTGCATCTGTGGATTACTGGAGAAAAGTCGTGAATCACTCTGAACAATATTATGAAAAAAGACTGGGAGCGAAATGTTCACTTCGACAATATTTGTGAACAAGAATTAATAATAAACTTAAGGAACAGTTCTAGTAGTAGTATCTTTAGTAAGACTCAAGTTTTATAAGAGTCATACTTAATCGTAAAGGTTCATTAACGATAATACTTTAGCGCATTCCTAGAGGAATTAATTTAACTATGTAAATCATTATAGATTTATTGCATCACATCATAGGGGTCGGTTTGCAGTACACACCTCATTAAAGCTGAAAGAGCTCAGACTCATTTTGAAAATTGCTCACGAAAAGCCCTTCCTGTACCTTACAGATGACCTCTAAAAGGATACCAAGGAACTCGGGCTTCGGCAACTTTTTATTAAGTACTGTACTTTAAGATTTCACAAATCGGCTCCCTTACAAATCAAACGTTAACGGACTGATAGCATTTCGCGCACGCAAAGATGGGAACTACCTCTAAGAAAAACGAGACTTGGGCAGAGATGCTATAGTTACCTAGGAGCATTTCTTTCTAATAGCTATATAAATTGCTTAACCTATTAGACAAAAACAGACATAATTGTAAAAATAAACTCAAAGAATACCCTCTTACTTTAAATTGCCACGACACCGAGAGCCAGATAAGACCAATATTATAAGCAAGATAAGAAAAACAACTAGTCGTCAATAGTCACACACACATCCACACATCCTCTCTAACACACTCGCACATATATTATACCCAAATAAATACATAAACAAATAAATACATTTTATTCTAATCAATTTAATTAATTTTAAGGAAAGAAGCTTAGGTAGCCTGAAGGTCGTGTTATGGGCTCAAGCAAGGCCAGAATCTACCTCGAAATTCGTGTTTAAAAGGAAACCGCATAGTAGCAATGCTCCAATATTTTCAACCTTTACTGCATCGGCTGACGGTCTTTCCACCGCTACCCACGCAGCTGATTGCTGTTTTCGTACTTTAAATTATATAAACTATCAGCTAGTTTAAGTTTCATCCGGCGTACTATGACTTTTTTTTACGCGATTTTTTACAAGTTCATGCGATCGGCTGACGCATAATCCACCCTCCTCCATGCAGCTAACGACTATTTTTCAACTCAGTATGATGTCAACTATTCATGAAAATGGGTTTCAGCCGGCGTACTATCACTTTTTTTTAAATTTTTTTTTACAACTTCCACGACCTCCCACTCCCAAACCCACCGCTACCTGGGCAGCTGACGTTCGGTTTACTTATTAGCCATATGAGATCTACTATCAGTATCAATATCAGCCGGCTTACTATGACTTTTGTATTTGCAACGCTGCCACCCGGACTAAATGTCATGTTCTCAAAATATCACGTTTTTTTCTCTCTCTCGCACAATGTCAAACTCGACATCTGCCGCCAAGCATCTAACGATGTATTCTGGTAGCCTCACTTGAGAACCAGTTCCATTCAAGGCTAGGTGTGCATTACCATCTTCGAGCACATCGTTATTAAGATCAGATGAGCTGTGGTCAAACACCTAGCTTGCCAACCATAAAAAAAATTGAATTGCACTCATAAACACAACACTCTATTTACAGAAAAATAACCATACGTAAGCCACTATTTAAGAGCGTACAAACGTATAAACATTGTAGAATCGTTCCTAATATTGACATGATAAGACTGTTTTCTTTCAGCCAGTTTCGAATGCAATATTTCAATCAAGCGGCAGACAAGTAACATTCCATGCATGACTCAAACAGAAGTCTTGCAGGGGTTAGATTTCCCCTATGTTATAAAATATCTGTGCGTCGTTCGGAGAGGTTCAATTTTCATGTCATAACGTTACCTAAGTTTTAGTTTTCACGTCTCTTTCATTTTTTCTGTTCCGTTAGGTTTTCTATCTAGTAAAAAAAAAAATGTTGATAAACAAATGTTTGTTCTGTGTCTGGGTGTTCTGTATGTATTATAAGTATGTATTTACAAAAAAAAAGTATTTATGTATTCTATCAGTTATCTAACTTCCATCACACGAGCTCTGCTTAGTTTGGGGCCAGATGGCGCTGTGTGTATTGCCCTACTATATTTATTTATATTTGTGTTTGTGCTTCTCAATATTGGTGCTGTTGGCGTACCTTAATAAATATATAAAAAAGCTAGAAAGTAAATGTGTATTTTAATATTGTTTAGAATTAATATAACTAAATATAGAGCGTAACGAGCAAAGTGCTTTGTCACAACGCACAATACACTATACACTAACACTATCAATATCTTTATATAAATATACATACATGAACGCTATTATACGTATGTACAATTGTACATTTCTTTTTTTTTTTCTGTGTTATCCTGCGATCGGCTCCACAAGCCCTTAGCAGATGTGTTGAGGTTGTTGATTGTCAGGTAGGAGCTGTTCCTCCTGTGAGGAAGCTGTCCTTTATTTCAGTTCAACAAAGTCCCATATGTGTTGCCTTTTGAGCCTTCTACCACATAGCGGTTCGCATAACGTTCGCATAATTGTACATATGTAGTTATTTTTGCAAACCTTTACTTTGTTTTGTTATTCAAAGTTCTGGGTCTTACACGGGTAATTAACTTTTACCAATATTATAACCACATCCCACGCCAATGAATCTTTCTCATAAAAATGTCAGTGGAACTTTTACAAGTAGATAATTTAATTTTATCATCGAGGCCGTAACAGTGAATGTATACAACTTTTGTTTCGAGGTCGAAATGATAATATTATTAATATCACTAGGGTACAAAGTTGTTTCATAACATCGCGAATGCACTAAAATAATAATAAATAAATATACACGTATAGTTTTGGTTTGATAAGACGTTTTAATGCATTTATTATCACAAACAAGTTACAAAGTAATGGCATAATAACCTAACTGTAAGTAATTAACCGATACTCTTTTTATATGTATACGATAGTAATGGTAAATTATTTACTATACAGTCAGAGAGCCCTGTTGGTTCATTGGTAGTATATCTGCTTCAAGAGCTGAAGGACGTGGGTTTGATTCCCACCCAGGACAAGCATTTTGTGATATCTAAACAAATGTTTGTTCTGTGTCTGGGTGTACTGTATGTATTTACAAAAAAGAACTATTCAAGTATTCTATCAGTTATGTGTCTTCCATAGCGTAAGCTTTGCTTAGTTTGGGGTCAGATGGCGCTGTGTGTAATGTCCTATGATATTTATTTATTATTTATTAACTAAGCCAGATTAGTAAGTTTCGCTTAGCTCGCTTAGTCACTTAGCCTCCTCGTTGACTCGTACAAAGGGCGTCAGTTAGTTTAGCTAGCATTGTCGGGCTAGTTATTTCACATAGTTCAGGCGCAAATGAAGGGTAAATATTTCTGACAAAAGAAACAAAAATGCTTGCGTTAAATAAATATTTATTGATTATATTGACAGTTGATCGTATGACAGTTTTTTAAAAGTTCTTTTTCCCGGGAAGCACGAGATTATAAGTGACATTTTACTGGTTTTTGCATACACACCTTAGGGGCCCATGTAGCCCGGGGGCGTTGTATGATTGATACGGCTAATATGGTGGTAGCTACGCCCCTGCTTCAAGACTAGCTATTAGGATAGGCGTTAACGCGTTTCACTCAGTATCTTGCTACAGAATAAAACTTACCGTTTTATATGCCTATGTGGGACGCATGTTGGAGTAATTTTAGAAACGTGAAAATAATTACTAGGTGGTAGATTTCCTAGTAGGACATCGGCTTTGTAGGTACCGCTGTATCATTAGACACTCTTCCGCCAAGTATGAACATAAATATTTTTTGGTTTGAAAGGAACTGCAGCTAGCGAAATTACAGTACTAGTGAGACTACCGAACGTTTCATGATCATGAGCTTCAAAGCAGCGATGCCCAATAGATGGATGCCCCAGATTTAGTGTTGTTACTCAAATTGGCTCAATTTACCGTTACAATGGTGATAGACAGGTGCTATCTCTTACCGTCAGTAGAGTGTCGTGTTCCTCTTACTAGTTTTACAATAATGGCAAACACGGCTAAACCATCCATACGTACATGGTGGATATTTCTCACGTATCTACGCTTCGATTCCACATTTTTCATAGCGCAGCGAGGATGTGAAACTCTCTGCCGGTGTCTGTTTTTTTTGCGAAGTATAACTTGGGTGTCTTCAAATCCAAAGTAAATATAGATTTTTTAGATAAGCGTGCTTCATCTTAGACTATACCCTGCTTAACATCAGGCAGGACGTGGTCAAACGCAAACCAATTTGGGGTAAAAAAAACATTTAAAAAAAATCTTCACACATTTTTTCAAAGTCAAAAGTAACATATGACTACCGTACCGTGCCAGTCAACCATAAAAAAACACGTTACTTGTTTTTAAACAAATATTTCGAACGCATCAAAATCTAGATAAATGTGTTTCAATGGCAACTATCCTGAAATGACGTCACAGAGGGTATTAAGCATATAATTATGTTTTCGTAACGTAATTTATATTTCACGCACAATTATCAGAGTATAATCGCAATGTTATATCGGTCAGTGACCCCCAGGCTTGCCGCTTTGCGTCACGTATCTAACTAAAGTAGGTATGGACATGTAAAAAATGTAAATATGTAGTTTTTTTACATATATTTCTATTCATGTAACTGTATAGGCATATTATTTATTTACATTCTTGTGTTTTGGCAAAAAGCGCAATGCATTTCAGCAGGCGGTATTAAACTGTTGTAATTAATTTCTTTACCATGGTAATTGGGTAAAATGGAGACCGCGAACGGGAAAACGTAGAGTTGAACGCCCTGAGACTCGATGGAGTGACGACGCACGTACGACAATTGGCGGTGGTTGGAAGCGAAAAGTCAAAGATCGGGTTGCGTGGCGTGTATTAGGAAATACCTATGTACGACAGGTTGATGATGATGATGATGAATAGCTCCACGGAATGATAAAACAATAAGTAGATACATTTTATTTTCAGACAAACAGACACACGAAATACGACTGAATGTCTTTCATATTATTTGTAACAAAAGCTTTACAATGAAATCAGGATTTTTATTGACTCTGCTGCTCAGCTACCATCTGACAATTAAACAAAAAAAAAAATCCAAAAAAAAAAAAAAAACCGCCACCAAGCATCTAACGGTGTGTTCCGGCAGCCTCACTTGAGAGCCAGTTCCATTCCAGGCTAGGTGTGCTTTACCATCTTCGACCACACCTTCACTTAATATCAGGTGAGCTGTGGTCAAACACCTGGCCTGTCAACCATTAAAAAAAAAAAAAATTAGAGAAAATAATAAATAAACTTTTATTTTAAATCATAAAGTTTCGGTGCGAAAGTACCAATTCTTTTTTATCTCTTAATATGTAATGAATGTTAGTGAATAACAACAATTTATTACAAATCCCTACCAAAATCCCTTACTGATAAAATTACTTTCACGCGTCTAAAAATATTGATAAGGTTTCGCGGCAGCTAATACACTTAGCAATAAATATAAACAGATAAGAATCAAGTAATAAAATTAGAATATTCTGGATACTCAACTTTATACTTTTTATTTATACAATAACGTACCTAGTAAAAAACCTATTTAACTTTGAAAAATATATAGGTACTAGCTGCGCCCCGCAGTGTTACCCGCTACATGTTTTCGGGACAAAAAGTCCAGGGTCTCAGCTACTTGCCGTCGGGGCCGCAGATGAGTGCGCAAGCGTTCCCGTAGCCCCGGCACATAGGTGTCAGGCAGAAACACCCCAGGGTTTTTAGTGGGTAGGCCGCCACTTTGGCGGAGAGTCCCACATAACCACCGTGCTTCCCCCGGAGTCGGTGGTATCCATTAAGGATTTTCCTGGGCAAAAGGGTCTCGGCTACTTTCGTACCAAATTTCATCCAACCCCGTTCAGTGGTAGGTTGGTATTTCTATAATAATGGTGTGTAAATTTTGATTATTTAGATAGGACTCAACTTGAGTCATTTTGATACCAAACTTTACATGGCCGCTGTAATTGTCATTGACGTGAGAGGCCTAAACACGAAGTTTACACTCTACCACTGAAACTACATTAAAATAAGTAAAAAAGTATTGAAATCGTTATCAAAGTAATAGCTTTAAGCAAATACTGAGGGTGATCAACCAAGCGAAACTTTGACCGCGTCATACCGTAGCCACCCTAACAAATAAAAATATTACTTTACTTTAGTACCCCTACTCCTTCACTGTTGGTCACACGTTCAAGTTTTAAAAAGCACTCGTGAAAAAAAAAACTGATTATAATCAATATCAACCTGTAGTCTAGGGAGACACTCATAAATCTAAATTCATAAATTAGATAAATGAATTGCTAATCTTTTTAGCTCAGGCGTCTAAACAGTGAATTTAAAATTTGGAAAATGTGAATGCTAAGAACGAATTTAATCAAAGGATGCATCATAATACAATACGAAATATGTTCTTTGAATAAATTTATAGATGTAACAACATATCTTTGATTGCGTTGCTTAGTTACGAGATCTTTATCATCACCAAATCACAATCGAAAAGGCATTTTAGTGCAAACAAAGTGAATCATGTATTTTAAGCAGCGACACTTTGCGAAATAGGTAAGATTTGCCCATAACTTTACATAGTATTGCCGAAATTGTGTTTGTTGTGTTACTAATGGTTTGTTTACGTTTTAAAGACAAGGTTAGTAAAGTCTAGCTAAGGTCTAGTTCAAAGCAATTTCCATACATTAGTGGCACATCGTGGTGAGGTAGTTGACCTATGTTTTGTTTATTCTCGTGTTGAACATGACATAGTGGCACAGAAATTTATTATAATGTATTTGTGTACCTACGCCATCTACCTTAAATTTTTAGGTCAAGTCGCTTTGCATGTTCTTGTAGTCCATATTTGTAGTTTTTATGACTCATGTCCAGATTTATTCCATATTACATTTTATATAATCACAGATTTTTCCTAAACATTTCTTCGTAGGTACTAAACTTAAAATATTATTCTTATCTACTGTACCTAGGTATGTCTACTATAATTGACATATATACTATTTGACTTGTTTTGATTACAGCAATAAAGAAATAATTACATTTATTACATTTTACAATTATTTAAGTTTATAATAAAAATTGCGACATTAAAAAAAAAATCTTTATCTATGACTAAAACTGACTAGACTGTTGAGACAAACCATCTCATGTCTCAAAGTAATGAGCACCAAATCAGCTTTGTTTCGTTACTCAAAGTTCTGTGTACCTACCTAACTATTGCTACAATGATCATGGACAGACGTTATTTCTTACCATTAGCGTCTCATTATATTTACAGAAAAAATGCAGAGTAGGTATTTGTGAATTTTTTCGCGGTTATTTATTTCCGGTCTTTACTTTTATTTTTTTTACAAAATACGCTTGTGTTTGCTCATTATTTCGGCGAAGATACGGTGTACGATGGAGAACGCATAAAAAATATTGGATATAATTTAATAGTTACATGGTTTGACAAACACCTATGTACCGACTATACCTACTATAATATGCATAAACATAATTATAATAATTAATAATTAAAAAATAATTATCATTATAGTAGAAAAGTACAAATATAAAGAAAAAAGGATAGACAGGGGTTTTTCTAGAAAAGCACCGTAGACCGCATCGTCGCATGACAACAGGCGATGGCGGTCAAACGCAAGTCTATTTGTAATTTAAAAAATATGCAGAACTTACAATACATAGACGAAACGCGCACGAATTTAGTTATTTCCTTCGTATTTTTAAACAAACACATATTTTGTAAATTTTAATCGTATACAATATAGAAAAAAAATATATTTATTGTTATACAAACACTGATGACGTTCCGTGCAGAATTTACGCCGTATTGCGACTTTATTTAGATTGTTTGAGGTTACTTTGGATTTTTTTTTAATTGAGGAAACTGCAAGTAATCTTGTTTGTAAATTGTTTAATGTATACCTAAATATCTTATATATATCCCTTATAAATGAAGTTTTAGTGATAACGAAAATCCGCATGATAGAGGCTTAATCTACGAATCTATGTCTTTGGGGATGTTACCTGTCTTGTAACACTACGTTAAAAAAACTGAAGAA
Source organism: Biston betularia (assembly GCA_905404145.2). Classification (NCBI taxonomy): domain Eukaryota; kingdom Metazoa; phylum Arthropoda; class Insecta; order Lepidoptera; family Geometridae; genus Biston; species Biston betularia. Next base: position 2,270,982 of record FR989872.1, on the reverse strand, counting down.
TCTATGCGTGTATAACCATCGACCTACTTCCATAGGGAAGGTTTATCAGATAGTTAAAGCACCTATACATAACAAGTTTACCTATCTCCATATCCCACGTGTTCCGACATGATAAAGCCTCGTGTACACTTTTAACTTTACCTAATAGCCTGCTTTCCACCACAATTGTACTGATTTGTTCAGTTAAAAGGGCCAGGTTTAATCACCTTTGCAAGGGGTAGCAACTGTATGTAGTCTAGGCCATGGCTACACAGCAAAAGTGACTCACTTAAGGTGGTACGATTTCCATACAAATAAATTTTTGCCATATAAGGACAAATGGAGCATAATATTACAGTGAAATCACAGCTACTGGCATTTATTTTGGTCTTTATTTGCGGTAAATTACAATTACTTGAATGAAACGATAGGTACCTAATAAGCATAATCTACTGTTTTATTCAAAAATAATTGATAAATTTGATTTTATGCTAGTAATCATGTTCATTTCTGTAAATTTACTTTCTACTTTACCGAAAAAGAAAATGACATTGCGATTACGAACTAAATATACGTAGGTATATCTACTTACATTATCGAGCCATTTTAAATGACCAAAATTGGTTGCGATGGTTTGGCATTCAGTCGAGTGAGATTTTACGAACTTCAATCTAATTCGCTTCATTTGTGCTGTGGAAACCAGGCTTTAGATGCCTAAGTCCGATAGCTAAAGCATTACCTAGGTAGGTACTTGCTTCCCTGGAAACTATTCCCAGAGCCTATTTCTGCAGTTAAAACCGCATTTTCAATGTTGCCGCGTCTAGGAGGCACAGTCTTTTTCTTTTTAGCGACCACTTCCTTTGTTTTTGTGCTATTTGTGTGATAACGCTTTTTTGTGCTTGTTAGCTGGAGTTTTGTGCAAAATGTCTTACGAAAACAAGTCGGCGCGTCATTTGTACGTCGAAATGAAAAATGGGAAAGCGAAAAAACGAGTTTCTTTTAAGGTCTTTTTAGAAACATACCTTCATCTTACAACCTTTATTTTTATTCAATTAATATTATTAATAGTACCTACCTAAAGGTAGGCACTGCCTGAAAGTAATGTAGATTTCAATAGAGAAAGTGAAAAAGTGGCAAACATGCGACAGGCCACGTGATGGTCAGTGGTCGCCGCCGCCTATGTCAGTGGACACCTACAATACCCGGGGCATTGTCTATGCGTTGCTTACCTTTAAGAACCGTAGTCACCCTTTTGAAGCGAAATAGATTATAATTTGGTGGAACAACTTAGGTGGTAGGCCAAAAATTTCATAGGTACATTACAAGCGTTTTTCAATCTTGTATGTTCTATTTACCTACGTATTTCTTGCAAACTATTCTAAAGCCTCGAAATAGGTACATGCTATTCGGCTATGTATGCTCAGTATTGCTCAGTGAAATCATTTATTATTTATTACCAGTTACCAACGAGAGATTGTTTGACGACGCCACGGAGTGCGCGCGCGCCTGTCGGCAGGCGGGCTCCTAGCACGCTCCCGCACCAGCGGCTCAAGAAGGAGGTGAGTCGAGTCCTCTACCATTGCACTTAGACGATTCGTGTACCAAGTCGTTATTGAGCCACCCCACATACCGCCTTGAAATTGGAAGTATTCTGCCCTTACATTACAGCTTCAACAGCTTGGCGCTCAAAATCATGCGATGTCATATTCTATCCCACTTAATATTATAAATGTGAAATTTGTTACTCTTTCACGCAAAAACTACTGAACGGATTTGGATGAAATTTGGTACGGAGGTAGCCAAGACCCTGGATTAACACATATGCTACTTTTTACTCCGAAAAATGTAGCGGCTAGCACAGCGGGGCGCAGCTAGTTGATAAATAAAGTGCTAACATGGTCAGTAGGTATGACCGGCTGGCTCAAGATTATCTCATCAGGTTAGAATAGGTATATAAGGTGACTGAAGGTGGATAATGGGCAATGTCGTGGGCATTCTTATGCTCATTTATCTGTGTAGGTACTTTTTAAACTTTTCTTAATTTGACAAGTTAAAGATATTATTAGATAAACTGTAGGTAGGTAAGTAACTAAACTAAGTTATCGGTACCGTTGTGCAATGGTCATGGATAGGCCTTATCCCTTTTTTTCCAAGAAAGCGTATTTTCCGTCATATTAATTTTACTTTACGAAAAATTTCGTTTATCTCATTTATTTTTATCATGTTACCTAGTTAACCTATTCAGTAACTTTTTTCCTACATTTTTATGTTTGTCTATGCTCAGAAATCCCTGGACAGTCCACCCGAGATGGACTCTCCTGTGGGTAGCGTGGGTAGCGACCTGCGGCGGCAGAACGAAGAGTTGCGCGCGCGGCTGGCCGGCGAGGCGGCTGACCATCGCCGTCGGCTCGACGCGTACCGCCGCGCTCAGCAGGGGCAGGCCGCGCTTGTCTCTAGGCTTCAATCGAAGGTACCTATCTGTTTTTCTGTATTTTATGCCTATATTAAGAAATGTAAAATTAATACTATTTTAACGAAATGGTTTACAGGCGGCTCCGAGGAAGAAAAACATTTTTGTAATATATTTTAACTTAGATTTACTGTGAACCATTATTAAAATGTAGATTTGAAAACAACAGCAACTTGTTTTTATTGTAAAAGATTGTATACACAAAGATAGTGTTTGACTATTGCTGTGATGAATTATTATTTATTTATCTAGATTAAATCTGTAAGTCATTACAATGTTATTACAATGCTTACAATATCTAAAAGTAATATAATACCGGCTAAATGTTATCTTACCAACTTACTTAGCCAATAACGAAGAAAAAACTGAATAATATTTTTAATTTTAACGATTTAACGTCAAAAATGTCAAAGTCAAGCAAAACAATGTTTTGATTTTGTTCCAAGTTCCAACTATTTTGCTTATTTATATGCCGGCTATTTACTATTAATATTAAACATAACTACTACAAATATAGAAAATATGACGCGAATTCTTCTCGCCAGGTGCTCCAATACAAGCAGCGATGCTCGGAACTGGAGCACCAGATGCTGGAGACTACGCCGCGGGACTCTTACCGTCCGAAGTCTGCTATCCCTCTCCCGTCGTCCGCTCTGCCGTCCAGCAGTTCTGATAGCCGGCACGATGAGCGGATAAACGATCTGGAGACCGCTTTGCGTCGTCTCGATGAGGAGAAACGGAAGTAATTTACTAAGTTTTGTATAAGTACTAGACGTATTTATTTAGTATATCGGTTGAGCTACCGTACCAGACCTCGATATTGCGTACTTATCATCTTCTTTACGGGTAACCTTGTATTACTTTACACACCTTTGAAATCGTGTATGGCTGAAAGGCTGAATCTTATCACACTGCATACGTATATTCAAGAGCTTCCCTAAATACGCTACTGTCCATTATTTTTGGCATTATTGACACAACAATCCTCGGAAACTGATCATGCAATATGGATTACTTCAAATCCAGAATAAATAAGTGACTTGGTAAACATGCTTCTTCATAAATTAAACAATTTATTCCTGTCAACTAGGCAGTATAATATTACCATGATCCTTTTCCCTATCAGGTGTGAGAAATTGGTAACCCAGAACAACTTACTCCGTGACCAGTTGGAGGAGTCTCATCACTTGAATGAGGCTCTTACTGGAGACCTACAGAAACTCACTAATGACTGGGAGGCTCTGCGGGATGAGATGGCTATTAAAGAGGATGAATGGAAGGATGAGGAACAGGTAAAAAGTTACATGCATAGCTATTTGTTTTTTTTTTCTTAAGTTCCTCTTAATTCAGTTATGCAATCTGCTTCTTTTTAGATGCCCTACTAACCCTGGGGGAACATAAACCATTCTAGATAGCCTGAGTGAAGCAGTGTTATAAATATTTTTTACTGGATAAATAAAACTAAATAGAAAAACAATAACTCTTTATAAATATACTTTTGTATTTGTATTATTAGTAGAATTCCTTTTTCTTTATACTTTGTTAATTTATTTGTGTACTAAGTCTTTATCCTAACTTTATATTGATCACTGATTTGTCTACCTTCAGGCCTTCAATGACTACTACTCGTCTGAACACAACCGTCTCCTCAGTCTGTGGCGCGAAGTGGTGTCTGTGAAGAGGTTCTTCTCTGAACTCCAATCTACAACTGAGAGAGACCTTTACAAAGTCAAGAATGACTTTGACTCCTCTGTACGAGAGCTAGTGGGCACTCTTAGTGGCTATTCCATCAATGCATTCGCTCAATCTAGCTTCGGTCAGCCAACTACTGGTTTTGGTCAGACTGGTAATGGTTTCAGTCAGACTGGTACCGGTTTTGGTCAGACTGGGCCTGGGCTGTGTGGTCAAGTCTGCGGAGGAGTCTGTAAGGTAAATATTTCACTAATTCATATTGTTGTGAACCAAAATCATTCTAAAGAAGTATTGTTACTCAAAACCGATTGTGAAATTTTGCTTTTGTTACTTTTTAATGATAATCTTTTATTTTAGTTTTATATATTTTATTTTTTCAATCTATTTAAGCTACGACATGTAATTGTTCATAATTATAAAAGTAAATCTACTCTTTTATGAGACTACACTTTCCAATAGGCAAGTTATTAAACAAAAATATAGTAAAATTAATATGGCTTGCCTTTGCAGCTCACTTGGTAGAAACGGCGTTTTGAGCTGTAAAGTGTGGTTTGGATTCCTATCCAGGATAATAAATTATACAACAAATATTTGTTGATATTTATTTACATAATATTCATGTTATAAGAAAAATCCTCGACATATCCACACTCAACTCTAAGGGTATAGATAAATAACTACCCGTTTTATTCCACCAGCCTGACGGTCAATACCCTGGTCAGCAACAATTGGCCTTCTCCGGACAACCATCTTCTAACATCACTGTAGAGAGCATGCGCGTAGACTTGCGAGAGATGACGTCACAGCGTGACTCCGCCGTCGCCGAGCTGAGAGAGCGAGACACTCGCATACAGCGCCTCCTCTCTGAGCTTCAGGGATTGGTCAGTATTTTACTAAACAAAAGCATAGAAATAAATAGACATACTCGTGTAGTGCTACAAGGTAGCTTATTAATTCAGCTTATTAGTTAGGAATAGTTGTTTTATTTTGGTTGGGTTGCTCTATAACTTTTCAATCAAGTTCACTCTACATCATGCTTCAAGTCCGTACTACATCTATCTAATATATCTATACTTTACTCCGATCCCTGTTCTGACGCAGCCAGGGAGCTGTTCAGCTGTGTGAGTTGCCTCAAGTGACCCACCTATTATGATTAGTATGTATGCGGGGGAGTGAATGTGTGTATGAGAGAGTGAGTATATGGTGTGTAGATAATTTTTTTATTTTAGTTGTGTTTTATGTTTGTGTTTTACATGTAAGAAAATACGATGGGACTGCCATGTGGCTACCACAAAAGTCCCATAAATAAAAGAGAATAAAAAAAAAGAAAAAAAAAGATCATAGTTAACCATGCAACTGGGTCAAAACTTTGTGGTAAATAAACAAAACTAATTTCGTAGGTAATATTTTGTGAGCGATTAAGACCCGGTGATAAACATATATTATGTGTTCAAGTTGCGAAAGTTTAAAAACTACGTACTATTAGCAAACAATTTTTGTATGAAAGTAAATATATCTATACTATTATAAAGAGGAAAGATTTGATTGTTTGTTTGTATTGAATAGGCTCCGAAACTACTGGACCGATTTAAAAAATTCTTTCACTGTTGGGGAGCTACACTATCCCCGGGTGACATTTTTATCCCTGTATTCCCACGGGAACGGAAACTACGCGGGTGAAACCTTGAGGCGTCTGCTAGTATAAGTATAGAGATCTCGAAAACGGCTCTAAGAATTGCAATTAAATTTGATGTATAGGGTTTTTGGCAAATCGATCGATCTAGCTAGGTCGCATTTCAGGGAAAATACCGTTTTTCCAAGTTTAAAAATTTGCATATATAGGTATATGCCAAAAAAAGTTTAGTCGCCTTGCTACTATAACTTTGTTATTCATCATATTTTGTAATCTGTTCTTTATTTTTGTATTACTTTTTAAGCGACATTTTAAAGGTCCAATTAGTTTTCTATTTGTACAGGAAGAGCGTTGCGAGTGTGCGGAAACATTATGCACAGAGGCGGGCGTGATGCGGGCTGCGCTGGAGGAAGTTGCGCGCGCGCTCATTCACGACTCCGAGGCCGACACTCCGGCGCACATGCATCTTGCTGACAGGTTACATACTATATACACTAAAGTATTTAAGTATATAGAATACTATTTTTTTACTACAGTTATCTGTCTTCCATAGCACAAGCTCTGCTTAGTTTGGGGACAGATGGCGCTGTATGTAATGTTGTATTATATTGATTTATTTACTTACATATTTAAAAACTTTTCGTTACAATACACACTGTAGCAGCTCAAGCTCATTGTTGGGGTATGAACCAACGCCCTTCGGCGTGTAAACCGGCCGCCGCGGCTCCGTGAAATCTCGCTTTCTCCACAAAGGAGACTTTCTTCGGCTTGTAATGACCGTCGAGTAATGAAACGAGCTCCGAGTAGCACAACGACTCCAATTCCTTCGGAAATGCTAAGTTCCGCGCTAGGCGGTAGGTCTCATCGTTGAGGTGCGTGAGGAGCAACCCGCTTTGATTTTCCTCTTCCACGCCATTGATCCTCACGAACTGGTTTAATCTTGATTTGAAAATCGCCCATTCACCGTTCTTGTGATCGAAGATGGGCAAATTCCCGAAATAAGCTACAGCCATGGTATGTTTTTTTTTGTTTGCAGGTAGTTCCACATCAATCGTCGCCAGTTGATATGTATGTAGATAGAGGTGGAAATAATACACGTACTCGGTTGAATTCTCGTTTATTACTGACTCGCCTGCCGAGTCGGAGTTACAACGCTAACCGATATACAAGGGGGAGGCGCGTATACATAGACAATAGACAATAGACAACACTTTATTTCCGACATAAAACACACACATCAGTTAACCACTATCTTACCAGCTATCATAATTACAAAGTTTTTCATTACACGTTAAAACATTTGGTATTGTTCCAGCCTATCGCGGTCTCCGAAGCGTGGCGTGTCGTCCACTGGCAACGCCACCGCATTCGCTGAAAGCACCATATCTGCCGTGCAAGCTGTTTTGCATAAATATCAGATACAGATACATGAACTGCAGGTTAGTACAGAACAGTATGAGTATGAGATAAATAATATAAAACAAAGTTGTTATTCTACTAAATATATCCTAAAGATTTTAGTTGGTGGTAGGTCTCCTTAGCAGGTGGTTGTCTAGGTGCTACCCCAATACCAGGTATTCTGCCGCCAAGCAGTAGTATGCTCTGGATTTTGTTTTGCTACTCAAAGTTCTGTATACTGCTGTGATGGACATGTGTTGTCTCTTTCCATCAGGGAAGCATTTCTTTCAGCTCATTACAATTTAAATAAATAATCTGATGTATTTGTTTGGTAATAACTTAACTTGCAAATCACCGAATCGATGTATATCAAATTTTAAAAGATAAGTAATTCAAATTTCAAGATCCGATATAGTCTTGGTGTTCTGAGGATATAAAGGTCGCGAGGTCACCGTTGGGGGCGAGCAACTAGTAATATCAGTTGTAGCATAAGTATTTTTGATTGAGCTTAAGTATAAGTGTCTTGTGTTAGTGTTAGTTTTATATGTATTTAGTCGCAGTACAATAAATTGGATAATAACTTTTAAATTGTAATTTTCAGGTAAAACTGCAAAATAGCAGAGAACAACTGAGCTCTTGTAGGAAGCACGCTGAAATGGCGGACACTAACATCACTTCTTTGGAGAACAAGGTCCAAGATCTCACTAGTAAGTAAAACAATCCTTAAATTTTTTTGTGTTAGTAACACCAAAGTTACATTTCATCTCTATACTTTAAATAGTACGAGTTGATCAGTCTTTGGACAGGTGACCGTTAGTGACATTTTTTTGAGCGCTCCCATATTTCGGATGTGACGTAAAATTGCATGCAAGATTTGCAGGCTTTCGGATGATATGTTAGGGCTGGCCTCTAACTAAATAAACTCCATTTTTTTTTATAAAAGCGAAAATGTGTTGGTACATTTCACGCGTATCGGCAGTAGGTACTAAGCCTATAGATCAGTATTCATCATTATTAAAGATCAATGAAGAGGTTATATCTGTCTATCTATCCATTATTAAAGATCAATGAAGAGGTTATATCTGTCTATCTATCCATTATTAAAGATCAATGAAGAGGTTATATCTGTCTATCCATCCATTATTAAAGATCAATGAAGAGGTTATATCTGTCTATCTATCCATTATTAAAGATCAATGAAGAGGTTATATCTGTCTATCTATCCATTATTAAAGATCAATGAAGAGGTTATATCTATCTATCTATCCATTATTAAAGATCAATGAAGAGGTTATATCTGTCTATCTATCCATTATTAAAGATCAATGAAGAGGTTATATCTGTCTATCTATCCATTATTAAAGATCAATGAAGAGGTTATATCTGTCTATCTATCCATTATTAAAGATCAATGAAGAGGTTATATCTGTCTATCTATCCATTATTAAAGATCAATGAAGAGGTTATATCTGTCTATCCATCCATTATTAAAGATCAATGAAGAGGTTATATCTGTCTATCTATCCATTATTAAAGATCAATGAAGAGGTTATATCTGTCTATCCATCCATTATTAAAGATCAATGAAAAGGTTATATCTGTCTATCTATCCATTATTAAAGATCAATGAAGAGGTTATATCTGTCTATCTATCCATTATTAAAGATCAATGAAGAGGTTATATCTGTCTATCCATCCATTATTAAAGATCAATGAAGAGGTTATATCTGTCTATCTATCCATTATTAAAGATCAATGAAGAGGTTATATCTGTCTATCTATCCATTATTAACTTCTTTTATTATGGGACCGACAATGAAATAAAAAAATAAGCTTTGGAAAAATGTTGTTTTTTTTTACGATTTCAGAATAAGTCCAGTAACAAAAATTGTACACATTGTTGAGTACAGTGATCACTTTTTGCCTTTAGGATATTACCTTTTCGAATAACTTTGGAGATTAAGAGTCAAGTCATAAAAATGACATATGCCGTTTTATATTGTCGACACTTAAAACTATGGGTAGTTATAATTTCAATGAGGAAATAAAATTGAAGTAAGCTATGTGTGCTAGGCTTAAACCCCAATAATGAGCTTGAGCTGCCGGCGAAGGAAACCTTGTGAAAAAACCATAGCATGGTGGTAGGATACTCTCTAGTAGGTATTCGGCTGGCTAGCTACCATCCTTAAGTTGGAAATCTGCCGCAAAGCACCTAATGATGTGTTTCGGCAACCTCACTTGAGAGCAATTCTATTCTATGTTAGATGCGTTTACCATCTTCGACAACACCGTCACTAACCATCAGGGGAGTTGTGTTCAAATATTTAGCCTGTCAAACATAAAAAAATATGTTAAACTTTTCACACCGCAAACCGTTCTCAGGTGGTCTTAAGGTTCTTAGATAGCGTTCTTGTGATAGTGCTTCTACTTAGGAATTCTGATATTTAATACAGTCATAAAAATAAAACTATGAACGCTCTGATTTCTTATTCTAGTCAACAAAACAATCATCATTATTGTTTGTCAGGTAAACTGGACCAAGCCAACGGAGACATCAACCAGCTAATACAAGAGAAAGAGTCGATGCAGAAATCTTTAGAAGCATTAAGAATGGATAAGAACAATCTAGAAAGAAATCGAGTGGAAATCAACGCTATGGTAAGCGAGTTATAAATACATGTATGTACATAACTCTTACGGCATCCTTCTATTTATATAAAAATTAATTATTTAATTATTAATTATTTAATTTAATTAATCTCGCAAAAACTTGATTGCTGCTGCTGGAATAGGAGGGATTCTCTATAGTTTCGGTGACATCCGATCTACATAATTCAACTATATCTATACAGTATAATCTCACTAATCCGGCACTATTAAAAACCGGAGGGTGCCGGATTATTGGAATGTTCGGATTACTGGGTTATACTGAAAAAGTCATAGGTAATAAATAAAATAAAGCATTTCATAGAGAGAACAAATGTATGTAATGTATTATGGAAAAATTGAATTAACATGTAGGTACATATGTAATTAACTAGTTTTGAAATAATCCTTAATTGAGGTCTGCTTTTGTGCAACTTGTAGTCCTTGCTTAAAAACCTTTTCTCGCATATTGCGAAGAATTATAGAGTTTGAGTTTTGAGGTTAGACTGCTAGTCGATGACGCAGCGACCAAAGCGCACACGTATAGAGGGGTAAGGGAGGCGTGGGCGGAGGGTGCCGGATTCTTGGACGTGCCGATCTATCGAAGTGCCGGATTAGTGAGATTATACTGTATATACAAGATTCGATGGATTGACGATATACGGCAATGACTGGAAGCGTTTCAATAACTCAAAGGGGTTTGGCGGGAACGCGGGAAGAGTCGTGTTGCTCCGTTGTATTTTTTTCCAAAACTAGTGTTTTGTCGAGTGTTTATGCATAAAAATGGTGGTGTTTTATTCATAAAGTGCCGAATTACAAGCACGAGTGTGGGAAAATGATATAATGTGGTGAAACATGACTTTTCGTGTTGCTTCCAAAACTCCAGCGAAGCTTGAAGTAAAGTCGCCACTACTTTACTAAAGCATGACTGGACTTGACTGACACGGACTGGACTTGACCAATACTAGACTTTGACTGTAACTATAGATGTAAGACATGAATTCGTTCTTCGCAAATAATGACATGGTTCAAAGGCTTTTGTAGCCAAACCATAAAATCCCAAAAAAAAAATCAGTAACTCAAAAGCGTTGTCCTGTGGCGCCGCTTTGAGTGCGAAGCAAGAAACGAATATTGTCGGAGTATACGATTTAATCAAACAAAATCAACATGATTTCACATGTTGTTCTAAGATTCGGCTACATTTTTACGTACCTGACGTCAACCCCCCTCAGGAACATCTTACACAGCCAACATTATGTGTTGTTTCCCGACAGAACTGAACGTCAACGTCAATTTAAAACGCGCGGATTTTGAAATTGTTTTAACTTTCGTTTGCTCGTTTTTTTTTCGGTCGTCTCTGGTGCCTCCCCTAGACGGGATGCCCTAAGCAGTTGCTTAAATAGCTTATAGGCTAATCCAGGAGTGTGTACAAGGCTACCTGATAAATGAACACGGTAAAGGCAGTTTATAATGATGAATGTTTCTAGGTGGAGTCCCTAACATCGGATTACGAGAAATTGCAAAAGATAAACTCCCGCCTAGAGAAAGCTATAGAAGTGCTCGAGACGGAGAAACATAACCTCAACTCGGAGGTAGATCACTTGCACCGCGAGGCAGCTAACAGGGAGTCTATACTCAGGTAACCTGACATATGAATTGTCATGTCATATCATTCGTCTTGATGATGATTTGTTTTTGTATTATTTGAAGTTTTTTATGTTGTATAACGTGTCAAGTCGGTATGTAAAGAAAAAAAAACTTAACTGGTTCCAAAACCATTTCGAAATAGTACATTTCTGTACAAAATTTTTACGTTTAAAACTTTGTAAACTATGAGATGAGGGTTTATTTTAATAAAATACATAAAATCAACTTTACTTTCAATTGATGTCTAATGGCGTCACCTCGTAGGGCAACTTCCATAGACTAAAAAAGCAATGGCAAACCAAAACAAAATTTGCCAATGTCTAAATAAACTACGGTATAGAAAGCCAAAATATTCAAATTAGTTTCATAAAATAAAGTTTACTATCAGTAAAAAATATAAAATTTAAGAAAAACTTTACACACCGAATTGTTGGTGTACAATAAAGTTGTTTTTTATTCTAAATAATAATAAACAGTTACTAAGTGAAAATTATTAACAGACAAACTTAATTAGGCGCATCGTAATTTCTGGCGATTAATTTAAGAAATGCATTTTAATATTATATTCAATTTACCAAACCAATTACTACTAACCCAAATAGTAGTTCTTGGGTATTAAGTAATGAAACAAACGAGACGCTCTAGTGATGGTAAGAGATAATGAATGTCCATGATCATTGCAGCGATACATAAAATTTTGAGTAACAAAACATTGCTGCTTTGGCGCTCATTACTTGGAGACATTCGATTATTTGATTTTGGGCTTTTTTACCATCGTAAAAAGATCATTATAGCAAATAAGTCATAATTTTTTTGGGGGTTTTAACACAGAATTTGATTTTGCTCTTTGAGTCCGCGCCGGGACGAATCTTCGACGCGGCTTTGCGGGGGCGGTTCGAACTACCTTCAAAATGAAGTTAGGTTCGATGGTCAAACCTAAGAGGCGTTAGACCTGGGCGATAGTGGACTTTATTTTCTAGGTGGGTACGCGGAGCGATAATTTACAGAAGTGGCTTGAAATTTGACAGCTTAGGAGGTAAAAGACAGTGTCGGGAAAGGCTAGGTACATGTGCACGCTTACCTCAACGGATATCTCGTCTCTTCTCCGATCGGCTTCAAAAGGGTGCGGTGCGGTGCGGGTGCGCGCTTACAGCGGCACACGGTGAAGATAGCGGACCACACTCGCAGTGGGTTCGCTAAGTTTATGTTAAAACAACACTCCACAAATACGTCACTCCTGTAGGTACTCTCTTCGAAATATATAGCAATAAAACACTGGGATTCACTGCTTACGAGGAAAGCGCGGGATTTTGAACCTTTCTTGAGTAGTTTCTTCTTGCAACTGCCGCGTCAGTGTTGCGGCGCGTGCGACACATAGATCGCAGTAAGCGTGCGTGCGAGGGAGAAAGGGGACTGCGGAAGGAAGGAGGAAACGGATGTTCCTAGCTGTCAAACCATAGTAAAAACGATGCTGGATTGTCCAATATTGCGTTCCGTTTTACAGTCATAACAAATGGCGGAAACACTCTTTATATTTCAAGTAATGTGAAGACTGAAAATCAAAGTTAAACAAACATACATTTTCGTAACTGCTATATTGTTGCTTCGCTAAATGAGACTCTATTCGGGACACCATTATAGTAACAAATGTGCTTTGTAACATCGTAATATAAGGTCTAATTTACCACAACCTGCTTTAGGTAATATTTGAAAAAGTCTAAAAAAACTGTTATTTAATTATAAATAGGAGCGAAGAGGAGCGGTCGTCTCGCCTCCGCTCCGAGCTCGTGTCGTGCAGGGAAGAGTTGAACAAGACTGCTCTGTCGCGGGACTTGCTTGACCAGCAGAAACTGGAGTCGGACGCGCTTCTCTCGCAGATGGAGAAACATAGAAGTAAGTCAACTCTCAAAAAAGAGTTTTAACGGGAACGCATTGTATTATTGTAAAATCATCGCATTGTATTATTTTCCAAAATGTGTGTTTCTTCAAGTGTTTATATATAAAAGCTAGCTGCGCCCGCAGTGTTATCCGCTACATGTTTTTCGGATAAAAAGTAGCCTATGTCGACCGGGGATAGTGTAGCTTCCCAACGGTGAAATATTTTTTGTAATTGGTCCAGTAGTTTCGGAGCCTATTCAATACAAACAAACAATCAAATCTTTCCTCTTTGTAACAGTATAGATAGATAGATAAAGTGTCGAATTTCTTGCAGGAGTGTGGGAAAATCTTGTGTTGATCCAATACTCTATTGAACCTACTTTACCCTAACTTACTTCGTGCGACTTTATCTGTGACCTAAAACTAACATAATTTTATTATGTGTGGAGATGAGTGTGTAGCTCGAAAAATCCGATTGGACTCAAGAGTTCCATTTCTTTATGGAACATAATATAAACATGTTAAATTTTGTCTTTAAGGTGAATTGGAGATTGAGTTAGAGAGGACCCTAATGGAAAGAAGCGATCTGCAAGATTTGGTGGAAAAACTCGAGGCGAACTTGCGAAATCTCGAAAGCGAAAAGAAGAAATTGCTAGAGGATTTGAAACATGTAAGTCCTAGTTTGATATTTGTTATCAAACAGTATTTCTGAATTTCAGTCATCTACTTTTTGCATCGTAATAAAAGAAATTAGGAAAGGAATAGGAAATTATGGTATACTCATTTAACTCTTGTGACTTTGCAAACTAGTATACTATATTATGCTTTTAATGTAATCGAAATTTGTGAGGCTCAAATGTAATTGTCTTGACCATCTTTTATTTCAATAAATACAATTTAATAAATAATTAGCTTGTCAGTAATGATTTCCTTGTTCGAGTTAGAAAACTTCGAACATCGACCCAAATTGCTAGTCTATCAGCTTTCTCTCAGATGCATTTTGAAAAGTACGCTTCAAATTTTCGTGTATTCTACTTTTGGACCGCTAGGAGCTGTAAAAATCGTCATCATTTCACTCGATGTTCCAATAACTCGAGAGCAAATCGGTTTGATCCTGTTTTCATTATATGAACCGCTAAACAGTTGTTGAAATCGCTAAATTTGTTGCACGAGTCAATGCCGATAGATACAATCTGGGTGCCTTCAAGTCCTAGCTGAATCTTCTAGCTTCATCGTAGACCACATTTTCGCTTAACATCAGGCAAGTTAGCGGTGAAACGCAAGCTAGTTTAGCACAGCATTGAGACGAAAAAGTTATATCGTATCATATATTCTAATAATCATAGGTATATTATAATCTGTCGCCAAGCATCTAACGATGTGTTCCGGCAGCCTCACTTGAGAGCCAGCTCCATTCCAGGCTAGGTGTGCTTTACCATCTTCGACCACACCTTCACTTAACATCAGGTGAGCTGTGGTCAAACACCTAGCATGTCAACCATACATAATAATAACAATAATACTAGTCTCGTATACTCTACAGGGTTTAAGCTATCTGCGACAAATATTCAATTTACGTGTATTAGAAATTATCAAAAACAAAATAAGTCATCCAAAAAACTGTTCTCAGATGGAAGACGAAAAGTCCAGCCTTTCGAACCAATCGTCGGAACAGCAAGGCGATCTCAACTCTCTTCGCAAGGAGTTGTTAGCGGCTGAACAAATTCGCATGGAACTTGAGGCGGATAAGGCTTCACTCTGCGAGAAGATCAAGTTCTTGGAGTCAGAGAGAGAAAAGGTGGAGTTGGAACTGCGACAGGTCATAAGGTGTGATTTTGAATGTTAATGCACTGATAGATTTGTAAATGACAGTTACAAAATAAATTCAAAAAATTGTTACTGTTTTCCAAATAGGGAAGTTCCTATTTGGAAGGAGACAAGGTTTTCAGTTTTGAATTATATTAGTATAGGATATTTTCTTTAAGTATGTGGTGAATCTTTAAAATACCTTCTCATACCTTCTAGGCGAAATTAATCATTAACATCCTTTTTTTTTTATATTTTTGTCAGTTTTCGCACTAAAAATATTCTACTCTATAAATCAACGCCTTAGTAAAATAATGTTTATCTCTGACTTTTTAACACTGTATCATTGTTACAAGAAGGCAAATAAGAAATGGCAATTTTTTTGGCTAAACAAGCCAAAAAAAATTTGGACAGTCATGTGGAGGCATAGACTCACGCTTAGTTCGATTCGATATAGAAAGTTAAATATTATCTGTACTAAAAAAATCAACTCAAAGCATTTCAGTTTAGAAAATGCAGTCTCATAAGTAACGAATTCTATTTTAACTGATGTAAGGTAACTTTTCGATCAGAGAACGAAGCGAGCTCAGCTCTCAGCTAACCGCAATGGTGCGAAAGAAAGACACGCTGAACGAAGAGATTATCCGACTACAACAGAGATTGGAACAAGCGAATGAGACTATTGGCAGGTTGAATAGGAACTTAGAGGATCATGTCAAAGACGGAGAGGAGAAACAGGTAAGATCAATGAAGTGGTAATAGCTCGCTCGGCGTTCAAATGCCAGCAACGACCTTGTGCTGCCGGTAAAGATAAAGATAAAGATAAAGATAAAGATAAAGATATATTTATTTGTAATAACATGAGTAATATGTATGATGTCCGTAACTTAGTTTAATGATCTTCATGTTATACCTGAAAAGGTGTACAAATAATTGATGGCAACAAAATAATTAATCTAATAATATGGATTGAAATGTCAAGGAAAAATAATAATTGAAATATGTATAAAAAATAAATGATAAAATTAGAATGTCAATGAAATAACTATGTCAATGAAATTAATAAAATGTCAAGATAAAAATTAAAAAATACATACGTGGTTAGAATTTGGCAATTAAATATTCATTAATTTTATAATAGAATGAATGAATGAATGAATGAAAGGTGAATGAAGATATAGTGTGAAAACCATAGTATTATTACTTGAATGCCAATACTTGTTCTTATTCTAAGTGCGAGCGATAAGGCCTGCACTGACGTCCCGCTTGGGGTGTTTTGTGTATTTCCCCCTACCAGCGTCTACCCGAGCCAACGCAGCTCTTTGAAGTATCGGAGCGAGGCTCTGGGCTCATGACATAGTAGCTCCATTGAGTTGGGTGAAATATTTAATGGCATTGATGACAAGAAGCATCCAAGGTGTTGCGACGATATGAATGATAGCGAATCTGCCGCCAAGCAT
Source organism: Biston betularia (assembly GCA_905404145.2). Taxonomy (NCBI): domain Eukaryota; kingdom Metazoa; phylum Arthropoda; class Insecta; order Lepidoptera; family Geometridae; genus Biston; species Biston betularia. The sequence goes on along the minus strand of FR989872.1, from coordinate 2,254,373 downwards.
CTAACAGCCTCACTTCAGAGCCAGTTCCATTCCAGACTGTTCTAGTGTGTACATCATCTCCGACCATACAGCCAATAAACGTCGAAAACTAAAAAAAAAAGAAACGCTGTCATGTGCATTAAGTGCGATACCAAAAACAAGGAATAATCAAAATCTCTAAATCAAATTTTCAAATGTTGCTTCTTAAGACTTTGTATGAATAAAAATGAAAAACAAACGCTCTTAAAACGTTTCAGATACTAATCGACTCCTTAGAAAAAGATAAGCATCATCTACAAGAGCAGCTAGCGAGCGTGCGTTCCGAGAAGGATGCGTTGGAAGCTGTGCTGTTCGACACCGCCAACATGTTGGAGGACTCCGACAATAAGAAGACGAAGTTGGAACATGAATTGCAGGAAGCTTTAGTTCAACAGGAGGCTTATAAGGGTAAGAGAATTTCTTAGCGTTCGTTGGTATCACGTCGCGTGACGGGTCCAAAGTGATGCAGGGATAAGAACCTGTATTGTGCCTAGTACTTGCGATCCAAGCATGCTTCACCGTAGACCGTATCTTCGCTTAAAATCAGGCGGGATGGCGGTCAAACGCAAGCCTATCTATTATTAAAAAAAAAAAGGTTTAAGAGGTCCTTTTAAATATGTATTAACGCTCATCTTCATTGCCCGTGATACCATTCTTGCCTAACATAAATTGATATGATCCTACCAAAGCTGCTTTGGATACTCTTTCCAGCAAATAATTTATCCATATTCTTGGCTGGTCTTTTACTTGGTGGTAGATCTCCTTAGCAGGAGGTCATCTAGGTAGGTACCACCGCAGTACCAGATATTCTGCCGCCAAGCAGTAGTGTGTAAACATTACTGTGTTCCGGTTTGAAGGGTACTGCAGCTAGCGAAATTACTGGGCTGTTAAGACTGACCATCGAAAGTCCCAAAGTAATGAGCACCAAAGCAGCGATGCCCTGGACTTTGTTTTGTTACTCAAAGTTCTGTGTATCGCTGTAATGGTCATGGGCAGGCGTTATCTCTTACCATCAGGAGAGCGTCTCGTTCGTCTCATTATTTGTCACATAAAAAAAAAGAACAAAAAGAAGCTTGTTGAGATTGTTTTACAGGAATTTCTGTCGTTCCCATTTCTACTGCTTATAAATTGACCTCTTGATTGGAGTACTTGTTTAAAGATAACAAAAACGCAAACAAAATTTTATAAGTTAAATGGAGGCCTTTAGCTGTCTAGTGTTATATAGTTTAGGAGTTTAAAGGCCTCCTCCAAAAATGTCTTCTCTAGATAATCAAAGTAATGATCGCCAAAGCAAAGAGCCCGGACTTTGTTTTGCTATTCAAGGTTCTATGTATCGCTGCAATGGTCTTAGACATGCATTATCTCTTATCAGCAGGAGAGCGTATCGTTGGTCTCATTATTTTTACAACAAAAAAAAAAAGATAGTACTGCCTGTATCCAGTTCGGACCTGCAACTTTTGCTACCTCATCCATCTCGGTCTACCATCTAGATCTAAACACCCAGTTTATCTATTCTATTTGACAGGTCAAATAACTCGGCTGACCAAAGATCTAGACAACAGCGAGAAGAAATTACGCGAAACTCGCAACTCCATGTCGCAACAATCAGGAAAGAAGGAGGCGGAGTATCAGCAGATTATAAGTAACATTAATCGCACAACCGCTGAAAATATCACCAAGCTGAAAGAGGAAAAGGTATCTACTAATATTATACTGGCCTTTAAAAAAGGGGGTTTAAAAACAGGATTTCGGACTTATACATATTTTTTTTGTTTTATTTACCAAAGTGCATAACAGAATACAATCGAAACAAAAATTAAGTATAGCTAATAAACAATAACATCTTAAACTGTATCACAACCTGAATACGTATACACAACATAGTTTATATTTATCAGTAGTTTATAGAAATGTACAAAAAAGTGTATACTCGTATATACATATATATGTCGGAGATAGAAGAAGAAGAAAGAAACTATATCACGACATACGGTGGGATGGCCGATCAACATCATGTATGGTTACTGGGTAACTGGGTTACTGGGCGTGGGTGTAGCGGGCGAGGAGACAAACCACACAATTCAGTTATCTTGTACAAGGTTTATTCAGCACTTCACAACGACTTTAGTTTAAGAACGATTAGAACATTATAGACACTATTACATAGCTTGGGGACAAAACGTTCCGCTTAGCTCGCACTCTGCAACCGACCAACTCAATCTACTCTCAAAGCAAGAATCAATGTTCCTCTCTCCTCAACCAAAGCAAGAATGATCTCTGCACCTCAACATTCAACGCACGGCCGGCTCGCTTCACACAGCGCCCCTACCGGCCAACATCCGCAACTTCGCCTTCTCTCATTGGTTGAAGTCAAAATACTTTACACGAATAACGACAAGCAGAGCACGGAACCAGTGTTACGTCAGAGGTGTCGCCATTCCACCTCTAGTCCACCAAAATTACGCAAGATGGCGCTAAACTAAATCAACATTAAAGCTACACGCCGACATATATGTATATAAAAGTGGTGAGACCAACAGATTCAGACACAAAGGAAGAAAAAAGAATATTTCATCATTTTAAACAACTTTCACAATGGATATCATATAATCAAGAAAAAACTTCTTCATTTGCTTAGTCATGGGTTAAATATGTTTTCTATAGAACAACGTTTAACCTTACCTCCTTTCAGCTCAAAACACTAATTCAATTCTGGATAGTGCATTTTTTGTTCTGAATGAAAATACTAAACAACGCCCATATTATTTTAACAAATTTTAGTTTTGATTTAGTTGACTAACCGTATGATCAGAATATTTCTAAATTATGAAGCAATTCTGCATTAGCAAGCCATTAAACCTTCTACATAAATAGTAGGCCAATTGAAAAGCCTTAAATAAAGCCTTTGCCTTGTCTAAGCATTTTTGTTTCTTCTAGGAACAACTACGACAGTCGCTCGAACATAAACTTAGTCAAACTATAGCCGGGTTAACGAGTGAGAAGGAATCGAGCGAGGCGGGCGCGCGAGAGCGAGAGAAAAAACTACTCACACAGAGAGACCAATTGATACTTCAGCACGACGAGGCGATGCTACGAGCTGAGAACGACAAGCAACAAGCCTTGATTATGGGTAAGTGACAAACAGTAACAGAGAGAAAAGAAAGGATAAAATTGATAACAAAGACTGCTTTGCGACTTTGATATTGCGCTATCAAGTAAGAGCGAGACAGAGTGAAATCTATACTATCATAAAGAGGAAAGATTTGATTGTTTGTATTGAATAGGCTCCGAAACTACCGGACCGATTTCAAAAATTATTTAATAGTTGGGAAGCTACACTATCCCCGCGTGACATAGGCTACTTTTTAACCCTGTATTCCCACGGGAACGGGATGAAACCGCGTCGGCTTGTCCTTATATAATAGCAATAGTTTTATGGGGTTTTTAAAGAGCATCCGCGTGAAGACAGAGCGGAGACGATATTTCCGCACAACGCTATATATACCCATACAAGGAAAGTTTTTTAGACCAGGATAACTAATAAAATATCTAAACTATATAAACTAAAAAAAAACGCTTTTTATTCATTTTTGTACAAACTACCACCGCAGCTCATCAAGAACAGCAAGCGTTGCTCGAGCGTATGGAAGATATGAAGCGTTCTCTTGACTGCGAGATGAACAAGCACGAGCGCTGCCGGCGCGAGGCGCAGGCAAAGGCCGACCAGGACCGGACCTATGTCAACCAGCTCAAGGATGAAATGGCCGCTTTGAAGACTCGATTGGAAGAGGCCAAGTAAGACGTGTGGTAGTAGCTAAGTATAGGACATTTAGGTACAAATACGTAACAAGGTTATCGAAGCCGGTGAGAATCCGGGCAAGGTTTTATGGGAAACAGGGAAGCCGGCAATGAGTTCCATTCGTGGGCCGTGCGCATCAGAAAAGTAGGCTCGAACGGTATCCGACCTATAGCAACCAGGTCAAGGATGAAATGACCGCTTTGAAGACTCGACTGGATGAGGCCAAGTGAGTTCTAGAAACGTGTGGTAGAAGCTAAGTATAGAACGTTTAGGTACAAATACGTAACAAGTTTATCGAAGTCGGTGCGAATCCGGGTAAAGGTCGAACGGTATCGGACCTATAGCATGGAGTACTGTTCGCACCTTTGGGACGGATCGGCCAAATACCAGCTTGAGGCGTTGGAGTCCATTGAGAAACGTGCTAAGAGGCTCATAACCAACGATTCGCTTGTTCGGAAAAGGCTTCAAAGCCTTGAACATCGACGCAAAGTTGCTTGTCTGTCGGTTTTCTACCGGATACATTTTGGGGAGTGCGCTTCAGATCTGCATGACCTAATTCCACCCTGCACATTCTACTATCGGACAGCCAGGAGCTTTAAACAGCGACACCGCTTCATGGTTGATGTTCCAAAAACTCGAACAAAGCGGTTTGAGTAGTCTAAACCGATTCATCGGTGAATCGGTTTCTTCTAGGCAAGCATGCTCCACCGTAGACCGCATCTTCGCTTAACATCAGGCGGGATGGCGGTCAAACGCAAGCCTATCTGTTATAAAAAAAAACCAGATCAAGGGAGCTTTGAAGACTGGATTGGAAGAGGCCAAATAAGTTTTAGGAACGTGTAAAAGAAGTTAATCTCCGTATACGGGGTTACGCGGAATGGTAGTAGTAAGATGAATCGATGCCATTATGAATGATTTTTGCTGTGACTAACCCTAAAACCGCTTTGTTAAAATGCTTTAAGTATTAGAGTTGTGGTGGGGTTGCTAGAAGTTTCGACGGAGTTATGGAAACGACGAAAAGTCAAGTTTAGCCACTTTTACTAGTCCACACAAGTGCGTATGATTCGGCACTTTATGACTAAAACACTACCATTTTCAAACATAAACAAACTCCAAAATATTCGTTTTGGAAAATTGTGCAATGCGGCGACGTGATTTTTACGCGTTCTTACCAAATAGACACTTATCCTTATGAATAAATATTGGAGTAAATTTCATACAGCCCCAAAGCTTGTACTATGAGAACGAGATAGCTGATAGAATACTATTTTTCTTTGTTTTTTGCAAATACTATATACATAATTCCATAGGGCTGCGGCTGAAGATGATTGCGCCCGATTCGAGAACCGCATCAAAGAGTTACATCTAGAGAAAGAGAACGTTATACGTGAATGTACCGAGATACGAGCTCACTTGTCATTGGCTGAAGACAAATTCGACAATGCGTATGCGCAATTACAGGAAACTATGAGGAAATTGAAGGAATGTAAGTATCCTATTTGTACTAATCGTGTTTCTGCTTAATTTTATGACCCATCAGAATCTGCAAAGGTTCGATAAAGAATTGACAAAATTAATTTCTTATCAGCAGTGGGAAATTATTACTTTAATAAATAAATCAACATATATTTTTTTTTATCTCTGAATCAGCCCTGTTTTTGTAAAGTGTCCCATACCTGGGCGTGAGCTGTCCTGTCTTAACTGTGAAAACTGAATTCAAACGACTGACAATTATGTCAAAAATAAATTAGAGGAGGTAGGAAAAGTTTATATTGTTTAAAGTACTGAGGTTTTTTTTAATTATACGCTCCACAGACACTGGGGTCCGTGACCTTTGTCAACTTTAGTTACATTTTTTTTTTTTTAAATAATTTTACATTACAAAAAGAGGAAAGTTACGTTAGTAAACTTAATCTAAGGTTAAAGTAGGTACTAGATTGTGTGTATACCGCGAGCAGACCAGCGACCCGCACGCAGCACCCGATCACGAGTATGACGCATGCGCCAGCCATCGCCCTCCTCAACCATATCTGAGGGAAGAGAGCGACCCGACACACGACGCCGCCGCAAGAAGGAGCCTTCCATGGTGAGCATGAATGCTCGAGGCATACACACAATCCTTATTTCTATTTACATCATGAGCTTTCATTTGGAATCGCCTCCTCCCGACTCAAGGCCTCCATCACCACAAGTACTAAGGTTACATTAGAAAAGTTAATATGGTCGTTAAGTTTCTTTCTTTTTTTTTAATTTTTAGCGCATCTTTTTTCTTTTTTTCTTTTATAACCTTGTATTTATTTGATTTTTGACCTTCCAGTGGAGAACGAGTCCGACAGCCTTCGCAAGGAGCTTACCGACGTAAGACGGCAACTGACTAACTGTATCGCGGAAAGAGACAAGTATAACAGCAGCTGTCGCGAGCTTAGGGACCACGTGAAGAGGGTAGAAGGAGAACGCAGGGACGCCGCGCGCGCGCGGGACGAGGCATATCACAAGATAGCTGGTAAGCGATTGTATATTGAACACTAAAATAAATTTAAAATTCAAAAATCCCCAACATGTGTATCGTATTCTACTAGTCAACCCCATTCATTTGATACCCATATTGAGGGAGTTGTGTAAGATTTTTTTTTCTTTACACACATCCCCATCTGGCCCCAAACTAAGCAGAGCTTGTGTGATGGAAGTCAGATAACTGATAGAATACATAAATACTTTTTTTTTTAAATACTTATAATATGTACAGAACACCCAGACACAAAACAAACATTTGTTTATTCACAAAATGTTTGCCCTGAGTGGGATCCGAACCCACGCCCTACAGCTCTCAAAGCAGATATACTACCAATGAGCCAGTGGGGCTGTCAAATATGTAATCCGCCATTTTGTGGCGGCGGTCATCTTAGACCGATTTTAATCAAACGTAGCTAAGAACACTCCCGACTAATTTACCTTTCAAACAAAAAAGATATCGGTTCCGTATTCGTCAATAGACAAGGACTAGGTACGATACGAAGATTTATGTAATTTGAAATGGATTCTCGAATCTCACCTACATATCGTTTTAGTTACATATTTTCTTATGTAATAGTAATGAGATGAACGAGATGCTCTCCTGGTGGTAAAAGATAACTCATGTTAATGACCATTGCAGCGATACACAGAACTTACATAATTATGCATTCATGCCTTGCATGTGTGTGTATGCCATATGCTAATTGTGTGGGATTATTAAGACCGTAACTGTAAACAATTTGAGTTCTGTTACCATTCTTGATAATTAATCGATTATAATTATCATAATTTATTTCAGGGCTGGAAGAAAATCGTACATCTCTAGAGCTGGAGCTATCTAGAGTTCAAACGATATTGAAGGAAACTGAGACGGGAAGCGATCATGTAACCCGAGAGTTGAAGCAAACTGAAAACCAACTGAAGCGAGAGAGGGCTGCTTTAGAACAGGCCAATCATGACATCAAGGAACTACAATCTAGGTCAGTGACGCTATAATTCCAATCAACACAATGCTGAGATGTACCTGTATGTTTTTTTTTTGTTGTATCTGTCTGTATGTAAAGAAAGTAATTAAGTTTTATTTTGTAACACAGAGACAGTTACAAAATATGTATTACTAGCTGCGCCCCACGGCGTTACGCGCTACATGTTTACGGGATCAAAGTAGCCTATGTGTTAATCCAGGGTCTCAGGGTCTCCATACCAAATTTCATTTAAATTCGTTTAGAAGTTTTTGCGTGAAAGAGTAACAAACATCCATCTATCCATACTTACACATTTATAATACTAGCTGTGCCCCGCGGTGTTACCCGCTACATGTTTTCGGGACAAAAAGTAGCCTGTGTTAATCCAGGGTCTCAGCTACCTCCATACCAAATTTAATCCAAATCCGTTCTGTAGTTTTTGCGTGAAAGAGTAACAAACATCCAAACTTTCACTTTTATAATATTAGTGGTATGTTGAGTTCATACCTTTTATGGTTGTAATGTAATTGCTAAACTTTTATTACAATTTTTTTGAACTTGGTGATTGTGTCGTAGAAAGTCCCCCGTGATATAACATCACTAGAAATGTGTCGAGTTTTTTGTGGTCCGTGCACGAAACTACCTGGTAGGTGCCCTGGGGATAATTGATGTGAACAAATAAAGAGTTTATTTCTCTATTATTAAAGCACGTTTTCGTTCATAGGCTACAAAATGAGAGTGAGGAACGTGAGCGCAGCGCCGGCGACGCGGCCGCCGCGCGCCGTCACGGCGCTGAGTTAGAGGCCATGCTGGCTGCCACCAGGGCCGACTTGAATGCCAGTAGGCAACGCAGCGCTGAACTGGAAGAAGCTTGCAGAGCTAGAGATCAGGTAATCTATGAACATTTATTTAGTTACAAATAGAAAATATCAACCAAGCGCTTCGAGCGCTTGGTCTCAGTCTCGAGCAAGCGCTCGAAGAGTCAACACGTCCTGAGGATGCCTCGTGTAGAGGCGAAACACGTGTCGACAAAGTGGTTACTGCAGAGAGGAGGGTTCTTGATTATTTTAATTAGATTTTTTGTGGTTTCAATTTAATTTTTGTCAAATTAAGAATATTTCTAAGTTTATGAGTTCTAGATTTTAAGTAAGATTAGGGTTTTTAATTAATAAGCAGTGTAAAATTAGTTTAATTTAAGTCTCCTCGTCACTGTTGGAACTGGAACGACTGTTAAGCGGAAATAAACTAAATATAAACATTGAACATTTTAAAAATGAACTTCCGCAAAGTAACGCCTGAATCAATCAATTATCTAGAAAATATTCCTATTCTTATTCTTATTCTTATTCAAAGTGGGGGCGATAGGTCCTGCACTGACGTCCCTCTTGGGGTGTATTGTGCATTTCCCCCTACCAGCGTCTACCCGAGCTAACCCAGCTCCTTGAGGTATCGGAGCGAGGCTCTGGGCCGCTGGCATAGTAGCTCCTAAAAAGTAACCTATGTGGTAATCCAGGGTGTCAGCTACCCCTATACAACATTTCATCCAAATCCGTTCAGTAGTTTTTGCGTGAAAGAGTAACAAACATCCATCCAGACTTTCACATTTATAATATTAGTGGAATGAAAAAAAACAATGGCAAGTTTTTTATAGATTATCATCTAGCTAAAAAATAATTAAAAAATAGGTTCCTATGTTTATGACCAAGTATATAATATTATGTAAAGTTGGCCTTGGCGCAATGGTGTTATAGTATGTCGTGGCTGTACGCGAGAATAATTACGAGTTTGTTTAAAAAAAAAAAAGAGAAAGTGCCCCCAACAACGAGCTTGGGCTGCCGGTGAAGGGTGACATCTTGAGGAAACCATAGCATGGTGGTAGGGTATTTTCTAGTACTCGCCTGGCTAGCTACCACCCTTAAGTTGAAAATCTGCCGCCAAGCACTAACGATGTGCTCCGGCAGCCTCACTTAAAAGCCAGTTCCATTCTAGGCTTGCTTGCTGGGTGTGCTTTACCATCTTCGACTACACCGAACATCAGGTGAGCTGTGGTCAAACACCTAGCTTGTCAACTATTTATAAAAAGACAGATGCAAAGCTATGCCCAATAAAACATTTCTTTTGTTGTTATGTTAAAGGAACTTGTGCATCGTTTAGAAGACTGCCGATCGAAGGAGCGTCGCTTGGAAGAGCTGAAACATAATTTAGAAGTTTGCTTAGCTGACGCCACTCAGCAAATACAAGAATTAAAGGTAAATACGAAACGCTATGTATGTCGGCTTTGATATTTTTTAGAGTGGCAAACGAAACTGACAGTGACGGTTGACGGACAGCTGACAGCTGACGTTTCTCCATTTTGACGCATAACAATAATAATTAAGTTTTAGTGTCAATTTGTTTAGATTCAATAAAATATTATTATTATTGACATCCCTGTTGGTTCATTGGTAGTATGTCTGCTTCGAGAGCTGAAGGGCGTGGGTTCGATTCCCACTCAGGACTGACATTTGTGTGACTAACATCGATGTTTGTTCTGTGTCTGGGTGTACTGTATGTATTATAAGTATGTATTTACAAAAAAAAAAGTATTTAAGTATTCTATCAGTTATCTGTCTTCCATAGCACAAGCTCTGCTTAGTTTGGGGTCAGATGGCGCTGTGTGTAATGTCCTATGATATTTATTTATTTATTTATTTTATTTTATATTAATAACTAGCTGCTCGCCTCGGTTTTGCACGGATAAAAAATCGATTAACAATATATATTTATCAATCTAGTAGTTTCGGAGCTCATTTAGTAAAAACAAACTAAAAATTAAATCTTTCCTCTTTATAAGGTGTAGATGACAACTGTAATAGCAACTACATATGATATTGCGGGTTTACATGTAGCTGTCAATTTGCTCTATAAAACTTCACTTTATGACCTGTGTTGAAAATTACCTAAATAAATAAAATAAATAAATATCGCAGGACCATACACACAGCGTCATATGGCCCCAAACTAAGCAGAGCTTGTGTGATGGAAGTCAGATAACTGATAGAATACATAAATACTTATTTTTTTGTAAATCATCATCATCATCATCATTTCAGCCGTAGGACGTCCACTGCTGGACATAGGCCTCCCCCATTGCCTTCCATAAAGACCGGTTGGAAGCGGCTCGCATCCAGCGCGTTCCTGCGGTCTTTACTAGGTCGTCTGTCCACCTTGTGGGTGGACGTCCTACGCTGCGCTTGCCGGTCCGTGGTCTCCACTCCAGAACTTTGCAGCCCCATCGGCCATCATTTTTTGTAAATACATACTTATAATACATACAGAACACCCAGACATAGAACAAACATTTGGTTTTATATCACAAAATGCTTGTCCTGGGTGGGAATCGAACCCACGCCCCACAGCTCTTGAAGCAGACATGCTATCAATGAGCCAACAGGGCTGTCTATGTGCATATTCCACAGAAGTAACGTTGAACGTTTTCAGGCTCGTCTAGGCGGCAGCGAAGGCCGTTGCCGCGCTCTAGAAGCTTCACTCACGCAATGCGAGAGCGGCAAGCGGGAAGTGGAAGCGAAACTGAGCTCTATTGCTCACGCATTGCGTCGAGTTTGCGGTGTGCAACCTGACGGGTCCGTCGTGGCTGCCGCGCGACGCCGCCTCGCTAGCCCCGCACGACGATACAGCCCGCATCGAGGTGGGAGCAGTAAGTCATCATCATCATCATAATCAGACACAACTTACATCAATCACTCTGATCTTTGAATTACTGGGCTGTTGAGACTAACCATCGAAAGTCTCAAAGCAATGAGCGCCAAAGCAGCGATGCCCTGGACTTTGTTTTGTTACTCAAAGTTCTGTGTATCGCTGCAATGGTCGTGGACAGGTGTTATCTCTTACCATCAGGAGAGCGTCTCGTTCGTCTTATTACTTTTTCAAACATCGTTATTTTTTTCAAACATCATTATTTTGTAGTATTGTACAGACTTTGATTATGGTTCGTTCGTTCGTTCGTAGATTTTATACTTTCCGATTTCAGTAAGAACGGTCAACGGGCCCCAAACTAGGCAAAGCCTGTATCTTGGGCGCCCTGTTACAAGGAACTGTTTACTTTGATTTACACTGCAAGTTGTACACTTTTATGTTATTTATAATTTATAAATTGAATATTAGATATTCAATCCCTATTCAACTTCTTATAACTTGCTTGCAAATATACTAATTCTAAATCTATTAATAAATTCTTATATGTAAGCATGTGCTGTATTTGTGTGTATGCGCGCGTGCATGTGTGTGTTTGTGTATATATGTGTGTGCGTCTATGAATGAGTGTGTTATGTGTATGACGTTAAGCACTTCCATAAAACATTAAAAAGAGAATAAAAGAAGTGGCTTAGACCCGGGTGGGTGGGCAGTGACATAGTGAGTAACGGTATGCTTGGAGGTGAGTGAAACATGTCTTAACTAGAAGAATGTTCTGACATTCTCCTAGTTAAGACAGTATGTATGTATGTATGTATGTATGTAGTGAATGAGAGTATGTCTACTTTACTTTTACTTAAAAAATTTAAAAAACATACCACCATCTCAAATGGGGCCGTTCAAGTGTTACGTAAATGCCAAAGGGAAGGGGTCTTTGATTTGCTTATGATGGTGGTATCTGAACGGTGACAACGTCATCAATGCCATATAAATTATGTCGATTTTCATTTTCATTGGTATTGGCACATCTGATTTTTTACTGGTTCTTGATTCCGATACTTAGATGCATGAACAGAATTGGATTTGTGGGGTATCGTTAGTAGCCTTACGTCATCCTGAGTGACACTGGCATGTTTTTTTAATTCAGTCGTGTTTTTGTTTCTTTTAATAAATTCTTGTTTATGGGCAGGCACAATCGTTTACAAGAAGTACACGATTGTGCCTGCCCATGACCATTGTAGTAATACCCATAACTTTGGGTACCTATCAGGCAGAATTAAGTCCTGGGCATCGCTGCTTTGTCACTCAATTCATTAGTTGAAGTCTCACTAGTTCTGTATTCCATTGTTGTAACAGGAATCTTGTAACGCAACTTTGTTTCTATCTACAGGACGCGACCACTCGGAAGATCGCAACGAAATAATAGACGTGGACCCCGAACTCATCAAGAAGGGGATGCGAAACTTAATGCACGATGTCTGCCAGATTGAACGCGAAAAGGTGATTTATATTATCATACGGAAACCGGGATAAAATGTTACATGTTTGCTAACCCAGGAGACTGTCTTAATTCCGTAATTTCAGTCGAATTCCTTGAAAAATAATAGGCGTACCTACATAATACATTCAATTCCAATTTAGCACTTGACAATTTGTAATAGGTACTTGAAAATGGACAAAAATTGGGAGAATGGGGAGACAAAAATGACACAATTTTTTTTCCAGTCTTAACGATTAGACGGATTTTAATGAAATTTGGTACACAGCTAGTTGATACCCTAGATCATACTACATAGGCTACTTTTTTGTCCCGGAAAACGTGACCATTACCGCGGGGCGGATAGTACCACATATAACAAACAATGAAATTTCGAAAAAGATAAATACGGAGTTACCTTCCTTGCTAAAAATCGACCCCAAGTCGCGTTTCGATACACATTTTTTTTTCATTTGGTTTATTTTATTCTCAATTTAAAACTGTTTATGACCAGGACGACTACAAATCTCAAATGAACATGCTCAAGAAACAACTGAAGGAAGCGACCGAACAGCAAGGCAAGGGAGATAACAAGCTGCAGTCGATCACCAGCAATCTCAGGAATATACAAGAAGAGAAGGCGAAATTGGCCTCTGTGTGCGCACAGAAAGAAGCGCAGATGAATGCTTTGGTGAGTGTGAAATAATTAACTCTTTCATATAGCGCGATTGTAATATTTATCATATTCCTTCATTCACTTATCATCATCATTATCATCATCATCATCATCATCATCATTTCAGCCGTAGGACGTCCACTGCTGGAAATAGGCCTCCTCCATTGACTTCCATAAACACCGGTTGGAAGCGGCCCGCATCCAGCGCGTTCCTGCGGTCTTTACTAGGTCGTCTGTCCACCTTGTGGGTGGACGTCCTACGCTGCGCTTGCCGGTTCGTGGCCTCCACTCCAGAACTTTGCAGCCCCATCGGCCATCAGTTCTGCGTGCTATGTGCCCTGCCCATTGCCACTTCAACTTGCTGATTCTCTGGGCTATATCGGTTACTTTAGTTCGTCTACGGATCTCCTCATTTCTGATTCGATCGCGCAGGGAAACTGCGAGCATAGCCCTCTCCATAGCTCGTTGTGCTACTTTGAGCTTACCATTCACTCATATAAATTAAATAATAATAAGATATATATTATATATTATCATATATATTATTGGAGGATATTTCACACAGCGCCACGAAGCAAATCTATACTACCAGATGAGAGCAATCAAAAAATAAAACGCCGATAACGTGATTTAAAATTAAGTTTTGGACAGATTCTATCGAAAGCATGACTATCTTTACTATTGTTATCTTCGTTATTTATTTAGACAATAGACAATAGACAATAGACAACACTTTATTTATGACATAAAATACATTTCAACATAATTCTTTTTAATATTTTTTACATTATTTACAAAACATACATAATATAAAAAACTTAAAACTAGGGTGCCGCCGGCAGCGGGGCAGGGCTCAAGCTGCCAGTGGTTAGGGCTGCAGAGTGAGGAACCTCCTCAAAATGCGCGCCGTGTCAAGGATCACTGCCTTTTGAAGCTGACCAATCGTCTAACGAGAGTCTCTTTAGATTTTGGTCGAGACTCTTCTAATCATTATGATAATTTCAATTCCAATATTTTTATCTTAATTTATAAATGTATAATTAATTTAAATTCAATTTAGCTAACGTTTAATTTCAATTTAATTATGTTTCAAAATGTTTAAGGATACTGTGCATATTTAATGAGGTTTATGCAGGTATAAACCTCATTAAAGGTTTATACCTGTAAAAACCTGTATAAACCAGTATATAGGTCTATGGGCCGCCTTACACGTTCAATCATGATCACGATCCGCGATCATGATTTCAAAATTTCTAGATATTTTGCGATCCGGAGCATCAGCCCGTCAATCCGCTTCGTACACGATCAGTCTGGATCGCGATCATTGATCGCGGATCGCGGATCGCGGATCGCGCGGAACGTGTACGGGCTGCCTATAATTGAAGCAGCACCTAATTTTTGTCAACTTTGTCTTTAATGTGTTTCAACTGTGTTAGTAGCTGCTTCGTAGGTATGACTATAAAACAAAATAAAATAAATAAAACGTATGTGTTTGCACAATATTTTTCCAGAACGAATCAGTCCAATCCAGCAAAGTGGAGATCAGTAACTTGAGAGACAAGATCACCAGTCTGGAAGCCTCTCTCAGTTCGGTAACAGAAGACAAAGTACAAATTGAGGTGAGCAATTATTTAGAACTTACTAAATAAAATTTTCGATGTTTCTTTCCTTTTTGACCAAGTTTTATTTTGATTTATTTATATATGTTCATATAAGACAAATTTAATGGATTACCTCTTTAGTACGTATGCTATTATTTCTTAACATTCTCTTTTAATTCTCGGCCATTAAAACAGTACTGTAACTCATAACAAAAAAAAAAAAAACTGAACAAACAGATTTTTAAACTTTCGCGACTTGAACACATACGTATTATACACGTATTTAACGTATCAAAATAGTATTGTTCAACAAACCTATTTTTGTTGTGTTTTGTGCGCGATTAAGACACGGTGATAAACACATTTTACCTTCTGTGTTTTGTATATTTTTTGTGGCTGCCCGATAAAGAGATTAATTATTTATTTGTTTATACATATAATTTAGTATGTATAATATTTATGTGCTTTATGACATGTTATATACTTTGTGTCAGTGTTTTTAGTTATATGTTTTGTGTTTTTTTTCCAAATAGAACAAAGCGGAAAACTTGCGCGTACAACTATCAGAAAGAGTTCAAGAAGTCGGTCAGCTGCGCGAAGCTTTGGCAGCTGCTGAGGGTAAGCTCATATTTATGTCAGCCACTATTTGGCTTTCTCAATTTGGTTCCCGACTCACAGTTCTAGTTTGGGAGCTCATGTAACATTGTTTTTTGTAATACATAGATAGATATAACTCTTTATTGTGCACATCATAAATAGAAAAGAGTACAGAGAACAAAAAACCTTATTAACTATTGACACAAGTGGCAGCCTTATCGCTAACAGCGATCTCTTCCAGGCAACCAAGAAAAGAAAAGTAATAGTAAAATATAAAAAGTTTCCATGACCATAGCAGCTATACCCAAAACTGAGTAAAAAAAACAAAGTCCAGGTGCTTTTGCGCCAATTACTTTTGTATTTGTGTCCATATAACTACAATTGTAACTAATTATTGTATTTGGTGCTTTTGCGCCAATTACTTTTGTATTTGGTGCTTTTGCGCCAAATACTTTTGTATTTGTGTCCAAATAACTCATAATTAAATTTTCACTTCATTCTGTTTAGGGCGCGCGGCCAGGTTGGACGTTCGACGCGCGCAATTAGAAGGCGACGTGCAAAGAGCTGCCGTCGGAGCAAGAGACAGAGACCAAGCTTTGAAGGTAAGAAAATGTTCACTAGTTGGTAAATCATGAGGCCGTCTAGATAGATATCACCGCTTGCCATGATATTCTGCCGCTAAACAATAGACAAATAGTGTATAAACATTTGTTCCAGTTTTTTTAATGTTTGACAGGCTAGCTGGTTTGACCACAGCTTACCTGATGTTAAGTGAAAGTGTGGTCGAAGATGGTAAAGCACACCTAGCCTTAAATGGACTAACCTAACCTAGAACATCCCAAAGTAATGAGAGTCGGTCATGCCTTGGATCTTTTGTTATTAAATGACGAGTTGCGTGTTTTGGGAGAAGAATATGTTCAGCAAATCCGACGCTTATTTGCTAATTAGGTCTCCGAAGCGAATCACGATTCAACGATACATGTTCCGACGCATCGTCATCGTTGCGGAGGTGCTTGGGCCCCCGTGGCGGGTCCGTGAAGACAAGCGCTGCTGAGGAAAAGTTTGCGAAAGCGTGCCCGCTGCGTCGATTTTTAGTAATGTAATCTCGTCATTTTGAACGGAATTTATAAAAGACTAGCGTACGCCTTGCGGTTTCACCCGCGTTGTTCCCGTTCCCGTGGGTATACAGGGATAAAAGTAGCCTATGTCACCCGGGGATAGTGTAGCTTTACAACGGTGAAAGATTTTTTGAAATCGGTCCAGTAGTTTCAGAGCCTGTTCAATACAAATAAACAATCAAATCTTTCCTCTTAATAATAGTATAGATTTTGTGTCAAAAAATTCCAGAAACTCCAAGAGCGTTGCGAAGGCTACACGCGCACTATCACTCAGCTAGAAGACCGCTGCACGTCTCTCAAAGGAACCGTGGAACAACTCTCCACTTCTCTACAAAAGGCGGCGAGCGCTGAGAGTGAACTTAGGTCGGAAGTCGGTAAAGTCACCAGACAGCTGGCGGAAGCGAAGAATAACGAGCAAAATGCTCTGGAGAAATTGAGGCAGCTGCAGAAGAATTGCTGTAAGTTGAACGCTTTAAAAAAAAACTATAACTAAAAACTTCCTTCCTGCGTTTCCAATTTCAGATAGTTTTTTTTCACATAGTTTACAGAACAAAATCTGCCAAAAGCACAAAAATATAGACCCCTCACTACATGTCTATAAATATATTTGAAAGACTAATTTCATAATAAAAACGATCCGTGTAGTTAATTATGCTCACATTTTCTTAATTCTAAACAGTGGGCGCGAGCGGTATTGACAAATTGTATGTTTTCTAAAAACATCTAAAAATATACAATTTAATTAGTAAAATTATATATATAACGTCTCCGGAGTTTTAGTTTCAATTAAACAAAATAAAATAACCTAAAATAATAACTACTCTAAAAGGCCATAATTATTCATAATTAATTTCATAATTATAAATTATTAATTATCATTTAATTTCATAATTATAAATTTCATAATTAATTATGAAATTTATAATTATCTCGAAAACCGTTCATTTTGTTATGTTATTAACCGCTGTTTTTGAACTGTTTGTATTGATAAATGCAATTTAGAAACTTTCGCGTCACTGAATTTTTGACTAGGGGAGTTAACTATAACGTAGACCGTATAGGTATTCGCTGAATATCAGGTTAGGTGACGGTCAAACGCAAGTCTATATAAGACATAAAAACCGTGATTTTGGGTTTACTTTTTAAACTTGTTTGGGTTGTCTTTTTGACTTCATTTTTTATTGTTAACTTGGGTATTTGTCCGTACTTTTGATTGCTGTGTTTTTGACAGCGAGTTGTGAAAACGAGCGGCGCGTGCTAACTGAGAAACTGGAAAGCGCCAAGTCGGCGCTAGGTGAGCTGAAGAGACTCAACGCTACTTTGGAGGACCAAGTGCACCGCCTTACTAACCAACTCGCGAACGTCGAAGTACAAAGGTGAGGGAAATGTATAAATTGGATCTTTGCACTCACACCTATAAAACTATATATATGGTCACAATAATCGGATAAGACTTGAAATTGTTATAAGTGCGTACGGAATCATTTTCAACGACAAAGTTTTATTGGATTTTTAAAGGGAGTTTTGTTTTATAGGAATTACGTACATTGCGATTTTGGTATATTGTACTATGGAATTATTCCATTGACAGAGGCGTTTGGATATGGTCAAGCTATAGCAAGATAATTGATATAAACATCGCCATTGTACGGCACAAATAATCTCACTAATATTATAAATGTAAAAGTTTAGATGAATGGATGTTTGTTAGTCTTTCACGCAAAAACTACTGAACGGATTTGGATGAAATTTGGTATGAAAGTAGCTGACACCCTGGACTAACACTATGGCTACTTTTTATCCCAAAAACATGTAGCGGGTAACATCGCGAGGCGCAGCTAGTACTTATATATTTTTCAGTACGTACTGTTCAGTACTACGTGATGAGTTGCTTACACGAGTACTTTTCAAAATTAAAGTTATACTCATGGACATTCAAAAGAAAAAGGGTCTATTTACCATTTTATTCTAAAATACTTGAGATATAGGTTGGTATAAAATTTGTTATATCACCTCTAAGTAATTATGTACACCATGTTATTTAATAACCGAATTTCTCGGAATGTA
Source organism: Biston betularia (assembly GCA_905404145.2). Lineage (NCBI taxonomy): Eukaryota > Metazoa > Arthropoda > Insecta > Lepidoptera > Geometridae > Biston > Biston betularia. The sequence goes on along the minus strand of FR989872.1, from coordinate 2,235,848 downwards.
CAACAAAAACGTGAACATGGTAACATTTTCAATAATTTATTTGCAGTTTTTTACAACCCAGCATTTTATCGTCCAAGGAACCGCAAAGAAAACTGTATGCGATCTTTTCATTTTAATTTATTTCAAAGTGTTATTTTTGTAATTATTGTTTGTTTGTGTTAGAAGACATTTATGGCCGCTTCAAAGAACAGAAGTAAACCACATACTGTGGGCCGTTTAAAAGTTTTATTTATCACCTACCTACAATGGTATGAATTTTGTTGAAGTCTGTAGTTAGATTTGGTGTTTATTTCACATTGTTAGGATTGCAGTACAAATATTTTCGTAGAAGTTGTTTTTACTTGGTATCAACCCTCTATTTGGTCAGAGAGGTAAATTATATTACATGTGATAATATGAGTTGCACTTGTTGGTAAATTTGTATCTAAATTATCAGGTAACACTCTATGTAGGCGTTTATAGCGATGATAGCTCAGTGGTTAGCGCGGTAGGTTCGTATGACGAAGGGCGTGGGTTCAAACCCCAACAATGAACTTGAGCTGCCGGTGAAGGAAAACATCGTGAGGAAAATCTGCCGCCAAGCATCTAACGGTGTGCTCCGGCAGCCTCACTTGAGAGCCAATTCCATTCCAGGCTAGGTGTGCTTTACCATCTTCGACCATACCTTCACTTAACATCAGGTGAGCTATGGTCAATACCTAGCCTGTCAACCATAAAAAAAAGAACATCTAGCTAAAAATATTATTACCAAAGCTAGGCAATTGACGTTCAATCTTCTAGTTTAAATTTATAACAACAAACAATACCTACCGAAAACTCTATATTTCCATAAAATACCATTAAAATAATTAACAAAATTACTTTTTGATCAAACATTTTGGCATGACAAAACAGTAGATAAAATAATTCGCGTCTACAATTATTTATTTTCCGTTTCATTATTAGAACCTCTACTACATACATATAACTCGCCGTTATTTTCATAAAATTCCACTTGAAATCATATTATCTTATTTTTTTTTAATTAGACACAGTCATAGCGAAGAAGAATAAATAATAACATGCCATTTACAACCATGCACCATCGTTTAATTTAAAACTACAGCTTCATCCTGGAATCCCAACAAAGAACTTTTTATAAAGTTTCACTGAAATCAATACTTTCCATGATCTTTGTAATCTGATTTAACGAAACCGATGCAAATTAAACATTGTGGCTGAACAAAAATCACAAAATCATTGAGACGATCATTTATGTTAGCCATTTATGGTTACACTTATTCATTATTAAAAATAAATAAATCATCATTATTATCATTTCAGCCGTAGGACGTCCACTGCTGGACATAGGCCTCCCCCATTGACTTCCACAAAAACCGGTTGGAAGCGTCCCGCATCTAGCGTGGCGTTCCTGCAGTATTTGTTAGGTCGTCTATCCTTGTGGGTGGACGACCTACGCTGCGCTTGCCTTGGTGGTCTCCACTCCAGAACTTTGCAGCCCCAACGGCCAAATAAATAAATATCTGAGGGCAATGCCATGTAGTCCCAAACTAAGTAAGCTATCACCCTGGGAACTTTATAACTTATATACTTTCTGCTACTTTAAACCTTCAGATCGGGCTTGGAATCCCAACTGCGTATGACCACATGGGACGGCAAAGAGAGTTGTGACAGCGAGTTGGAGCGCGAGCTTCACGCCTTACAGCGAGACAGATCGGAGTTGAAGGCGAAGAACGACGCGCTTCAGGACACCGTGAGGAAACTGGAAGCGGACAGACGCATGAGGCCTTCGGTACTGCGGTCCAAGAGCCACGACAGAACTGAAAAGTCTGTGTATTACTCGGACCTTGATTCAGGTCAGTGTTTACAAAAAAACATGTTGTTTTGTTAGTAATACATAATTTATTTGTTGCATAAATATGGGTACGTATACAAATATGTAGGTGGTAAAGAAAAAATAAAATAGACCTCCATATTTTACTTTACGGCATGCAAAAGAACTATTTTTTTTTTATGGTAGACAGGCTAGTTGTTTGACCACAGCTCACTTGATGTTAAGTGAAGGTGTGGTCGAAGATGGTAAAGCACACCTAGCCTGGAATGGAACTAAAAGTTAGTAGTAACTAACAATAAGCATCAATGACTAAATACATTTGTATATTAAATTAGAATTATAGAAAAATGTCAATCAGATTAATTAGTACTTAATATTAAATATGTAAATAAATAAATATCACAGGACATTACACACAGCGCCCACTGACCATGTAAATTATTTATTAAATTGTCAAAAAAGATACAAAATAAAAAATGTCAAACAGAAGAAGAAAATAATAATTTAGTGTTTTGTTTAAAAAATGTCAAACAGAAGAAGAAGATTATAAATAGTTTTTGTTTTGTGTGTTAAGTATAATATAATAAACCTTTATTGCTGTGTAACACATATTTTACTATTGTACACATGTACAATAGTAAAATATGTGTTACAAAACAGTAGATAAAATAATTCGCGTCTACAATTATTTATTTTCCGTTTCATTATTAGAACCACTACTACATACATATAACTCGTCGTTATGTGGTGTGTGTGTGTGTGTGTGTGTGTGAATGTGTGATGTGTGTGGGTGTAATGTGTGTGTGTGTGATGTGAGTTAGATAAATATTTAAATTCAATATTCGACACTGTTGTAACCAAAACGACTTTTGAGCGGAAATACACTAAAATTATATCTCTTGAATATTGAACTATATGTGTTAAGTGCATTGTGCAACAAAATAAATACAGAAAATATTTTTCTTCTCTTTTCAGGTCCAGATTCGACTAAGGATTCGTCCCGTTATAAAGACTCTATACCAACAAAGGATAACAAGTATTGCAGCACAGATATCAGTTTCCTTGAAATTGAAAACAGAGAGCTTAAGATGAAGATACGACGACTAGAGAAGGAGCTAGCCGACAAGGTGCGTTTAGTAAGTGGGAACAATGGATCTATGTGTGCGTGCACACTAGTAAAAGGTTTCATTGTGTGAACACTTTAGAATTGGGTAGTTTGCCAATTTAAAGTAGTTATAAAAAAGTCTCACTTAATTTTCGTATCGTATCCGATGCAATATGAAAATGTGTGTCACTATATTTTAATATCGTATCCGATATGATATGAAAATATGTGTCACTTAATTTTTATATCGTAAATGTGTGTCACTTAATTTTTATATCGTAAATGTGTGTCACTTAATTTTTAAAAAGTAGGTATTTAACCTGTAAATGAATTGCAGGCCACTTAGAAATTTTAATGAAAAGGTTTGCTAGTTTTTTTATTTAGTTCATGTATTTGTAGGTAAAATGAGATTGTATGCGTAATATTAGACATGATTATTGATCAAGGATTTAAATTGGTAGCTATGATTTCATTTTAGTATTCTTATTATTTGACAACTGATTCCTAGTTGAGAGGCGAAAGAAAATTAAGATGTCGGCCGATAGTTGAAATCAATTAACAATTTTTAAGATTATTTTTTTGACTAATAAATTTAACGGTTTTGTCATTAACATTTTACCGGAGATTAAATAAAAAATAAATAAATAATTATCGCAGGACATTACACACAGCGCCATCTGACCCCAAACTAAGCAAAGCTTGTACTATGGAAGTCAGATAACTGATAGAATACTTAAATACTTTTTTTTTTGTAAATACATATTTTTTTTTATTTTTTATAGTAGATAGGCTTGCGTTTGACCGCCATTCCGCCTGATGTTAAGCGAAGATGCGGTCTACGGTATACATACTTATAATAAATACAGAACCCCCAGACACAGAACAAACATTTGTTTATGCCGCAAAGTTTTTGTCCTGAGTGGGAATCGAACCCACGCCCTTCAGCTCTTGAAGCAGACATTCTTCCAATGAACCAACAGGGCTGTCAGATTGTATGAGGTTTTGAGCTACGGGTTTACAAAACCGAGAAGAAGATCATAGCACTCACCAGAACAACTTTTTCTATGGTCACAACTAAAATCGTGGAGAAAAGCCAGAACAATTCAATGGCTCTTGACCAAATGTATGAATCAGTTGATTTTTTTTTTTCACAGAGTTTTGCCTATAGTTTAAGTTACTTATAATGATTAGTATCCTCTTTCGGCTTTGTACACCCCCAAGTTTATAACCCAATATATGGGTGCTGCAGCTAGCGAAATTACTGGGCTGTTGAGACTAACCATCGAAAGTCTTAAATTAAGAATTATTTATTCATTTACATTACATATTTTTACTTCATCACTACATAGTATAAAACAAAGTCGCTATTTTTGTCTGTTTGTCTGTATGCTTAAATCTTTAAAATTACGCAACGGATTTTGATGCGGTTTTTTGTAATAGGTAGAGTGATTCAAGAGGAAGGTTTTTATGTATAATACATCACATTAGTATCTACATTACACCCGCGCGAAGCCGGGACAGGTCGCTAGTATCTTATATAATAAAAAAGAACCATTCATGCATTATCTTCGTTTTAGCTTATAAACAGTGATCGAATTGGACTTATTTACGAATCGGAACGCATTCCACGAGTAACTTCCCTATAGGTATTTTAATTAAGTTAAGAGTACCTTACCTAAGAGTAGTTTGTAGCGATGATAGCTCAGTGGTTAGCGCGGTAGGTTCGCATGCCGAAGGGCGTGGGTTCAAACCCCAACAATGAGCTTGAGCTGCCGGTGAAGGAAAACATCGTGAGGAAACCATAGCATGGTGGTAGGGTACTCTCTAGTACTCGACTGGCTAGCTACCACCCTCAAGTTGAAAATCTGCCGCCAAGCATCTAATGGTGTGTTCCGGCAGCCTCACTTGAGAGCCAGTTCCATTCGAGGCTAGGTGTGCTTTACTATCTTCGACCACGCCTTCACTTAACATCAGGTGAGCTGTGGTCAAACACCTAGCCTGTAAAAACATTTAAAAAAAAAACCTACTTAAATACGAATAAAATAAAGTTAAACACTCGATATTTATTTAAATATTAAAACTTTTATTATGCACTTTTATTTTATTATAAAATTTTCCACAATAGTTCCACAGTTTCGCTTTTTTGTCGAACCAGAACGATGTAAGGAGAACTTAAACGGAACGGCGCCCGGCCGGCTTTTGATTTTAGCAATAGAAATTTTTATTGCTAAAAACAAGTATTACTACCCATGTCTTTATTCTTATTTATATGTTTCTTAATTAAACATGTATAAAAGTCGTTACATATATTGCCACTAGGAATCGGAACTGTCCCTGGCCCGAAGCCGTTACCTGACGGATCTGAACAGCGGCGGAGGAACTGGTGACGTCGAGCGCTACCGCCAGGCGGCCTTGCAAGCCGAGAGGATGCTGGAGGCGCGCGAGGCCAGCTACCGGCATCAGATCATGCGTCTAGAGAACCAGGTCACTTTATCTCTATTTTATAGAAGTCACATTTTTAATTATTTTCTCTTGAATGTAACTATGAGTATGTTCTTGTTTTCTAGGTGGTAGGTCTCCTTAGCGTAGGCGTAGGACGTCCACCCACAAGGTGGACAGATGACCTAATAAAGACCTCAGGAACGCGCTGGATGCGAGCCGCTTCCAACCGGTCTTTGTGGAAGTCAATGGGGGAGGTCTATGCCCAGCAGTGGACGTCCTACGGCTGAAATGATGATGATGATGAGATCTCCTTAATAGAAAGAAAGAAAGTCGTCTAGTTAGGTACCACCACATTACCAGATATTCTGCCGCCAAGTTAATGTGTAAATATTACAGGGCTGTTTAGACTAACCGTCGAGTCTATAAAATTAAACTACTCAACGGATTTTTATGTGACATCTATGGGACCAATCTGAAAGTACCTATATCCTTTAAAATAAAAGTATATATAAACCACATGATACGCCCCTATAAAATTTGAGGGTTTCACTCGATTTTCTGGAATCCCATCATCAGATACTGACTTGGCGCGATAATAGGACCACCTGGAAAGGATACCCTTTTAAACCGAAGAAGAATTTCTCGAATCGGTCCCAGGCGTCTTCAAGTAATTGGGGTTTGAAATTAAAGAAAAAATTCGACATATTGAAAACCTCCTTTTTTAAGTCGGTTAAACTCATACCTCACTGTTACTTGTCATGTGTAGGCGGCCCAACTGCGTGCGCAGCTATCCGCAGAGATCCGGCGACGTCAAGCGTATGTGACTCGAAGCGGGCGCGCCGCGAGGGACGTGCAGCGACTCAGGTCCGCGCTCGGGGACTCACTGCGGACCGTCTCCCAGGTAACCAGTCACTCTCTAATCTAACAGCCATTGATCTACCATTTTTTTTCCATTTGAGGCAGAAATTTGATAATGGTTCAAATAGTTTAAAAAAATAGTATGCTTTTTCCTAGAGATTTTCGGCCTCAAAAAACCCCGCGGTCATTTAGCTCGCTCGTAGAATGTGATAATCGATAGAACAACGTGCGCTGTATGCTAGGCGCTTTGTAAAACAAGCTTTATTTTCGACCCTGAAGATATCAAGATGACTCTGAGAACACCCTGAAGCTGCCGCCCTGGGCAGACAATGACCCCCAAGGTTCCGGGGCTGTGATTAAAAAGTACATCCATATTCATAAATTCTTTAATTAGGAAGAAAATCAAGGTTATCTGTGACAAGCTAATGAGATTAATAAATGCTCATCAGAAGTTTTGCTATCAAAATCAATAGCTTCCTGGTGTGACTAGTGCTATATAATGTTATTGCTTATCATCACATAAATGTTTGTCCTGGTTAGGAATCGAACCCGCGCCCTACAGTTCTTAAAGCAGATATATCTACTACCAAATGAGTTAACAGGGCTGTTCATGATGTTAAGCAACGATGCGGTCTAAGATGGAGCACGCTTGAAGGAAACTGTCAACTCTGGTTTTGATGACACCCATAAATTATACATTTCGGAAAACAGTCTCCGGCAAAGAGCGTCACATCATCGGAGTACGAGAGAACATAAAGAAAGAGAGGAAGAAAAAGATTTTATTTTCCAACATAAAAACACAAAAACGAACAAATGTAATTAACTAAGTAAAACTGTAACTGATTTAAACAAACAGTTACAAAATAAGGTGTTAAAACAGAATTGTAAAGTTACATAGGTATGATGTAGCGAAAATTGTAAAAGTTCATAGTTTAGGCAAGGCAATCATTAACTGTAAGAAACTGGTGTCATTGATGACGATTACGCAATTATCCTAGAAACTTCGACGGAAAAATATGTACTTATTAATTACGTTGAAACGTACTAAATTATTATATATTGACTGGCCAGTTGGTGTCTTTGATCACGTCCTCAGTCATCGGGGATTTACTACGTCATATGATTTTCAGACTATACAACCATGACGGCATGCTCTAGTAATTGGTATTTCGTCCGGTTATTGTTTTCCTTGTAGTAGGTATATTGTTAAACCCGTTATGAGGAAATGGTTTAGCAGGACAACAGATTCTTTAGCGTTTATGTATTACGGCGTGCCAGTTTAAAATAATTCTGTAACACTTTAATGACGCCACATAAAGGGGATTTACAAAAAGAATATAATATCTAAGTAAGAATGATCTCTCTCGAATATCGGATGGATATGTAGTAACCAAGGACATTAAGGGCGGTTGTTAAATAGTACCTACCTACTTACAATAAAAAAAAAGTGTTTATGTTTAAAAACTGACAATTTTTTTTTTAGTTTGACAAGATAGGTGTATGAACACAGCTCACCTGATGTTCAGTGACAGTGTGGTCGAAGATGGTATAGCACGCCTTATCTGGAATTGAACTAGCTCTGAAGTGAAGCTGCCGGAATACTGTTAGATGCTTGGTGGCAAATTTTCAACTTGAGGGTGGCAGTTAGCCAACCGCATACTAGAAAATACCCTACCACCATGCTATGATTTCTTTCACCGGCAGCTCAAGTTCATTGTTCGGGTTGCCAATCCCGTGAGCTGAGTACGAAATCTGGTGTCGCATTAGAAGCCTACTCACATATAAGTAAATAAAATAAAAACAATACGTCGCGCACTGAGTGCGACTATTCGTACATACAAGGTAGCAAGTACCTACACATACATACAGCACCACTACAGACGCAGTAATATCACTGCCGCCACTGCCGCGAGCAATGTGTTCTTTTCATCCTTATGTTGCTGTGACACCAACGCCGCCCCTTTTTCATATCTCCCTTTAGTTTCTGATATCTGTGGTTTGGACCGACCGCGCTAACCAATGAGCTAGTATTGCTATAAATAAAATAAATTAATAACTAAATTCGTGAAAAACTCTTTTTTTTTTAAACAATTCAATTCTATTTTTATTATGGGTGTATTCAATCGAGAGTGAATCGGTATCTTCGAGGCAAGCGTGCTCCATCTTAGACCGCATCGACACTAACATCAGACGAGATGGCTGTCAAATGCAACATTGTCATTTCCATGCAGCCATCCATGCTGTTTTTTTCGTTAGCTTTGGCCCCATAGTAAGTCATTCATAATGTTTTCAAAATTTGTTAAGTTCTAACAGCCTAATTGGGAGACCGTCTAGCTTCCAATCTAGAGATTCTGGGATCGAATCTACGTATCTGTCTTTTTTAAATTACGTGCATATTGCCGCTGACTTCAAATGGTGAAGGAAAACAACGTGAGGAAACATGTATGTCTGAGAGTTCTTAAAATAAATACTTCTCGGAGATGTGTGAAGGCTTGTCAACCCGTACTTGGCCAAGGTGGCCTTACCCTACAAATAATATATATATTTTTAATTCGTTAGTACCTTATTCAGTAGTATCTATATACGCATAAGTACAGTACACGATTTGTTTAAACCTCAGTTATTCGTGTTACTGATCTAGTATATATGCAAGTTTTAAAACGCACCTGGTTATGTCCATATAATGAAAGTAAGTCCAAACCAGGTTTTTAATTATGCTTGTCTGCAGTTATTTATAGAATTATTATCTCGGTATCGATATACCTACCAACTTATATGTAGTCGATTAAATGATGAAATTAAATGTTTACTGTACGGTTTAACATGAAATCGCGTTAGTGGTGCCCCCATCCAAGTGTAGGCACGTAAAGGTTTGTTACTGTACTTGCCACCGCTTGATCGCCCTTTTCGGCGTACTGCGCCATTCGTTCCGGTCCAGAGACAATCTTGTCCAAGTTTGGCCTGATCTTGGTGGTAGATTTCCTTAGCAGGAAGTCGTCTAGGTAGGTACCAGATATTCTGCCGCCAAGGAGTAGTGTGTAAACATTACTGTATTCCGGTTTAAAGGGTTCTGCAGCTAGCGAAATTACAGGGCTGTTGAGACTAACCATCGAAAGTGTCAAAGTAATGAGCGCCAAAGCAGCGATGCCCCGGACTTCGTTTTGGTTCTCAAAGTTCTGTGTATTGCTGCAATGGTCATGGGCATGCGTTATAATATCTTACCATCAGGAGAGCGCATCGTTCGTCTCATTACTTTTACATTTAAAAAATCTAGTTTCTTGCATCTTAGTTATAAAAATAAAAAGATAATATGAATGTAAACAATGAATAACATGTCTATAAAAAGAAATCTCTTTATTTTGAGTAAATTTCATTTAAATATATTTTAAAAGGAGAAAGACGTAACTCCTACGACCAATAAATAAAGCTCCCAATAGAATTCCAGAACGTTCATATTTTTATTCGTATTCAAATTATTTTTAAACGGTTCTATCTAACAAAAAGCTTCACGCCATATAAAGTATCGTTTGAGGCGGTCGCCCACTCGCGTCCAATGTATTCAGAATCGTGCCCACGGGTTGCCGAAATGTCGCTGACATACTTTCCGATCCACTACACAGATAATACATCCTGTTTTTAATGCTTTTTCCCATGTAATGAAATAGCAAAAGGGAGTTAAAGCTAAAAATATACCTCGAGTACGAATGGAACCCTTATAAATTTAGCTAAATGGTTTTCCAAATTCAGAGAGAAAATTCGACGAAATTAAAGTAACTGTTATGGTAGGGACCATTATCAATTTCATACAACGTATTTTGTAATGTCATTTAAAAATTGTCCACGATCGAAGAATTTTTTTGGGATACATCAGTACCTACGCTGATACACTCGAACTACCTATATAGGTATATAGGTTAATTAATATTTCTAAGTTAAGTATTTTATCAAGTAGTATGCAATCTTTAGCCAAATCATTACTTAGAAAAAAAATCTACTGAGATTGTCTTCAATTTTATTTTAATTACGTTTATCGACAGAATTTAATCGCGTACAAAATACTTCAAATTAGTTTTATGAGATGTAATGACGAACGAGACGCTCTCCTGATGGTAAGAGATAACGCCTGTCCATGACCATTGCAGCGATACACAGAACTTTGAGTAACAAAACAAAGTCCAGGGCATCACTGCTTTGGCGCTCATTACTTTGAGACTTTTGATGGTTAGTCTCAACAGCCCAGTAATTTCGCTAGCATAGCTATTGCAATGTGGGAATTTGCAAAAGAGTGAATAAGATCTAACAAAATCGGATCACTATGACGGGCATATTTAGGTAGCTGATTCGTACACATTTCATTGTTTGGAAGTTCTCTTCTAAGTACATAGAATTCGTTGTTACTGGGCAATCGTGCTCCACCTTAAAACTGTGTATAGATACTTACTTCGGTAAAGCAAGGTCAAACATGAAACCATTCTACAAAAAACAATATACAAATTTGTTACTCAGAGTAAACAATGTGCTACAATAGTAATACAGTCGTATATTTTTATCATACACAAAATGATATAAGCATTTTATCGGGCCATTTCATTTCACCGCATATTGGCGGAGATGAGCTATTTAGCCCAACTGACGTTCCATTATTATACGTACAAATATATACATACGTATATGATATCAAATTATAGGGGGAAAGCTTAGAAGCCGCCTCGATTTCAATATTCATATTACACGCGCTCGTTAAAAATTATTGAACCACATTTGTGAGATCACCTCGAAGGCGTTAATTTCTTCATAATCTTACTATATATATGCATATTTATAATTAAAAAAATCAAATGAGGTCGTTGGTAAGCACATAACTTAAGAACGTGTGAACGGATTTAGCTAATACTTCGAGGTAGGTAGGTACGCGAATACGGGCTTTCAGCTAGTAAAACATTCAATCGAGCGTACATAGAAAAAATTGTGGAGTTATTGAAAATCTTTCTTTTTGCAGTCAGTAAACTACTGCTTTGCGTTATACTGGCAGCGTGACTCTTTCCTCAATCCTTCGTATTTACACAATATAATTGTTTCGTTGAGCGGTTCTATTGTTATTATAGTGACAATATTCAGTAGCTATAGCTCACTAGTTAGCGCGGTCAGATCACACACGGAAGGAAGGGCGTGGGTTCAAATTCCAACGATGAGTTTGAGTTGTCGGTGAAGGACAATATCGTCACGAATTCATAGCATGTTGGTGGGGTTGGTACTCTAGTACTGGGCTGGCTACTTACCGGTTGGTCAGGTCGAAAATCTGCCGCTAAAAACCTGACGGTGTGTACCGACTGCGAGCCAGTTCCATTCTAGGCTAGGTGTGCTCATCATCTCCGACCACACTGTCACCAATGAAACATCGGCTGTGATAAAAACACTTAACCTATCATCTAAAAAAAAGTCTATATCTGAATTCTGAAAATATTTGTCCAATTCTCAAATATGTAACAAACGCTCTCTTGTTTAAAATATTCCGACAACTGCGTTTACATTTTGATAACGATAACTGTTTGCTGTAAAACATATCCGCGCAAAAAATAAAATTAAACGTATTTTTTACTCTGGTGTTCTTCCCTTACCACTTGAGACTTTATACTTTCAACCTCGTTATGTATCGCAGCCAAAAACATACTTAAACTAGAATAAACATATCAGTCAAAAGAAAATGTAACCAATCTTTTTTGTCTATAGGACCCAGCACTCGACTCATATACGTTGGAGCATGAAGCAAGGAAGCTGGACAGCACGCTCACCCACAGTCTGCCGCCACTCAACGACAGCTACGATTCTTCCAAATAAAATTGTAGACGCTGTATTTGGAAAAAAAAAACTTTTGTATTCTTACTATGTGACGCTTGGAGGAGGATTGGACCTAATTGGAGAATTACTTGAATTCTATTTATCAGATTTTTATGAGTCGTTTACAAGATCGACTTATTAGTGGTGTGGAATAATTGAGGATAGTGAAATGTGGAAAGCCTCATTTTTCCCACTAAAAGATCCATAGAGCTTCACTAAATGTCCTGTGAGATTCGAAGATAAAGATAGGTATATACTCATCGTTTTTAAATTAACATTTTTGTTTTCAGTGGAGAAAACAGGATTTCATTGTATTTTTATGATCAGTGGGAATTCTGGAAAGATTGTATTTTTTGTTTTTTAATTTATTTCCTCCATTTTGTTATGTCCAATGGTCCGGGTAAGGTCGTTGAATAGATAAGTGTGATTCTAAAGTTATTAATGTACGTAGGAGACAGGCAAGTTTGATAAGACGACATTCATACCTTTTCCTATTACATTATGAATAATATTCTACTTAAATTATTTGTAAACTATTTTGAATGTTGTAAATGATGTCGTTAGACGCATTTTAAGGCTTGGCGTGTAGGAAGTAAATGGATCGAGTATGAACTTTAGCACAAAGTTTTACATAAGTATAGCAAGGATATGGTATAGCACAAAGTAGGATTCACAGTAGCGAGGAATGATGCCAGTCACAAAGTAAGAATTATTTGTTTGATAACAGAATTGAGTCATGAATTCTTGAGTCCACTGGTGACTCATTAATTTACAAAGGTCGGCACAAAGATCGACCGGAAATCACCAGGAAGTGTTTTTTTAAATAGAATGACTCAGTAATATTTCTAGTCCTGTTCAAAACGACTGATGTAGATTAAAATTTGTTTTATTTAAGTCTCATCGTAATTGAAACTATTCTCTTGAATTATAGCATTTAATTGTTCAGAAAATATGAGTTCATTACATACAATGAGTGTACCTATAAAGAAGATAACTTGTTTACATATTTACATAGATACGTCACAAAATTTTGCATTTATAATTGTTATTTACATCATTATGTGAGAACATAATTATATTGTCCAGTTAGTCTATAATCTAGGTATAATTATGGAGCAACCCAGTTTTATAGAACATTTAAGTCATATATTCTAGTCACTACCAAATAAATTGTCCACACAAACTGAGTGTTAAGATTATTTTTCAATGAATTTTTCCGCCTTGTAAATAAGGAATATTGTGTTTAGGTATAACATGCCCATTTACAAAAGGATTTCATTTAAAGTTTGTAAATCTAATACACCATCCATCATGGGTTACACTGTAGGGATTTGTTTAGCTATCTCTGTCAAATAAGCATAGTCAAATGCACAGATAACGCTTATCAATGTAATTTTATGGGCATTTATCGAGAATTGAACCGATAACGTAAACCGCGTTATTTAATAATTTGTCAACAGAATTATTTAACAGCAACACAACATATAAGTTGCAATTACAGATAGTCGTAGATATTTTACTCTTTTGCACCCTGTCTGTACGACCTCATAAAGTTACAGATAAGCGGTACCACAACATCACTCGATAAAAATTGTCCAACACTTCATTCCCATTATCTATGCCGGTGACGCGTACTTTTACCCTAGAGTTCATTGTATGTAGATTAAAGCACTCTCCCACAGCTTTCAACATCCAATTTACTACTAGGAGCTATAATTAAATTAATTTTGGAAACACGCCTCATAGTGAGCTCGATCTATGCGTTAGACCTTGTTACACATCGTGGGGTGTGTAAAAAGTAACTGCAGAGTAATTCAATACTTATTTGCATCATAGATTATAGATCGCTTATCCAGGTCGCGCTTAGACGATAAGTTAGGCATATTGTGTTCATTACCATTGGACTGTGTCAATTCTTATGGTACTAGAATGTCGACATACGCCCACCACATCACACTGCCAGTGTTTTATCGTATATATATCTTACTAATGTTCAATCAGTATTGTATCTTACCAAATGAACACATTTTATGTAACTTTTTTACACTTCAATAAAATAGTTGTAGATGGTATGCAGTTGTTTCAATTAATCGAATTCCGTTGTAATGCAGAGGCAATTGATGTTTATTTGATTGTGTCAGTGGGGGCTACGGCGCGGCGGCGAATGAGTCATACGATACGCCGCCGCCCGCGCTCGTCCTCAATTGACATCACGGGAGCGACGCGGGGGACTTGCGAAAACATACCCCAAATATTCATATTTAAAAATTGGTTTTATTGATAAATTTGCAAAAAAATTAAATGAATAGTTATTGTACAATGTCGATTATTGATTTAGAAGATAAAAATATACATGAGTTCTTACTTTGCACAATATATAAAAATATAATTCAACTCAGATCAAGTCTTTACCAATATCCTTGCGCAGTAAACCTTACAAGTTAACATAAGAGAATGGTAGAAATATCTAATCCTGTAACAATATTTGAACACCTATATAATTATTTTACGTTTAACAAGGGTCTATTAGCAAAACATAGGTTGTCAATTTATCAATGAGCCAGTTATAATAAAAATTTATCCATTTACAATAACGATAATTCTTTTTAAAGATTTTTCTCAAGTCAGGGGTTTATAGTCCGCAGTGAACAAGTCCCTTTTCGGGCAGGACCAGGGCGAGACTACGGTTGAGGGTGCAATCACCTAAGGCTCACTATACTTACAAGATACCAAATTCTAAACTGTGTCACATTAACCTTCCTTCGATACATTTTAATTACATAACAAGACAATAATATATCTGAAAAAATTTAATGTATCCTTAATTTATTAAACATTACCCACTGGTTCACTCCACTGGCACATTTTCTAGGTCTCCACAGAGCTCCGAGCTTGCTCACAACTCTAATTGTTCACAAATTTTGGGCTCTTTCAATTTAGTTATATTAATACTAAAAGGATGTATGTTAGGTGCAGACAGTGGCAACATTTGTACAGAGGCACACATTGGCAAAAATAGAACTCTTGCTTTTTAAAATATACTAAGTATTGTGACTTATTTCATTGTCACTTATTTGTCTGCAATGGCCTTGGAAGATAATTTTCATGGTAATTCCAAGCATTTTCCTGTTTAATTGACAGAGTACTGTCTGTACCTAACACAAAAATATAAATATACTAGATTCTTCACATTTGTGATTGAAAAGTAAAATTAAATGGTTGTTTGAGGTCATAGGGAGTGCATGCTATACAAACTAAGTTTACAGATTCTGGTTAGTATGGAATGGAAACACCTATAAGTAAATTAATATCCAGGTAATCTTTCCGGAATGCCAGGACATACTCCACATGACCTCTAGTAAACTAACACTTGTATACACATGATAAGACAGTGGATTCAATAACAATAACTTCCAATACCTAACAGCATTTACATGTTGCAAGGGAAAGTAATGCCCTCACAAAACAAGTACTATGCAGTTCTTAAATCCATGCCTAGATTTAACTTCACTCAATGTTAACTGGAATACCTAATAAAAGTGAAATGACATGAACAAACCTCGATATATAAAGTGAACATACACAGAACGCTGAATCTATCTTTGAACTTCATACTATAAAAATATAGACCAAAAAGTTAGCAAAATAGAAATTTGCACAGGCTGCAGGGCCAGTCGTGCCGGGGGCCCCAAGCCGAGCAACAAATGCACTCTCTCAAATGCTACAGGTATTTCAATCAAGCAACAATGCTCTACACCCGACCTAATTAACTTTGGGAATAGTCGAGAGCCAAATCCGGGAACGAGAAGTCTTTCAAATTATTAAATATTTGTATACCTACGTGAGGCTCCGTCAGTCCTTACAGAATAACACATTTCCTTTTGGTTCCTCTAGTTTCTTCTTTTCCGGGACCAGACTTCTTGTTAATCTGTCGCACTAGGTCATAAAACACATCGTTCACGTGTATTTTCGCCTTCGCGGAGGTCTCCATGAAAGCGCAGTTGAAGTGGCGCGCCAGATTGGAGCCCTGCTCCTTACCGACGACTCGCTCCGCCTCCAGGTCCATCTTGTTACCGACCAGTACCATCGGCACGTCATCCTTGTCCTTCACTCGCAGGATTTGCTCTCGTAAGTCTTGCAGGTCGTTGAACGTCGACTGTGCGGTGATTGAATATACTAGCACAAAACCTTGTCCGTTCTTCATATACAGATCTCGCATCGCCGTGAACTGCTCTGTACCAGCCGTGTCCAGGATTTCAAGCATGCATTGTTGCCCGTCCACTTCCACCTGTTTCCGATAGCTGTCCTCAATGGTGGGGTCGTATTTCTCGACAAAGATGCCTTGTACGAATTGCACTGTCAGAGCGGACTTTCCCACGCCTCCGCTTCCTAGCACAACTATTTTGTATTCACGCATTATTAACTGTATACTATGAAGTTAAATCCAAGAATATCAAGGATTATATTGCTAAAATGCACATTAACTTTTATGTTATCGCAAAAACCTCTACAAGTCAAACCGCCATGACACCGTTAGCAGGGCGATGGCTCACTGTGTCATTATTGCCATGATACAAAATTGCTACGTAGAAGAATGAAGAATTTTAATATGTAATGTAATCGAATGACTAATCATGGCCACAATGTTCAGCAGTGACTAATAAAATTAAAAGGTACATCTTTATTCAGTGACCACAACTTTGTGACTGCTTTAAATAGGAAATTGAGTTACAAAATGAAACTAACATGGAAATTGCCATTTATTTAATCATACCAATTTAGGTCTTACTGATTGTAGGTACTCGGACTAAACAAAACGTTGCTGTGGATATTGCTGTACTAGGGCAGTATAAAACATATTACAAGATCATTTTTAATGATTTTTGGATCAAATTACACTACTCTTGAGATATTTTTTTAGTAAATAACTTGTATTCATTCAAATGTAAAAAAAGAATTCCATTGTTTTATATTTTGACAAAACACATGGCTTACTAAAGTTCATTACATTTCACCAATATTATTTTCATGCATGTGGATTGGGGGTTCCATTGTACTTATCTGTTCCTTTCAAATATCTACTGTAAATAAAATTATTAATATTTACTTTGTTTTAAAGTTGTCGTAATTAGTGTGATAAAATGTACAATGTTTGTGTTTTTGATTACTTTTGATTTCTTTAGATTTTTACACTGGCAGCACAGCTGTGTGCTGTTAGTATCCATGGCCAAAAATGAATAATAATTTAGAAATAACTTGGCATTAATTTTAGTCTAGCATCCATAACCAATAATAATTAATAAAAAAAAGATTTTCCATAGGACCTAGGATAGGATCTATCCTAGGACCTTTTATATCTATCTGTTAGAGTTTTGGCGGGAAGGCGGAAAGAGTTGGTCACCCCATTGCATTTTATTCCAGAACTTATGTTTTTTCGTGTGTTTATGTACACAATACTAGTTTTCATTAATGAATTGCTAAATTAGAAGCTTGAGTATGGGAATGTGATATAATGTGGTGTAACATGACTTAAATATAACTATTCGTGTTGCTTCCAAAACTCCATCCAAGCTTATAGCACAGCAAAGTCACTACTTCACTATGGCATGACTGGACTCGACCGGCACTGATTGGACTTGATTGAGACTGGACTTTAACTGTAACTAATACTGTTGGACGTAATATTATATTGCATAACTGAAGTACATAATGCGGATTAGGCATTAAGGGCTTCGTATTCATTTGCCGATAAACTAGAGAAAAAAATTAGCATCAATGTGCGACTACGTTACTAGATGGCGTGTTTAATAACATGACTGTCGACCTCTTCCGACCATCTGTTGCACTTTTGACTTTTTTCGTATTTTAACGGCTGTCGACGAGACGACAAGCGAGTTGCTATTGTTTCATTTGTTTTATTGCTATCGCCTGTTACTCTTGCAAATTACGCGTAAGCCTAATTAATAATTAAGCGTAGGTACTTGCATTGTTTTAAATCTGTATACGTCTAAAACACATACAAGTTACGGCAGTGTTGTCGGAAAACAGTCTGGCTTGCAATCAAAATGGAGGCCCTGGGCACAAATATCGGTATACGGAGTACGGTGCATACGGTATACGTGAAGGAAAGTATCGGGAGAAATGCATGTCTTCTGACTTAATGTTATCGATTATGTTAATAATCTCCCACTTTTGGTCAGTGTGGATGATTATGACCTAGTTCATCACCACCATCATCATTTCAGCCGCAAGACGTTTACTGCTGGACATAGGCCTTCCACATTAGCTTCCATAAAGACCGGTTGGAAGAGGATCGCATCTAGCGGGTACATGCGGTCTTGTTAGGTTGTCTGTCCACGTTGTGGGTGATCCTCGTGGATGGAAGTGACCTTATGGGATAGTTAATAAAAAATAGACATAGTGCTGGAATCGGATCGGGCGGAAATCCGCATTTTTACGCGGATTAGTAGAACTAAGCCAAAAGAGGATCATTGTAGGTACCTACATTGGCAAGTTGCGTCTGCAATTATCTTCGAAATAATTTTATTTTGGCCGACGTTACAACAGAGGGTTCTTCATAAGACGTGTTAATAGAACCTACGACCTACCTACCTTGCCGACCTTTTAAGGTCGGCAAGGTAGGTAGGTCGGGTTCAGTGCCCCTGGTATTGCAGATATCCATATAATAGGCGATGGTACTTGCGTATAACAAGATAATAAAAAAAAAATCACGTACTCTAAAATACTCACGATAATACATCGACATCAAACATTGTTTTATTTGCCGAATTTATATGTACCTAAAATGAATATGAACATATTTTAGAGATTAGTATAGGATATAATTATATATATATATATATTAGGATTTTTCATCTTTTGCTTTCATTTTATACACAAACTTTTTCTGTCTTTTGTGATACTGGGAAGGACCAAAAAAGATCGTGCCGTGCATCACGCAAGCTTGCCTGTATCTAATATACTCGTACCTTTCTCTTAACACATATGTACTAGGTGTCTACTAGGTAATATTTTTATTCTGTGCTTTCAAGACTGATAGAGAACTGAAATAAGTAGGTATACGAGTAAGAGATGAAAAGAAACTTTCCTTTTGTTCCGTGTTAAAGTTAAAAGCTTTATTTACATGACAATAGATGTACCTACAACGTTTTAAAAGTAAGTATTAATGTTATCTGACTGAACAACCATTAAAGGTGTACAAATTCAAAGAACAAAATTGAGTTTCTTTTTATAAACATAAAAAGAACGTTAAGAATAGGTAGGTAGCTACAATTTACAAAATTTTATTTTTAAAGTATATTTTTTATTCTTGTAGACACCAAATTGTACCTACTTGACGGAAAATATAGACTCCGGTTGAGAGTACAAGACCATTTTTCACCATTATTGTAAGTTTTCGTCATAACGCGTGTTAAATCGGCAGCTGCTAGTACCTATATAGCTTAGCTCAAATAAAATATATTTTTCGAAACATGTTAGAGATACTTCCCTGCACGGAAACTGAGCTGCACGCTCAGTGGTTGAACGGCCCAATAGAATACTCGTCTCAAAAGTTATTTCATTAGCCAGACATCGTGACAGTCGTCCTCAACGAGGGTTAATTTGTTTTAATTCTATACCGCTCATTAGGCCACTAGCAATATGACGCATTCTTTGTACTTACCTACATGATCAGAAAAGAGGAGAGAGGAATGTTTTTTCTTTGTTTATGGCGTCACACTAAGTGCA
Organism: Biston betularia; assembly: GCA_905404145.2. Classification (NCBI taxonomy): domain Eukaryota; kingdom Metazoa; phylum Arthropoda; class Insecta; order Lepidoptera; family Geometridae; genus Biston; species Biston betularia. Next base: position 2,216,022 of record FR989872.1, on the reverse strand, counting down.
TTTGCCAGTGTTGAGTGTTTAGATATAGATATATAGGTAGTCATATACAACTCTCCATTGTGCACACCATAAACAGAACAAAATAACCTTATGCACAGTACTTTTGATATACAGTAGGTGAAAAATCAAGTTAAATAAGGGCAAATTTCAGTCAAAGCCTTAATGAGCGCCAAAGCAGCGATGCCCTGGACTTTGTTTTGCTAGTAAAAGTTCTGTGTATCGCTGCAATAAGTGCATAAGTCATGGACATGCGTTTTTTCTTACCATCAGGAAAGCGTTTCGTTTGTCTCATTAGGTACTTTTACATTTTAAAAAATCCTACTAATAACTACATGGAACATTTTTAGTTTCCCTTTTGAAAAATGCAGCGCTCGGCGGGTAAATTATGTCCAAACAACTAATCCTGTTAAAAGTTATTACGGACACTAATTACCTCTGAATCCAATTATTGCCTCGCGAGGTAGATTTACGGCGAGAAGCGAATCAGCACTAATGAGTGCGAATAGCAGAATAGCAAGATAAACAAGAGTTTGCTTAGGATAGTTTCGACGCCACTGCTAGGTATCTTTGGGAAATAAAGCAGCTAATGATAAAGCGCTGTCTCCACTTCTTGTAAAATTGCAGCGACAAATGACGACTTACTATTATTGGCTGGTTCGCGACCGCGCTCCTTGCCGCCAAAACTGATTTTGACATTTAATTTGACAAAAGTATCTTAGCAATGTTTTTTGACATAGGTATTGTGAAAACCTGACCAATGCCGATTATATTCGTCTGAGGATCAATTATGTCTAAAGACCTGACGATGTTTTTTTACTGATTTGTGACATTTATTATTATTGACATGACATAAAAAATTGACATTGTCTTTAGGTATAATATGTTTTTGTAATATAATTAAAAATTGTTGTTGAAGGTTGTTTTTATTTTTATAAATTTGTAAACAGTGTAAGTAGTATTAATTTTAAGATGTTTTTTTAAGTTACCTAGAAAAAAAACAAATTATACTTGCCTGCACGAAAACAAGATCTTTAATTATTATTATTGTCAAACACAAGCCTATTAATAAAAAAAAAATAGAAAAACTGTACACCGCTGGCAAAACCGCGGTAACCGACTAGTAATTAAACAAGTCTTCCTGCTCATGTAAAATGGCAAATTCACGTACTATCATGCCATAATGTCGTGTTATAAAGTAATTAAAGTATAATAGCAAGCTGTCCTGATTACGGGCGTGCCGCAGTCCAGCCCAGTTAATGTCACTATCATATCATATCAAAGCACAGTGCACAGAAATGAAACACGGAAAATAAATTAATTAAAGGCTGTGATAGTTCTGGTGGAAAAGGGAGAAGTGACGTCATGTGGTTAGGGCTGCCAACCGTTCAGATTTTCGGATTTTTCCGGACAGTGTCGGAATTAGACCTTCTGACTGGAATATTGGTTTTCGAATTAAAAATGTTGCTGTCTTTGTTTAATGGATTGCAATGAAAAACCTTTTTTTATAGTATGTTAAGATCTATCTTTTTATGGTTTAAAATTTTTCTTTTCATTAATTTTTATCATTTGTCCCGATTTTTAATTCAGATAGAAAAACAAGCATAAAACTTATTACTGAATATAAAATTAAGTATCTTTTCTTGTGTCTCAATATGTTTAATCTGTTTTAGTAAACATAATACGGGACGGGACGTGTTGATTGTAATATTATAAACATTACAATTTGTTATCGAAAAATATTTAAATATCTAATTCATTATCATAATGTACGATGTAGTTAAATCGGTGAATAGTACTTTTATATAATATCTAGTATCTTTTTCATATCGAACGAAGGTTGTAAAACACAATATGAAAACAACGCAAAATCAATTTGTTTCTCAATGTTTGAGATTAATATTATAACAACAAAGTCCCCAACAAAAGAAAGAGTCCATTCATCGTAGTCGGAGTAGAAAATAAAGTTTGCCAAGGCTTTGTCCGCTCGCACCTGCTCTGCATTAAAGCGATGCAAACAATGTTTGCAAACGGACCCACTGATGTCTGAAGTTTCGAGACCGATTCAGATTACGCTTTTCATTCTAAATACCTACTCGTAGAATGATTTGTGTTTGACTGAATACTACACCCGATCTGATATTACTTAATTAATGTGACATGTGATAGAGCAAATTAAAAAAAAATAGGTATAAAAGATTATTAAATAACTCGTAAGGATTTTTATTCCGACATTTTATTGTATTAACAACTAGCTGCGCCCCGCGGTGTTACCCGCTACATGTTTTCGGGATAAAAAGTAACCTATGTGTTAATCCAGGACCTCAGCTACCTTCATACCGAATTTCATCCAAATCCGTTCAGTAGTTTTTGCGTGAAACAGTAACAAACATCCATCCATCCAAACTTTCACATGATATTAGTGGGATATTTTTTCATGCCATCAATTATTCTGTAAAAATTTAGGTTAAACACAAAAAAAAAATAAGTATAAAACGCAGACCTGAAGCGTTTCTTAGATTTATTTTTATTTTTATTTTTATGTAAAAAGTAATGAGACGAACGAAACGCACTCCTGATGGTAAGAGATAACGCCTGTCCATGACCATCGCAGCGATAAACAGAACTTTAAGTAACTTAACAAAGTCCAGGGCATCACTGCTTTGGCGCTCATTACTTTGAGACTTTTAGTTGAGATAGCCTCAACAGCCCAGTAATTTCGCTAGCTGCAGTACCCTTCAAACCGGAACACAGTAATGCGTACAGACTACTGCTTAGCGGCAGAATATCTGGTACTGCGGTGGTACCTACCTAGACGACCTCCTGCTAAGGAGATCTACCACCAAGTAAAGAAGATTTGAGTTGTTTATGGTTCTTTTCAGGAAACACAGATTACCGGAGAGGTTTTTGTGTAACTATACTTTAAAACTATGAAGTTTTATTATGTTGTGTGGGAAAAATCTGAACTAAGGTAAAGTTTACATACTATAGCACAGTCTGAAGAGGATCACGTCGTTCTGTGCACTCACTGTGGGCATGGACACCTATTAAGTACTTTATTACTTTTTTCTTTCGAGAATTGTGACAGTTGGTGAAACGTAAAGAAATAGACGATTCAAATTAATAATAAAACTACGCCTCCTGGATGTTTTCCGGTACAAATCGAACACGTTTTACAAAGATTTCAAAATGAGAATGTCATAACTTTGTAACAACTTGTAAGTTTAGTGTTACGCTCGAACGTTATCCTAGTAGCACTAGTAAAATATATACAACGTGGCAATGGGGTCAGCGTTGAGTACACTATTCCCGTCGATAACGCTCTAGATTTTAGTGTACATAAACTAATTTGTTTAGGTATAGTTCGTATTAAGAGACATTGTTTGTGATAATGTTACATGGTATAACATACAAGCACCTAACGGTGTGCTATGGCAGCCTCACTTGACAGCCAGTTCCACTCCAGACTAAGTGTGTTTACCATTTTCGACCATACTGTCACTAGCATCAGGCGAGCTGTGGTCAAATACCTAGCCTGTCAAACGTTAAAAAAAAATTTTGCAAATTAAGTCGTAAACCAGTTAAGTATTCATATTATTTGGATTATTCGTCATAATTTTCTTTTTTAAATTAAAAAAATGCATTGTATATTTCATATTTTATAATAGTCAAATTAATGTAATAAATCAAAGATACATTTTAGGCAATTATTACATCAACAAAAAAAAAGAAAAATAAGACAAAATCTAAGAGGTGTTTGACCACAGCTCACCTGATGTTTAGTGAAGGTGTGCTCGAAGATGGTAAAGCACACTTAGCCTGGAATGGAACTGGCTCTCAAGTGAGGCTGCCGGAACACACCGTTAGATGCTTGGCGGCAGATTTCCAACTTGAGGGCGGTAGCTAGCCAGCCGAGTACTAGAAAGTACCCTACCACCATGCTATGGTTTCCTCACGATGTTTTCCTTCACCGGCAGCTCAAGCTCATTGTTGGGGGTTGAACCCACGCCCTTCGGCATGCGAACCTACCGCGCTGACCACTGAGCTATCTTCGTTATTGATTCAACATTAAGAAATTGCTCTTAATTTTTATTACATAATATAAGTGTGTACATATTTACATAATATATACATTAAAACACTAGTATTTTACTAGTCAACTAGTTCTCCATAGGACATACCACGATCATCTATTTATAAACTTTTGTACGATTATATATATGAAGTTCCAACGCTTGAAATAGTTGTCTATTCTTAAGAATAACTAGTACTTATTTCTCAGTTAAGTGATATTGGATATTCTTATGAGAAATATATATCCAAAGTTGTATTTAAAATCACTTACTATACTGGCGATTTGCTAACAAAACATTCTTTGAAATAATGTTTAATCATACATATTTAAAAGATATTAGAGACATAGATAGATAATAGATTAGAGACTCGGCTTCAAAGCTTTGATCATCGTCGTAGAGCTAGCTTGTCAGTTTTCTGCCGGATACATTTCGGAGAGTGTGCACTTGAACTGCACAATCTGGTCCCTCTGCACCTTTCTACTACCGGACGGCCAGACAAACGCGACCGAAGGGTCATCCGCACATGGTGGATGTTCCCCATGTACGCACAAAGCGGTTTGATTCCTCATTTTTCATTCGCACAGCGAGGTTGTGGAACTCTCTGCGGGGGCTGTGTTCCCTGTTAGGTACAATATGGATGGGTATCTTCAAATCTAGAGTAAACAGGTTTCTTCTAGGTAAGCGTGCTTCATCTTAGACCGCACTACTGCTAAACATCAGACAGAGTATGGTCAAACGCGAACCTATTTTGAATAAAAAAAAGAAGATATTAAATTAAACGGCTATTACATCAGACTGACATGAATTTGAAGGTTGCGAGAGATGAAAAAGGAGTATGCTTGAATTACTCGGAATTATTCACAAAACGTCTACCAATATTGTCCCTGTGGCCAAAAAATCGCGGAAAAGTGGTCCCACGGCAACTTTCAGATCACGCTAAAACAGAGCAACCAACTTTTTTGTACAAGCGGTCAAATGGTAGAACTAAAAATGTTTTTAGAAAAGTTGTCAGTTCTTTTCTAAAAATGACATTGTGGCTCCCCCAGTTCATTTTACACGATAGAGTTCGTCTATCGTACACACTAGAGTACGCTGCGTTTGACACGCAACCATGGCATTATAAATATTACAAAGACAGGCCTTTTGTTTATTGTTAGATACAAAAATGTGCCTTGACGTCATAATATTGTAAATACACTACATTCGTTCTCCAGTCATAGATTAAAAAAGAAAATTGCAATTCTACCTCTATTATGTACGGAATTTGTTTTCAAATAGTTTTGTTATTATTATACTGCCCTCAGCCCTCTTAAGGTGGTTCGATTTCCATACAAATATTTTTTTTTCCATTTATCGTATCAGTCTTTATAAAGACCAAAATAAATGCCAGTAGCTGTGATTTCACTGTAAAATTATGCTCCATTAGTCGATAAATGGAAAAAAATGTTTGTCTGGAAATTGAACCACCTTAAGTAGAATATCTGCTTCAAGAGCGTGTAGAGCGTGAGTTCGATTCCCACCAGAATAAACATTTATGTGACGATATTATCTTTGTTTGGTTTCTGGCTGTATGTATTTACAAAAAATAAGGTATTATAAGTATTCTATCAGTTATTTAGTTCTCATAGTACAAGTTTTATTTAGTTTAGGGCTAGACGACGCTGTGTAAAATGCCCGTCGAAATTTATTTTATTTATTTTTTAGGTTCTCTTTTTCGTATCTAAGTCTAGTTTTTTCACTGTAACACAGCTGAACAGATCTGAATAAAACTTGGTATGGCTAAAGAGACTATTTTGAATTCGGAAAATTAAGACAATATACAATAAATAGTTCATTTGCGAAATAAAAACGATATAGAAGAATAAAAAACAGCAAAGATGGACAAAAATATTTAAGAAAAGAACAAAAAAGATTTCTTTATATCACAAATCGAACTCAACTCAGTATAATGCATTTACGTAATGCATGGTTGTAGGGTACTTTCTTGTACTCGGCTGGCTAACTACCACCCTCAAGTTGAAAATCTGCCGCCAAACATCTAATGGTGTGTTCCGGCCAGCTCCAGAGCCAGTTCCATTCCAGGCTTGGTGTGCTTTACCATCTTCGACCACACCGTCATTTAACATCAGTTGAGCTTTGGTCAAACACCTAGCCTGTCAACGATAAAAAAAGCGTGTAGGAATAGCAGGAGCAACCAGAATAAATAATAAATATCGTAGGACTAAACACACAGCGCCATCTGGCCCCAAACTAAGCAGAGCTTGTGTGATGGAAGTCAGATAACTGATAGAATACATACATACCTTGTTTTTTCGTAAATACATACTTATAATACATACAGATCACCCAGACACAGAACAAACATTAGTTTATTCGCAAAATGTTTGCCCTGGGTGGGAATCGAACCCACGCCCTACAGCTGTTAAGGCAGATATACTACCAATGAGCCAACGGGGCTGTCAACTAATCTAACAAAGCGTGAAGCAACTAATTGTTAAAATTAAACATGTGCAAGAAGGAGTGGAATAAATAAAAAACGAATGTACAAACCTGACCGTAAGGTTGAATTTTGAAATACTGGAGAGCAAAAGTAACGAATCGAAATATGGATCTCGATAACCTAATTACGGCAAGCGGGTTGAGGGTCTGAAAGGGGAGTTGCGTGCAACTTTAATTGCGAACTTTTATTCAATTTGAAAGGGCATATCTTGCGGCACAGTACGGGTGAAATGAATAAGTTCGTTAGAGGTTTGTGCTCCTACTTTACAGATAGTGGTAGATTTATTTCCTTTTCCTTGGACACACTTGGTGGTAGAACTCCTTAGCAGGTCGTCTAGGTAGGTACCACCGCAGTACCAGTTATTCTGCCGCTAAGCAGTAGTGTGTAAACATTACTGTGTTCCTGTTCGAAGGGTAGGTACTGCAGCTAGAGAAATTACTGGGCTGTTAAGACTAACCATCGAAAGTCTCAAAGTAATGAGCGCCAAAGCAGTGATGCCCTGGACTTTGTTTTGTTACTCAAAGTTCTGTGTATCGCTGTAATGGTCATGGAGAGGGGTTATCTCTTACCATCAGGAGAGCGTCTCGTTCGTCTCATTACTTATTACACAAAAAAAAAACACTGTTTTCTATCATACTTTTTGACGAATAATAGATTAAAAAATACAGAAAGCAAGTTCCACTAGTGGCGGCTATTAGGCTTATCCCTAAAAGTGATCTTTTCAGGAAATTAGAAATAGACACTATAGCATTGTGGTAGGGTACTGTATAGTAGATACATACATAACATAATTATATTTATTACATAAATTTTTCTTTCAAAAACATTCATTTTTTAATTATTTATCTTGCTATCTAAATAATTATGGGTAGATTGTTGCCGAACTAAGCACTAGGCCTGTGTTTCAGCATACGCCGCCCTCCCCACTTGGATTAACCGATATTTCAATTGTCAATCAATATTTCGGAAAACTCATTTTTGTATAACATGGAAACATAGTTTATTTATGTTATATTTAATGTTAATTACCTGCTACTTATTTTCAATTTTCTAAAGTGTTACGTAATTTGTTAACTTAGCTGAAATTCAATTTAAGACGCTTTTTATTGTTATAATGTTACTGTGTTACATTACTGTGTTCCGGTTTGAAGTGTACTGCAGCTAGCGAAATTACTGGGCTGTTGAGACTAACCATCGAAAGTCTCAAAGTAATGAGCGCCAAAGCAGCGATTCCCTAGACTTTGTTTTGTTACTCAGAGTTCTGTGTATCGCTGCAATGGTCATGGGCAGGCGTTATCTCTTACCATCAGGAGAGCGTCTCGTTCGTCTCATTATTTTTTACATAAAAACAAAAAGATTTGCATGTAACAATCGTTGTTATTTATGGCCAATAAATGATTCTGATTCTGATAGGTACATGGCTGCATAAGCAACACCCTCGAGTTAAAAATCTACCGCGAAACACTTGACAGTGTATTCCGGTGGTCTAACTTGAGAATCAGTTTTTATACGTTGTCACTGTCTTCGACCGCACTGTCACATTATATTAGACGAGCAACGTCAATTATAGTCAAACGTTTAGCCTGCCATAAAAACAATTAAATAGCTATATACATAGAAGTACAGCATGTTCTACGAATAAAGTACAAATTCTTTCGGTGTACGCGTCACGTATACGTGTTAAAATAAAAAAGACGTAGTAATTTTAATACTTTCGTTATTGTTTAGTTCAAAGTATATTAGAACAAAATCTACGCCAATATCTTTTCTCTTTTTATCTTTTCTCCTTTTATCTTCTCTTGGCGCTATTTCGAAAACTTATTACATCTACGGTTCACACGTTCCGTGCTACAAGCGCTACGCTCGTAGCAAATGGCTACGATTCTCCAAAGCTTAATATTAGTCCGATCAATTTTTCCCAACTTATCTCGGTATACAGATATAATAAAAAAGTTCAGTGGAATTGCGTGGAGTACCGACTAAAGGGCGGTAAAGGGTAGTTGGAGATTGGAATGCGGGCCTGGGCGGCGCCCTGTGACATTGGGTATCATTGTCTAATCTTCCACCAAAACTGAAAAAGAAAGAAGTAGTAAGAACAAATATAAAAAATAACTTATGCCGAATGAGCCCATTTCAAAATGGCTGCCGATTTTCGTAAACATTCAGCGCTGGTTTCTAGATGGACCTTTTAAATTTTCTTATTTATAACCTACATTAGGTTTACGACTCGAAGAAGCGTATTGATTAAGAATTAAATTAATTAATTGTGTATTTAAATTTTTTTTTTTTTTTAAATATTAATTTAGTTGCGAATTTGATTTAATTTTGATTAACTTAATTGTCTTATTTATTGGTTGTGACTTGTAACTTTTCGTTATTAATAAATGAGTATGAGTATAAGCAGCTAGAAACTTTTACCACACTTTTTTTTATGTGACCTTTTTCTACATGTTGCGCTAAATGATTTGTTTTTTTTTTTTTTTAATGGTTGACAGGCTAGGTGTTTTGATCACAGCTCACCTGATATTAAGTGAAGGTGTGGTCGAAGATGGTAAAGCACACCTGGTCTGGAATGGAACTACTTGTTATTTATACAGATATAAATAATAAAAGGGACGATGTTTTGTAAATAACCAATCATTAACATTTCACAACTAATTAAAAGTCAGATAAATAGATATTGTAGGACATTACACACATCGCCATGTGACCTCAAACCAAGCAAAGCTTGTGCTATGAAAGTCAGATAACTGATGGAAAACTTTTTTTTTTGGAACTTTTTTGGAAATGCATACTTACACTAATAATATATACAGATCATCCAGGCACAGAACAAATATTTGTTTATACCACGACATGTTTGTCTATGTTTGTGTATGTGTGTACAAAAAAACACAATAAAAAAAAAACATAACAAAAACAAAAAGTAGTCGTAGTCCTAGATTTTGGTGTGTTACAATAATTGCGCTACTGATCGAATAAGCAACATTTCTAGATACCTATTGGACTGAATAGTAGAAACTTATCCATTGGTGTAGAGCTAGGATTCATTTTATACGTCGAATATTGCTCCATTCTCACTGCACCTTTGTAGAGTTTGGCGTAAATGCGATTGCATCGCATTCTGAGCGTATTCAGTCTGATATGATTTTCTTAGTTGCTATATGACCTAGGAAACCTAACCAAATGGTATTAGTTTTGGATCGTTTATCTCATGCAAACATTGTCTCATTGTATGCGGCACTAGTCACGTTTGATATGTCGGATACTTCGATTATAGTTTTGGCTACATCCGGTGGCCTTTTTCAAGGAGGCGAAGCAAAGTAGAACTTGCGCGCGGTATCGTCTTTTGCAACGTGAACATGATTTCATATACATATATAAGTAAAAAAGAGGCAAAACTACGGCAGTTTCTATGTTTGGTAAAATTTACAATAATGCGTAATTTGAAGCTCGACAGCTTAGTTAGAACTTGTCGGCCTTTTAATATAGAGGATCTGGGTTCGAATTTGCGGATAACATCGTGATAAAACCATAGCATGCCTGTTGTGTGTAAGGTAACACTATTGCAACATGGCCAAAAATTCGAGGTAAATAAACAAAAATATTGTTGTAATTTTGTGCGCGATTAAATTCAGGTAATACCTTAACATAACTAATTGGGAAGCTGAGATTGTAGGTTGTAATTTTTTTTAAATCTGTTACTTAATTTCTAAGTTTTTGAAAAAAAATTGTCACAGAATTAGTGACATAATAAGTTGTCGCATATAAGTTTAGTGTTAAAGGTTATTGTTTTTATAGATCTAAATAATTTGGTCTAAAATATTCTACATTTTACATTAAAATGAGCTTGCCCACGTCAATATTCATGTAATGTTTTCCCTAACGTCATTATTTCTATCATTCGAACAACTTGAGATAATAAAAGATGGTCTCTTATTTTCTCTTTCACAAGTCGAGTATTATTTCAAGCACATCCAGAAATCTTCCATCCCTATCCCTTTCACCAAACGACACTGATAAACACAGATAATTGTAGAAGGACAACTAATAAGCTTGAACTGCCAGTGGAGGAAAACATCGTGAGGAAACCAAAGCATGATGGTAGGATACTTTCTAATACTCAACTGGCTAGCTGCCACCCCCAAGTTGAAAATCAAAGCATCGAACCATAGAATAGAATAGAATAGAATACGACTTTATTACAAACCAAAACAAAACACAACAACATACAAATATGAAACATAAAAGAAGAGATAAAGAATATAACAAAACAATATAATACATAAATGGTGTACAACAGCAATGGTGGTGTACAATGTATTTCGGCAGCCTTAATTGAGAGCTAGATCCATTCCAGGTTAGGCGTGTTTACTATTTTCGACCACACGTTGTGACTTAATCAAAGTCACAACGTTAGTCTTATTAGCTCCGTAGCTACAGCATCTTTTAAATCGAGACACAGCAATGTTGTAAAGTCAGAATATTTAATACTGCGGTTATATATAGGCAATCTATAGGTATACTACTATAAAGAGGAAAGATTTGATTGTTTCTTTGTATTAAATAGGCTACGAATCTACTCGACCGATTTCAAAAATTCTTTCACTGTTGGGAAGCTACACTATCTCCAGGCAGCATAGGATACTTTTATCCCTGTATGCCCACGGGAACGGGAACTACGCGGGTGAAACTACGAGGCGTCCGCTAGTCTAAAATAAACAAGGAAATTTTCCTCTTAGTTTTAGATTCAAGATTCAAAATTTTATTGTCAAATGTAGGTAGTAAAGATCTTATGTAATAATTAATACAGTTCCATACAAATTACCTCTTTTAGAAGTGTACAAAGTGTAAGTTATATTTTATTACATGTTTTTATCATTAATGTATTCTAGAATTGTGTAGTAACATTTATACAATAACCAACAATTTAATTTACGTTTAAATTTGCTGTTAGGTAGCATTTTTATTTCGGCAGGCAGTTTATTATAAATTGTGATTGCCATTATGTAGGCGTTTCTCTTATACAACTCAAAATAGTTTTACTTTAAATAGTTGTAATAGTTTTTAAGTGTCTAATATTAAAACAGTTAGCAAATGTTTATCCACCTCTCACGCTGCGGTTTTTTTAGAAGTTTTACATGTTCTTACTTCTATAGTCTGTGCGTTCACGGCGTTATATCGTCCTCTTCAAATATGAATGGCGAAGACACTACAACGAATTTTAATGAAGGCGCATTTTGCTAAGTAACGTACCAAAGTTTGTTTAGGATCGGGCTTTTTCGCTGAATACAAGGATAATACTGAAAATAGTTTAGCTGATTGGATTTTCGAGGATTGGCCCTCCAAACGAAGGTATAAATACGTCGATTGGTAGTTAGAGTTTAGGTGGGGAAATTGGGGGTTTGAGGCGGTGCCGGTGTCCGGTTAAATAGCGTGTTGTGAGTTTGTGGCTAGGAAGTATTGCCTAGATCAGAATCTTTTAAAGTAAGGTGGACACACGCACTTACTTTAAAAATATCTTTTTTTAAAGTAGGAGTTATGCGACAAAATTGATGCAATGACGGCAATTTAGCTGATTTCATAAAGATTTCTTTGTTGCTGCGTAATACAGTTTGCTAACGTTCCGGTCAAAAGGAGTGCTCATACTTAGCTACATCACTAGTTACAAGTATTGTGTAGAGGTAGCTTATTTGAACTTCAGATTTAGGGTTGCCAATGTTAATCTATGTATACTGTACCATTCTATGGGATTAAGTTGGGTTAGGGTCAGAATAGCGCTTTATTTTTTGTAGCCCATTTTCTTCGGGTCTGAAAGCGTTTGGATTGTGGGTTACATTGAAACTGAAGGTTTTAGGTTTTAGCGTTCTTATTCTTATTCTTATTCGAAGTGGGGGCGATGAGTCCTGCACTGACGTCCCGCTTGGGGTGTATTGTGCATTTCCCCCTGCCAGCGTCTACTCGAGCCAACCCAGCTCCTTGAAATATCGGAGCGAGGCTCTGGGCCGCTGGCATAGTAGCTCCAGTGAGTTGGGTGGAAAGTTCAACGACGATGACATGAATGATGGCGAAGCAGCTTCATGCAGCCTAGTAGCAATTCTAGTGCCTTCTGTGGCTTTGCAATGCAAAAGCACATGCTCTACAGTTTCATTCTATTGCAAGCAGCCACGACGTAGCGGACTATCCGTGGCTCCTAGTTTAAAGAGGTGACTATTCAAGTTGCAATGACCGGTTATGAGGCTTACAATGAGACGAAGGTCCTGTCGTTGCAGCTTCAATAGATTGTTAGTGTTAGGTTTTAGCGTTGTACTTACGCTTCGATCGCAGTATTAATACTTCGATGCACGTGTCGCTTAGATTTCACACGTCACATTTCACGAAGTATTTTAAAGATATTCTGAAAACAGAATTTATTGTTATACTCGCAGTTTTAATCATTTTTCGGGACAAAAAGTGTCCTTTGTGTTTATCTAGGGTTTAAGCTATTTGCATTTAAAATGCCATCAAAATCCCTGCAGCCGTTTTAGCGTGAAGTAGTCAGAAACTTACAAACTGTCTTTTTTTTTCAATGTAAAAAGTAATGAGACAAACGAGACGCTCTTCTGATGGTAAGAGATAACGCCTGTCCATGACCATTGCAGCGATACACAGAACTTTGAGTAACAAAACAAAGTCCAGGGCATCACTGCTTTGGCGCTCATTACTTTGAGACTTTTGATAGACTTAGTCTCAACAGCCCAGTAATTTCGCTAGCTGCAGTACCCTTCAAACTGGAACACAGGAATGCTTACACAATACTGCTTAGCGGCAGAATAACTGGTACTGCGGTGGCACATACCTAGACGACCTCCTGCTAAGGAGATCTACCACCAAGTAAAGTACATATTTACATTTATATTTTTATTTATTTATAAGTTCTGTATGTGTTTTTTTATGGGTGACAGGTTAGGTGTTTAAGTATGTTGTGTTTATTCCATCTTTACTTTTAAACGTACGAGCAGATTTTGTCGTTAGAATGCTTACATCATCTTGAGTGACACAGGTTGGCATTTTTTTGATAAATTAGTAGGCGTTCGAGATTTTTATAATTTTCTTAATTAATCTTGTTTAAACATACAAAAAGAACAGTCAGACGTACAACAAACATATTCTATTAAGTTATTAGGCAATACAAACTCTTAATAAAAAAACGTTAAAATTTAAACTAAAAAGCATATTAGCGTAGATACTAAGCAAAACTGAATTTTATTTTAAACCATCCAAATCATGACAAATATTCCCATCCGAGGAAAGTGTTAAAAAGAAAATAATGTTACCAAGTTTTCCGGAATGCTCAGAACTCGGCATTTCGCGACATAAGGACTTTTTAACTTATATCCGAAGTTGAAGAACTTTGCCAACTTGTATACGGAAACGTCACTTTTTGTGGGATTTATCATTTGTTTGCGAGGGTGTGCTGTCGCTCGAATCATGTCGGAAGTTAAAGGGTTGAGAGGAAACCGAGGGTCGTTGCTCTGGGCACAGTTGACATATAAATGTAATAATAAGAGGGCACTGAAAACATTTCTCAAATCTAGCACTTATGCCCGGTTCTCTTTATTTATTTTTGGCCTAAAATGTACTAAATAGTACCTAAGTATATTCATCATCATCAGTCTTTTGTAGTCCACTGCTGGACGTAGGCCTCCCCAAGATCCGCCATTCGGCCCGATCTTCAGCTTTTCGCTTCCATCCACCGCTAGCTGGCCTATGTATATCGTCACTCCCTCGAATCTGAGGGCGTCCTACGCTACGTTTGCCAATTCACGGTCTCCACTCTAGAACACATCTAACAGCGGTTATCGGTTCTGCGACAGATATGTCCAGCCCATTGCCACTTCAGCTTGCTAATACGCTGAGCTATGTCTGTGACTTTTTGACTTTTTAATATTCATCATGGTCGATTTTATTTAACAACAGTAGAAACGACTGCTACCGATTAGGGGTTATTCGAGTATTACGTAAACAGAATTTTAGTAATAATTAACCCCTCCCTCCCCCATGTCAGCAAAAGTAAGCATCAGCAGCTCTTACTCCCTCTTACTCCTATGCTTACGTGAACATTGGTTTAGCTTGTAGCGTTATCGCTAAAATATTCAAGAACAATTAGAAAACAATCAGCATAATTTATCTTACATGTTTTGACGTCATCATCATTAATTTGCAGAGTTAGTTGATGGGACATGGTTGATGGGGGATCCTCAAAATTATCAAAAATAAGTAAAGCAAAGATCCCTCTACCCCCCCTCTCCCCCTCTTGGTGCTTACATACCTAATACAGCCCCTTACAGTAAATTTATTACTAGAATACAAGTCAGTTCTCAAAAGTCTTCATCAGCTACCGAAGAACTTGGTAATAATTATTTATACAGATCAAAATTCAAACAGCTATTATTCTCTATAGGCTTTGAAATCACGTAAACATCTAATAACCGCCTCCAATCAACAACCACGCCACATATTAACATCAATTTATTTTACGATTTAACTTTATGATATTAATTGTAGATTTTGTTGGGTCGTGCGGCGACTGTTAAATGAGGACCGAGTAACCCAAATTCTATACACGTTTACTCCTGAATAGAGTATGGTAATCGGGTATAATATAGTTATGTATTATAGACTAACTTTTGTATTAACTCATATAAACCCTTCATCCTTGTGATAAGTTGTCTAATTGACTAATAATGACTACAAATTATTAAAATACTAACGCGCACTGCTAGAATACATAAAGTCTGATGCCTAAAATAAAGAACTAGGAAAGCTTTTCTATAGCTGGGCCCGTTCAAACGTTAAGTATTGCATTTTCTCACATTTGGGATTGACTTGAATATCTAACAACAAATAGTAATTTAACTTGTAAAGGAAAGTTAATTAAAAAAACTGTTTGTAATTATGTATTGTTGTGATTTAGAATGCAGTAATCTTCTTTATCATCTTAAATGGCAAAATCTGCGCCATAAAATGCATTGCTTTTAAAAAATGTCACAAAAACAGTTATTTTATCAATTTTGTAAAGTAATTTTGGCACGTGACAAAATATATTTGTACTGCGTTTCCTTTTATTTATTGGTGGAACAATATTACAATCAGATTAGTAATAGAAAAGCGGGCAGTTTAGTTATCTAACCTGATTTGCACTGAAATTGGCTGAAAAATTAAAACTTCATAGTAGAATTTCAAGGCTAGTAAAGCAGTATTTAAGACACAAACTACTGGCATCAAAAATATATGTATACAAAGTGATTTTAATCAACTGTCCCCCGTTCGTAGACAACACAATACAACATCGGTGTTCTACGAGTTTCGGCAAATGTTAATTACTTTAAAATATGTAAAACTAGCTGCACCCCGCGGTGTTTACTATTTACTAGGGTCTCAGCTACCCCCGTACAAAATTTCATCAAAATCCATTCAGTAGTTTTTGCGTGAAAGAGTAACGAATATCTATCCATCCATCCATACTTTCACATTTAGTGGGATGATACAGCGTAGCAAAAATATATATATCAAGTTCAGACATACCTGCATCATTCGTAATAAAAATTGACTTTACTATTATGTTTACTCCCTGAAAGAAGAAAATGGCTAAGGATGTGCGTAAGGATGAGTAATACCGGTATATAGTTGTTCGTTAAAATTTGCCGGTTAACCGATCTCGACACCGGCTATTTCAGCATTGATGCCAGCCTTTACTGTAAAGTTTCTAGTAATAAAGGTACTCGAGACGAGAGGGTCATCTTGGAATTATGCCGGTCCCTTGTTAATACTCTACGATCCGGTATGAAGTACCGCTCCGCTGGGCAATAAAACTCAAGAATCCGAACTAAATTTCTAATACTTATCTACAATACGTCCATACACGACCTGCCTATATATTTTGATAGGGGGATGACAGGATAATAATTCTGAACATGTTTGATATACGATACATAATCCAATACTTACAATACTTTAAATTTTTTTTACGAGGTTCTACAGATAAACCGACATAAGTACAAAGAGGATTGGCAAGAAAGTAAAAAAAAAATACTACCTCATTGTATTATTTTCCAAAAGTTGTTGGTGTCCGTTATGAAGTGCTAAATTACGCGGAAAGTTCCGTCGCGCTTCTGGTAAAACTGCTACAACTTTGCTAGACTTGACCCTAACTTAATTCTAATGACTTTGATTGTAATTCAGAATAAAATTATGTAACTTGATTTTGTACTTGAAAATATTGAAATATGTACTTGCCACTAGCATAATACATAAAGTGCGACACCAAAAAAAACGAAGAAGTCTCGTAAATATGTAAAGGCGGCGGCAGTAGTAGCGTCCGAATTGAGCCGCTACCGCAGGCCGCATCAGTGTCCGGCAGGCTTCATTATTTGTTATCGTTTTGGCTACTAAAACAAGGGAACAGGATATAGTCATTTGTAAAGTTAACATTATTTTAAAAAGACTAAGATTTTGAGCTTTTCAAACTGAAATAAAAAGCAAAATTAAGAATTTAAAAAAAAACCCGCAACGGTTAAAAAATTAATTGTCACCTATCTTAGATAATGCACCATTGAAACTCGAACACATAACGGAAAATGACATCAAAATCGGACTAGAAGTTTGGAGAAAAATGGCAACATGGATTTGCACAAAAAACGTTTGCTGCAGCTCCCCTTGGTGAGTTGTCACCGTAACACCTATCTAAGAACATGCACCAATCTGACCCGAATCCATAACTGAAAACTGCATTTAAATCGGACTAGTAGTTTTGGAGAAAATTGGCAACATGTATTTGCACAAACAAACAAACATCCTCTCACCCCAATCGCATATACCGTCTCCGTTCCGTCGTGGGTAAAAATGCATCCTAAAGTTGTCTGTAAGCGATGTCATTAAGCGATAATGCCGCTACTCGTGGCTCTTAAGTATGTCAAGTATCGACCGCACGTACTACTAAACTATCATCGCTACTTACTAACTTTCCTTTTTAAAATCGGTTTAAAAGAAACCCCGAAATCATAAATGGTATACTAGAAAGCCAGTCATGTTTAGTAAAATAATGTGTGAAAAATGCTTAAAACCTTTCCCGTACATTTCACCGTCATAAAGCCTACATAATGATGTCATCTATCACCGTTTCACTAGATTCTCCTTCATAAAAATAGACATTTCTTGAGTCGGTGAAGACAGATCTAGTCAAATCGATAGGACCCAGATGTTCACCGTTTTACCAGTCACCCTTTTTTATCAGTCCTCTTTTTTGTTCGCAGTCATTGTGGCATATTTGAACGAAATAGACTTCGTCTAAATGTTCTTTTGTAATATATGGTACTCGGTTGTTATACTACTATAATACTATAGTTAATCCAGGGTTATAAGTTTGTGATGTAATTTTATTTTATGGTTGACAAGCTAGGTGTTTGACCACAGCTCACCTTATGTTAAGTGTAGTCGAAGATGGTAAGCACTTCTTTTTTTTATGGTCGACAGGCTAGGTGTTTGATCACAGCTCACCTGATGTTAAGTGGCGGTGTGGTCGCCGATAGTATAGCGCACCTAGTCTGAAATGGAACTGGCTCTCAAGTGAGTGCCAGTTCCATTTCAATTAAAAATGTTTTTTTTTTTTAATTATTTTATTAATTCGTATTTCAGAATATTTTTGCATCTGTTAGAACGTAATTTCTACAGTCTGGGTTCAAGAAGGTTCTAAGGTATTTATGATTGGGTAAGTATCTAAGTAAACTAGCTGCGGTATACGCATTAAAGCCTCGTTTGTTGGATGTTTTGGCGCCAATAGCCTGGAGCAAGTTATCACGTAAGCTACGCAGAGTTAGCGCTTCCACCTGCGCGATGGCAGGACTATTTCAAACTATCGGCGGTATAAGGTGCGAGAGATAGCGGACTTGGATATATTTTTGGACACATTTTTAATTTATACTTGGTGGTAGATTTCCTTAGCTGCAAGTCGTCTATTTGTCGGTTTGAAGGGTACTAATATAGTATACTGCTAATTGTATGTTCAAGTTCTTATATGTTTAGGATGTTATGCAGACACTAGTGGTACTAGTCCATACGAAAGAAGATGGCATGTGATGACATGTAATTTTTTTTTGTATAACTGGGTGGGCATTATCGCATTGCGCTTAAACCTCCCAAAAAAATAAGATTAAAAAAAGATATTGGGGCGTCATTTTATTCTGTGGTCGACAGGCTAGGTTTTTGACCACAGCTCACAAGATATTAAGAGACGGCGTGGTCGAAGATGGTTAAGCACACCAAGTTTGGAATGGAACTGGCTCTCGAATGAGGCCGGAACACACCGTTAGATGCTTGGCGGCAGATTTTCAACTTGAGTAGCTAACCAGCCGAGTACTAGAAAGTACCCTACCACCATGCAATGGATTTCCTTCACTGGCAGCTCAAGCTCATTGTTGGGGTTTGAACCCACGCCCTTCGGCGTGCGAACCGACCGCGCTAACCACTGAGCTGTCATCGCTACAAAATTTTAGCGGAATGAAAAAAAAACTACTGTGCCATCGCCAAAAGTTTATGAGTTACGCGTTCATAAACTAATAATACAAGTTGCGAACTATCCGCTCGTGTTCATATATATCATAAATAGTTTAACTATCGTATTCTACTTTAATTCACTGTAATACATTTATAATACAATAATGTCATATATTATGATGGTTCGGCTGAATGGTTGGGAGACCGCCTATCTTTTTTAATTTATGTGCAAACGTTGAGAGTGAACATAGTGTAGAAACCTACATATATGGGAGTTCTTAAAAAAATATCGTAGTGGAATACACACGCATATTGCTAAAATTATAACTTTTTTTGTGTTGTCGAGTGAAAAAGAAATTCAATTAAAAACAGAGTTCCAAATGACACAATTTTCCTGCTTACATCTTATTACGTTGCAAATATCAGCCTTTTTTCATGGTTGTACAGTGCGTCAAGGATTATAAAGAACTGGCAATGTGTTTCGACTCTGTGGGAAAATATAAACTTTTCAGAAGAAAAATCTCTAAATAAAAGCGGAAACCGTATCAAAATCCGTTGCAAATAGTATATATGTACTTCATGTTTTCGGGATAAAAAGTAGCCTATGTCTTAATCCAGGGTTTCAGCCACCTCCATACCAAATTTCATCCAAATCTGTTCAGTAGTTTTTGCGTAAAAGAGTTACAAATATCATATCTATATGACACCTACCTACCTTTATATACCTGTTGATATGTATTTAAAGCTTTTACTTTGACCGGGAATCGAAACCACGCAGTCAACATAGTGCAGTCAAAAACTTGACCATGATACCTTCTTTTTATTTCTGACAACGGTCTAACTCATGTCGCACTTGAAAGCTGAAATATAAAACGTCGCGCAATTAAACATAACAGGGACAGAGACCGGGCTGCTATTCGTAGTTATTTATTCTGTGCTACTGCTAATTATAGCAGGAAAATATGCTAAATTGAGTCGCCTTCGTGAGTGCTGATAGAGAATATTACGAAGTTTGATTTAGGAACGATTTCGAGAAAATTGTTGTACGTTTAGTGATGGTATATCAGTCAGTCCTTCCGCTGCCTTCTTTGGCGCTTATTTGCCTCAGAGGTTGCTTCCCTTTTCCAAAGCTAGCTTTTACGATGGAGGGTGCGAATGTGTATGCGTGGCATCTGAACGCAATTGAGTAATAAAACTGGGTTCACAACTGTTTTTAGTAAAAATTCTGCTAATTTAATATATTTTTCCGCAGGATTGAACAATTGCAACCTGCTCTTCTTTGTGTCGTTTTTTTTAATCTCCCTGCTGTTGTTAAGCGGAGATCCCATCTACACGCACTACGGGATGCTACGCGCTCTTGTTTTGCTACGCACTACGGTCTGCTGATTTAAAATACTTTCCTAAAAATGTAACTTAATTTGGAAATTAACATAAATCATCACTGTCTATAACCTTCACCAATACATAGATTTGTTATAATCTAACCCCTTCTACACTTCATCGGATCAAGAAACTCAAATGCGACATTCATGATTGAGATTTTAGGAATGCAAACGAAACTGATTCCAATATTTTTTCTGTGCTTATACTTCTGCTAAGTAAATTCGAAGCGAGTATTATAAGTACTCGCTGCCAAAAATATTCGTTTTTGCTAAAGTTCACTTACATCGATAAATTTGTGTAAGGGATAAGGTTGGCACACGACAGTCTATCATTCAACGATCGAAAGGCTTGCGCGCGTTAAGCAATAACAGCGCCATCTAGTTTATTTTCCATAGGAGTCTGTTAAGAACGCTAAAAGAAGCACAACAATTTTATTTATTACAAAACCACCATTACAAAAGGGAAAATAATATTACATTTACATGGATGTTGAAATCGGCTTCAAAATCGTTGGTTTCTAACATCTATTTTTTATAATAGAGCAAGAACAAAAGAATATCCAATATCGCGTTTTAAGTGTAGTGTCCATCTTTACTTACTAAAAACATGTCTGATAATTTTTTTTCAAATTGATCGTCGATGTGAGCGAATATGGCACACACCTAGCATACATAACAAAAACCTACCTTGTGTTTGTATAGTCACGTAAGATATTGTCTTTACATGACATTGTATCTAGATTTGACATTTTATTTGTATTTCGACATAGTATTTAAATTTGGCATGTATTTGAGCTTAAATAATTGAATTTGACATTTAATTTGAATTTGGTTTATTTTTGTCTTATAATTCTGTGACATAAATGTAACTGATAAATTGTTTACGATACGTAGAGTGTACGTGATACGTAGAGCCAAACTGTGTTCTTTTTCAAGAGATGGCTTATAAAATATATCTCGTATAAGGGTTTTAAGATCTCTCTACGGGAGAACATAAATTCTGAATCAATCGGCGTTCGAGCATTCATCCGAAAAATAGGGCCAGAGAAGTTCAAGACATTTTCAGATTACGCTGCAACTCGAGCAAGAGGAGGCCATGGCATGGTGGTACTCTCTAGTACAGACTCGACCGGCTGGCTACCACACTTATGTTTCAAGTCTATCGCCAAGCACCTAACAGTGTGTTTCAGCAGCCTCACTTAAGAGCCAGTTCTATAGCAAGCTATGTGCATTTACCATCTTCGAACACACCGTCACATAAAATCAGGTGAGCTGTGGTCAACCACCTAACAGCCAAACAAAAAAATTAAAAAAAAAACTCTAAGGCATCGTTGCTTTGGTGCTCATCACTCCGAAATATTATATGCTTTTGTAGCGATGATAGCCGAGTGTTAACGCGGTCGGTTCGCATGCCGAAGGGCGCGGGTTCAAATGCCAACAATGAGCTTGAGCTGCCGGTGAAGGAAAACATCGTGAGGACACCATAGCTTGGTGGTAGGGTACTTTCTAGTACTCGGCTGGCTAGCTACCACCCTCAAGTTGGAAATCTGCCGCCAAGCATCTAACAGTGTGTTCCGGCAGCCTCACTTGAGAGCCAATTCTATTCTAGGCTAGGTGTGTTTACCATCTTCGACCACACCGTCACTTAACATCAGGTGAGCTGTGGTCAAACACCTAGCCTGTCAAGAATGTAAAAAAAAATGGTTAAACTCGACATCCCTATAATTTTGTTAGCTGTAGCATCCTTCAAACTGGAACACAGTAATGTTTTTTTTATTTAAATTTATAAGCTCCACAGACGCCGTGACCTTTGTCAACTTGAATTACATTTTATTACAATTATACAATATAGGAAGAGTAAAGTTAGTCAAAATAATCTTAATCTAAGGTTAAAGTAGGTACTAGTTTGTGTGTATACCGCGAGCAGACCAGCGACCCGCAAGCAGCACCCGATCACGAGTATGACGCATGTGCCAACCATCGCCCTCCTCAACCATATCAGAGGGAAGAGAGCAACCAGACACACGACGGCGACGCCACCGCAAGAAGTAGAAACAGTAGCGTGGAAACACAGTAATGTTTCCACACTACTGCTTGATAGCAGAATATTTGGAACTGCGATGGTCCCTACCTCCTGGACGATCATATTTCTACCTTTAAAATGTAAGTATATAAGTTGATATTGTTCCTCCATTATGTACATGTATATTTCGTTTTTCAAATCCAATTTTGAATAAAATCTATTTATGGGGTAAAAAGGTTGTAAGGGAAGTGTCACTATATTTCATAACTAACGATTAATTATAACGTAATCTGAAAAATCCGCCGCGCGCGGAAAGCTTTTTACCAATCATGACACGTATTTCAAGTGCTTAAGTTACTTCGTGGTAAGTAGACGTGTGCTATTTTTCAGACACGTTTTTGTGCGCAAAGTTCAATGGGCATTGATTGGACTTGTACATAAAAGGCTAAAAATTATCTACTGACTCTCTCGCAGCAGCTCGCCCCGGTTTGGCACGGGAAAACAAAACTCGATTAACAATATAAATATAGCCTATATCACTCAGTGATAATGTAGCATTCTAATGATGAAAGAATTATTCAGATCGGTCCAATAGTTTCAGAGCCTATTCAATACAAACAAGCAAACAAATAAAAAATCAAATTGTAGGAACAATTTGATTCTTTATAATTAATGTAGTTGTAGGTGTAGGTAGATGATATGACAACTGTAATATTTAGACATAATTATGATTAATATGATAAATATAATTGCGGTTTTTTTTTGTTTTGCTCTATAAAACGTCACTTTATTTTATTGTCAATAGTTTTCGCTGCGCATGCTAAGTAAGGGTTTTTTCAATTTTTTCACAGCTTGGGTTACATTATAGAATTTTCCATACGGATCCCTAATTGTTTTTTAAATAAAATAAAGCCTATGTTCAACACGGATAATGTAGCATTCTAATAATGAAAGAATTATTAAGATCAGTCCAATAGTTTCGGAGCCTATTCAATACAAACAAACAAACAAATCTTTCCTCTTTAAAATAGTATAGATATAGCTAGACAGAGAAGTGAGCAAAAGTGGCATATTTTTAGTCTATATTTTTCTGTAACAACTTTAAAGGTTGAATCTAGATATGTCATTTTAAGCCTTTAAATTATGTCTTAGTGCAACGAGTTATCATAAAAGTAAATAATTTTTGTAGCGATGACGGCTCAGCGGTTAATGCAGCTAAATTAGACGCTGGAGGTCGCAAGTTCAACATACAACAAGGAACTTGAGCTGCCGGTTAAATAAAACATCGTGAGGATATTGCGGCATGGTGGTGGGGTACTTCCTAGTACTCAACTAGGTACCACCTTCAGGTAGCCACTTAAAAGCATCAGCCCGTTCATATCTTAACAGATTAAAGAAAGGAACTCGCGTGAAAATCAACTCTTTGTAAACTTGACAACTCCTTTCACAAGACCGAAGAACTACAACTTTATGGACCGATTTGTCAGTTTAGAGTTGGCGAAACGATAGAACTAAAAAACTGTACCCACCGACGTTCAATTTTTGTTCAGAATACGATAGTGGCTCTTCCATTCAACTTAATAAGTGTGCAGAGTTGAATACAGTTTGTTGCGAAGCATTTTGACGTTTCTAGGAGCAGACAGTTCGTGCTACGCTGTTCTTTGTAAACTATTAAAAAGTTTGGAGGGCAATTTTGTCGCGAGAAAACAAAAGAAGGCGGATAAGTTAAGACTTTTGTGTAAGTTTTTAAGATCTTTGGCGATGGAAGAGCACTAACTAATCTTCTAGCAAGAAATGTCTTTGTTTCGTATCTTAGCAAATGTAATTCAAATATGACACAATTATTTTATTAGTCTGTACTAGGTCGTATATAGGTATCATATTGTACCTAATCATAATTCAGTGCGTTATAACTAAACTAAGCAAAGCTTGTACTGTGGGAACCAGATAACTGGTAGAATACTTTTTTTTTTTGTAAATACATACTTACAATCAACGTTGCCAGAAGGTTACTTTTGTAACCTTATAGGTAACTTTTAAAGCTGTCAGGTTACTTTTAGGTTACACAACTCAAAAGGTAACTTTTAGGTCATTTTCTGGAATTGGTAGAATTAACAAATTTTTTCCTACGAAACTAACGTACAACGTACATACATATATATTGCTGTGAGTTAACTTACAACTGTCTAGCAATTTTTAAGGGCCAAACAGTGCGTCATATGTGCAAATCATATTTTTTTGCGTTTTTTTTAATTTCATGAACTTGCGATGAGTGTTTTCGTTGTAAACATATTAAGAAGAGTTTAATTCTGCGCGCTGTCTTCGAGTTATAGGCATAATAATATCTGGACATGAAAGGCATATGGTCGGATGTCGAAAATGGCAGGTTTTCAGGAGAGCAAAAACAAAATTGAGAAACAATTTTGCCAATATTTATTACAAAAACAACGTTTTTTAACTGTTTTTTGAAAATTATTTGTGATCACCATATTGACCTTTTATTTTCTTCAAACTAGACTAATCTAAACCTTATAGATAATTTTAAATGTTTTTTTGTTTATTTTATCGTTTAAATCCGACTTTATGCCTAAAATAATGTTGTTTATGATAGGCAGTGCGTACATCATATTTTGATACGTCTCTATGCTCGCAAATTTTATGACGAGACTGTAATTTAATATTGAAATACAGCATTATGGTTTTAACTTCTTAAAGATTGTAAACGTCTGATGTCATTACATTCTTGGCGACTTACAAATAAATTATTTCAGGCAGAAGTGTTAATATCGGTTAACAGTGAAGGATTCTCCCTCATCGCTGTTCGTGCAGGGAAATAGCGGATCGCCTCGGCCACCACGCACTTTCATGCAGGAGTGCTGGGCGTATATCGCGGCACGCCAGCTTAAACGACGTCATCCGTCGGGCTTTTGTCAGTGCCGGCGTCCCATCATTTTTAAAACCAAACGGACTGATGCGTGACGACAGCAAGAGACCCGACGGGTTGACCCTTATCCCTTGGAAGATGGGACGGACTCTTGTGTGGGACGCCACTTGTGTCGACACCTTGGCGCCGTCTCATCTTCCTATGACTTCGGGACAAACTGGTGCTACCGCATCTAAAGCTGAAAACCTCAAACGGCACAAATATAGTTATTTGGATAGAATGTATCTTTTTGTGCCGTTTGGGCTTGAAACTTTAGGTCCGTGGGGGCCGGCCGCTCTCGAACTGTATCAGGACCTGGCCAAACGTTTAGAGGAGGCTTCAGGTGACCAGAATGCTGGTATCTACTTTGGTCAAAAGCTAAGCATTGCCATCCAACGTGGCAATGCTGCCAGCATTCTGGCCACATATCCCTCCTCTGACGGATTTTTAGACTAAGTTTTTTTTTACATTTTGTAAATAGTATAATTTAAGGTCTTTTTTTTTTGTTTACTAAATAAATACTTTTATATAATAAAAATAATACATATACTAAATATGTAAGGATTCTCCCAAATCAAGGCAGACTTATTATCCAATATCTGTCAAACAACACAGTGCCATATTCTGTGCGTTCAAGAAACTCGCCGTGGCAATAACCAACTCCGACCAAACATACCTGGACTCACGCTGGTGGCAGAGATCCCGCACGAGAAACATGGAAGTGCAATAGTCACTAGACCGTGCATCTCAATCGTCTCCACTTCAAGCAATGCACTCGATACCATAACCATAACCATAGATACAGATTCTTGCACTGTCACGTCGATTTATAAACCTCCCAACCAACCTTTCAAACTCAATCCAACAGACCATTTTCGTAACCGAGATAACAAGATAGTAATCGGTGATTTTAACAGCCATAGTTCTTCCTGGGGATACCAAGACACAAACGATGATGGAACAGCCGTGGAACAATGGGCTGAGGCTGAGAACTTAATGTTGAAACACGATCCTAAGCTGCCGCATCCTTTAATAGTGAACGCTGGAAACACGGCTATAACCCAGACCTCCTGTTCGTCAGCGCACATATTAGCCCTCTCTGTAAAAAAGACGTACCTAAAGCAATACCTAACACACAACACAGATCCATATCCTGCCAGGTACACGCTGCGTTGAAGCCGACAGAAACACCTTTCCGGCGCCGCCAGAAACACTAACAGAAACACTAAAGCTAATTAGGATCAGTATACAAAAGATATTGATGCAAAAATAGGTAACTTGGAGCCAACTCATTTAAACTACGAGCAGTTTGTCGAAATCACAAAAATAGTATCGCGCCAAACTATCCCAAGAGGCTGCCGCACGCAGCATGTGCCAGGGCTGGACACCAATTCCTCAAAGATTCTTAAAAATTACGAACGCCTTTACGCCAATAAACCCTTCTCAGAGGACACCATAGAGACTGGAAATAGGTCACTCACTTATAAATACCACTGCCATAAAACCAAGCAAGTCCGTTCCCGAAACCATCTGCTCTCCTGCCTAACATCAACATCTTGGGGTGCCTCACCACATATACTCAGAACGTCAGGCCTGGCGCTCTGCTTCTCAGCAGGCGAATACGCATGCCCAGTGTGGAATCGTTCTTCTCACGCTAAGCAAGTGGACGTCACCCTGAACGAGACATGCAGAACAATTACAGGTTGCCTCAAGCCTAGCCCACTCAACACGCTTTACCCGTTAGCTGGTATAGCTCCACCCTCAATTCGCAGATCCGTCGCCTGCACTGTAGTAAAACTAAAACAGGAGTCAGATAGCAGACATCCGTTGTATGGCTTTTCCCCCCAAACATCCGCTTGAAGAACAGGCATAGTTTTCTTAAAGGAACCCCCGCTATAACCCAACCTGAAGCCCGCCTGACTATGTGGAAAAAACTTTTTTCTCCCCCCATCAACTTCGTAACACCTTCCGAGCAACTTCCAGTAGGTAGCGACTTCCCATGGCCCACGCGAAAGTCGTTAAATCGACTCCGGACCCAAGTGGGCCGCTGCAGGATCGATAATATGGCTAAGTGGAGATACTCGGACGCCGAAACGGTACAGTGCAACTGTGAGGCTCCTGCGCAAACCATGCAGCACCTTCTCTCGTGCCCTCGCTTTCTAGACTCCTGCACCATGGAAGACCTCCAGAAGCCACATCCCGCGGTGTTGCAGTGGCTAAATACAGGGAGAAAAACATCTAAAAAAAAAGGAAATTGAAACATCGACTCGACGAAGAAGACTGCGACCTTCAGAAAGTATTCGACGTTTCTCAAATAACTTGTTCAACAGTACATTCTGTAATAAAAATTGATTAGGTTCCTATGAATCCATATCAGAGTTTATCTACAAAATCTTATTACTACAAAAATCATGTAAATTTATGTTCTACTTACCTTAAAGTCTTGGCGACGATTTCATTTACGACCTAATAACCGGACGACCGACCGATGAGGAATCCGAAGATATCCGAACTATCTTCAGTACCAACCACGGTGCGACCTAATAATTTCGAATAAGTTAATGACATAAAGGTTTATAATTTCATGCGATTAACTTTTTTTACATTTTTTTTACATATTACAGCTAGAATGTCACATGATTGTATTCGATTTTATACATTATTAGTAAAAACCAATATTTTACTAGCATAAAGGTGTAAGTTATGATCCATACATTCATTCCGCTGCAAAGTTTAGCAGCATAAGTATGTATCTGCTTATACACCCAACGTGAATGTCCATGAGGAAATAGAACACTTGAAATGCATAAGGGCTTATGTTGATTTGCGAACCTTTTATGTATTAACAATGTAAGGAATAACGGTATTAATAGAAATAAGTCTCTATGCTACATAAATATTTTGGAAACTCGTTACATCAGACTTTATGCATGAGTGTATCTCCACAATGAAGAAACATAGAAATACAAGAGTTAGTTTGCCAGAAAGAGAAGAAAAAATATTGTACTGTGATGTTAAAAAGTTTTTTTGTCGGATCTTTAGATCCGACCATATGCTTTTCATGTCCAGATATACGAACTTGATATTATAAAAAAAAGTGGATGGTTACTTTTGACATCAAAAGGTTACTTTTTTATCTATTTTAGGTGACCTTTGACTTAACCCGGGGTGGCAGTGCTTACAACACTGCTTACAGTATTGTAAGCAGTGTTGCCAGCCGGACCAAACAGAAATTTAATATTCAATATTCAAACAAAACTATCAATTTGTCAATTTCAATTTCTTTTCTGAGAACCGTCATTAATGCCAGTGATGTACGATGCCGGATGCGAGTATTAAAGTACTCACACTCAAAAATTCATTTTCGATTTTTCTTTGATGTCGAAAAGTAGTAAAGTGTCGAGTGAGGTTGGCGCACGACAGTCTGTGATTCAACGAATGAAAGGCTTGCGCGTGTTAAGCAATAACAGCGCCATCTAGTTTTATATTCTTGTACTAGTGTTTTTGTGATCTAACGAAGTTGTCTGTTGTTTTTTTTGGCGGGAACGCGGGAAGAGACGTCGCTCCGTTGTATTTTTTTTCAAAACTAGTGTTTTCTCGAGTGTTTATGCATAAAAATGGTGGTGTTTTATTCATAAAGTGCCGAATTACAAGCGTGAGTGTGGGAAAATGATATAATGTGGCGAAACATGACTTTTCGTGTTGCTTCCAAAACTCCATCGAAGCTTTATAATAAAGTCGCCACTACTTTACTAAAGCATGACTGGACTTGACTTAGACTGGACTTTGACTATAACTAGCTACGAGGACACTCATTTATCTTTTGAAACTTTAAAATATATAAATACTTGACACTGGCAAATGCTAAAACGCGACGCCAAAACCAAAGAAAAAAAAAGAAAAAGTTGTCTGTTAAGTACAGTAAAAGAAGCGCATCAATTTTATTATTATACACCATTACAGAAGACAAAATAAAATAATGTTTACATGGATGTTGTGGTCTGCTTTAAAATCGTTGGTTTCTAATATTTTTTTTTTAAATAGAGCAAGAACAAAATAATAAAATAATGTTCAATATTGTGTGGCAAGTTCAGTGTCCATATTTACTTACTTTCGACATCCCTGTTGTTCATTGGTAGTATGTCTGCTCCAAGAGCTGAAGGGTGTGGGTTCGATTCCCACCCAGGACAAGCATTTTGTGATATAAACAAATGTTTGTTCTGTGTCAGGGTGTATTGTATGTATTTACAAAAAAAAAGTATTTAAGTATTCTATCAGTTATCTGACTTCCGTAGTACAAGCTTTGCTTAGTTTGGGGTCAGATGGCGCTGTGTCTTTAATGTCCCACGATATATGATATATACTTTACACTAAAAACATGTCTGACAAAAATGTTAGAAATTGATTAGTCAAATAATAGTAAATATCGTAGAGCAATTCACACAGTGCCATGTAGCCCCGAAGTAAGCAAAGCTGATAGAATACTTAGGTATATTCCTCATTTTTAGTAAAGACGCACAATATATAAAACAAACATGCAAAGTATTTGACCGCAGCTCACCTAATGTCGTGACGGTGTGACGGGTGACGGGTGTGGTCGAAGATAGTAAACGCACATAGCCTGATAGCCGGAACCCACCGTTAGGTGAAGTAGGTAGAAAGTACCCTATCACCATGCTATGGTTTCCTCACGATGTTTTATATAGATACGTTATCTATTACCCGAAGGAAATCAGCTTGTTTGTTTCATTACTTCTGGTAAGAAGGTCTGGTCTGGGCGCGTTTGTGATTTCCTTCTCGCACAAACGCGATGCGTGTGAAAACTTTTAATGGCGCTCAGCTGGCGTTACACTAGCGCCGTCTAGAGGACATTAAGTCTGCGACACGCGAGCTATAACTCGCGGCAAATTACAATTTTACGCTCGTTATAATGCAACTGGCTGTAAAATGAAACTTGCGTTCAGAAACTTATGGCCAGGACACACGGTGGAACTAAAAGTGATATGAGATTGTATTTTTAGTTACGCGAGCGAGAGACTGTTTTTTTTATTAATGTTAGGCTTGCTATTAACCGCCGTCTTGCCTGATGTTAAGCGAAGATGCGGGCTAAGATGTAGCGCGCTTGCCAAGCAGAAACCGTACTCATGACTTGAAGGCGAGTTGGGTTGTTTTTCTTACTCTTACTCATAGCGGGGACTATAAGTCACTAACACCGACACCGACACCGACACCGACACTGACACCGACACCGACACCGACACCGACACCGACACCGACACTGACACCGACACCGACACCGACACCGACACCGACACCGACACCGACACCGACACCGACACCGACACCGACACCGACACCGACACCGGCACTGGCACTGCCACTGCCGCTGACGCTGACGCTGATACCTAACACTAACGCAAATACTTACACTAACACGAATGCTAGCACCAGCACTAGCACGAGCATGAGCACGAGCTCGAGCACGAGTACGAGCACTAGCACTAGCATTAATACTGCGCGCACTGCATTGTACTATTGCGCGCTATATGTAAACCACTGGTTTATTTAAAAATTCAATTGCAACTTTTAATATGCGTTAGAATTTATTATAGAAATTACTTCATGCCATCGTGTGTCTTGGCCCTTACGGTGAAAAGTTTTTACCATGCAAGTCGTGAGCGGTATCTAGACATTTTGTGTAAATTGCACAAAGGTGAAACGCTATTTCTGTTCGTTCTTCTGATACGATTGCAATTCAAACTATTGCTAGAAATATTTATGTTGATTGTAATGATCTTGAAAAACGTTTTGTTAAGCCCAGTAAGCGGTATGATTTCATAATACACAAACAAGTATACTTACATTTACAATGAAAAAAAAACCTAACCTAACCCCAAACACAGGGTTTTCGGCGGGAACGCGGACAGAGTCGTGCCAACCCGTTGTTTTTTTAAATAATTCATAGTTTTGTCGAGTGTTTATTTCATAAAAAGTGTGGTGTTATATTCTTTTTTTTTGGTTAAAATTTTTTGCTACAAATACAAATACAAATCATTTATTAATAACACCAAAGTTACAGGTCATTATTCCATTCATATTTAAAAATATCAAAATCATAACATAAAAAATAATGAAAATGAAAATGTCAATGAAGTTATAGGTATGTCATATATAAAATAATTATATCAAAAAGGCAATACGTACCTAAATATTGCAATGATGAAATTACAAACTATTTCCAATAGATAACAAACTACTTAAAGCCCATTCAGAAAGAACTACAAAACAAGTTTATTTCCGTATAGCTAGTTTATATAAGGAGATAAAAATACAAGGGGCACACCATCCAGTCGCTTGAAGCACCAAAGGACAAAGAGATCAATTGACCGTGCTACCGGGAAATGAACAAAGATGCCTCCGAATGAAAGACGCTTTTGTTTTTCTCTTATGCTCTTATATAGGGGGTACTATATATTGTTCTGTTTTATAAAAATGTGGAGTGTGTCTTTTTAAAAAAATTCCATTTTTTTTAAATATTAAGCAGCGTTATGGAGAAATCCGAAACCATGTCTTTGAAATTGTTTTATTTTATTCGTAAAATTATTATATTTGCATATACATTTCTTTTTTTTAATCTTTGACAGGGTAGGAGTTTGACCACAGCTCACCTGATGTTAACGGTGACGGTGTGGTCGAAGATGGTAGAGCACACCTAGCCTAGTCATGTTGTAGTATATAGTGTATAGTTATATAGCTATTAAATGATAGAATTGGATTAGTAATGTTAGTTTAGCACCTTCTTCTTTCAAAATCATGAACCACACTTCTCTATAAGTAGAGTAGAAATAGAAAAAGTTACTTTTGTTTTGGGGGAAAATATGCTCTTATGTAATTAATGCGTAGCCAATTATGATAGGAAAAAGATTAATGGTCATTTTCCTGTAATTTGAAGAGTATTCCTTTTTACGACCTTGATGAGTCAATAAGCCTTCCTGGTTCAACCCACACAGGGGCACGTGTACAATAATATCTAAATGTAATCAAGGAGCTTTGGCGCGAACGCGGGAAGAGTCGTGTCGCTCCGTTGTATTTTTTTCCAAAACTAGTGTTTTGTCGAGTGTTTATGCATAAAAATGGTGGTGTTTTATTTATAAAGTGCCGAGTTATTATAAACGCGAGTGTGGGAAAATGATATCATGTGGTGAAACATGACTTTTCGTGTTGCTTCCAAAACTCCATCGAAGCTTAAAGTAAAGTCGCCACTACTTTACTAAAGCATGACTGGACTTGACTGACACGGACTGGACTTGACTAAGATTGGACTTTGACCATAACTATAGCTAAGAGACAGCAGATATAACACTTAAGGCAAGGCAGTATAGCTTTATAGCTTTAGCCAGCCCGATGGGGAAAATTAACAAAAAAAAAAATTATCATGAGCATTGCACTCTTTTTATCTTTCTACCGTCTTCTAGGCTGACCTGAAAAGCCCATAAAGTGCTGAATTATAGGCAGTAAACAATGTGTTTTAATGTCGCTCCTAAAATGTTGACTAAGCTTCTAGTCATGGTACTAATACTTTGCATGATCAGCCTTGATCCCAACTTACTTTGACTGTGATTTAGACTTATTTAACGTGATTTTTTTTTTACATTTAAAAGTTATCTAAACTTTTGACACTTAAAAAATGCACAAATCGGGGTTTTTAATGTTCCTAAAAGTAATGAACCGAACAATACTTATGGTAAGAGATAACGCCTGTTCATGACCACTGCAGCGGTACTCAAAACTTTGAGTAATAAAAATCCAGGGAAGCACTACTTTGGTGCTCATAAGATATTGTCAAAAATATTACGTTTATTGACGTACCAAATGTGCAAATAATCTAGACAGATGATTGCTGTTCTGAGAGTGATAGATAATCTAACCCAAGGAGACAGAATAATCGCCTGCACCGCCAGGTAATGAGGTGGTTCACGCCTCATTCCACTTCATACCTCGGGCCACCTCCGCAGGAGCCCGGCGGCGCGGCGCCCACAGTGCCGCTGCGATCGACGTGTTCATTAATCATTCTAAATGACCTGCGAGAACTAATATGGTTTGCACTAGAGTAAAGCCTGCTACACAGAATGCGGATTTTATTTTCAACTTGTGCTATGAGGATCACATCAGCGTGTTAAGGTGGTTCGATTTCCATAGAAATATTTTTTTGGCATTTATGGACAAATGGAGTAAGTATAATTTTACAGTGAAATCACAGCTACTGTCTAATGCCAGTTGTGATTTTTTGGTCTTTATTTGCGGTAAATCACCATCGCTTGAATAAAACAGTAGATTATTAGCATAATCTAGCTAATAATCTACTACATACCATTTTAAATGTTAACCACATACAAAATGGTATGTAACCTACATACCAGTTTAATTAGTAATTGAATTATAGTGTGCATCATTTAATCGTACTGACTTGTAACATTGTTGTTATCAATAAAATATTTGTATTTGTACTGAGCAAGCAAGAACAAGTAGGTATCGATGAACCAGCTGATCGCAAGCAAAGCGCAACACTCTTCAACACGAACGCTGTCAGTAAAAGCCTAGTGCTTAGTAAGGACTATTACGAATGTTATTGGCTAGCCGAAACGTGGACACTCACAGCGGGAATGGTCCGTAAGTTCAAAGTCGCTCAGCGAGCTATGGAAAGAGCTATGCTTGGCATTTCTCTGAGGAATCGGATCCGAAACGAAGTAATTCGCCAGAGAACTAAAGTCATTGACATAGCTCAGCGTATTAGCAAGCTGAAGTGGCAATGGGCTGGACATATCTGTCGCAGAACCGATAACCGCTGGGGTAGACGTGTTCTAGAGTGGAGACCGCGTATTGGCAAGCGTAGCGTAGGACGCTCTGAGACTCGATGGAGTGACGATATACGTAGGACAGCTGGCGGTGGATGGAAGCGAAAAGCCGAAGATCGGGCTGAGTGGCGTGTCTTGGGAGAGGCCTATGTCCAGCAGTGGACTAGTATAGGCTGATGATGATGATGATGATGATGATGATTGGCTAGCTTAATAATAATAATGTTATTGCATCTTAAGAGACTCTCGCTAGACGGTTGGGTCAAGGGTCAGCTTCAAAAGGCAGTGATCATTGACACGGCGCGCATTGTGAGGAGGTTCCTCACTCTGCAGCCCAACCAGCGGCAGCTTGAGCCCTGCCCCGATGCCGGCGGCACCCTAGTTTTTAAGTTTTTTTATGTTATATAAATGTCTTGTAAATATTTAATGTAAAAATTTAAAAAATAAGAGAAGAAATAAATGATTATGATAATAATGTTATTGTATATCTGCCTTGAGAGCTGTAGGGCGTGGGTTCGATTCCCACTCAGGGCAAACATTTTGTGAATAAACAAATGTTTGTTCTGTGTCTGGGTGTTCTGTATGTATTATAAGTATGTATTTACAACAAAAAAAAGCATTTGTGTATTCTATCAGTTATCTGACTTCCATCACACAAGCTCTGCTTAGTTTGAGGCCAGATGGCGCTATGTGTATAGTATAGTATAAATATATTTATTTATTATATTTATTTATTTATTTAGCTTAGCTAAGTAACGTACCTTATAATTGTAACTTTTATGAATAGTGTTTTATTTGCCCCAACCGAAACGTAAAAAATGTTTTCAAAGCTAAACTCCCGTCTGGCCTTGGCCTTAATGAGCTGCGCAAACTACAGTGGTTTGTGCTATTTTAGACCTCGAAACAACTGCTTGATAGATTGGATTCTATTTAGCCTAGACCCACCTAGACAAGTGGCCGCAATCCTAATTGCCTAAATAATTAAGTATTCACAAATGAGTTATTACTAAGGTCGAATTACGAAAAGTCAAAGATAAATTTTAAGACTTCAGTATGAATAATACAATAAAGTTGATACGTAGCATAGATATTAGCATTAAACTTGATAATTTTAAAAACACTAAATTAGGAAATTACTTTTTATTTAACAGAAATATAGTTTCGGACTGCAAGTGATTTGTTTATAAATACTACGTTAAGTTTGTTCTGTCTGCTGTGTTAAAAAAACTACAAGCTAAACTACTAGGGTATTTATTCGAATAATGAATAATTTATCTTAAATGTAAGATAATTTATTATTATTGTAAAGAAATTATTAATATGTAATATATGAATTAAACGTTTTTACTTTTAAAAACGATGCCGCGCTTTGCTCTGCCGGCAAAGCAGGTCTAACCAGTCTGCACTGCAGGCACCAATCATGCATTTATCTGCTTTATCGATGTAGCGCTACAACATCGTTAAATCAGTGAAAGAAATCCAAAATAGAGTTTTCTTTGTTTACTCGCTTATATTAGAGTGATTTAAGAATCTAACTATCGAAATTAATTGTTACGAAATCTACCTAAAGAAGTATCTTGTCGTTTACAAGTACGAGTTTTGATATAAATTGTGTCATAAATGTAATTTGGATGTTCAGTTTATAACTGACAAGGGAACGTAATAAAATCTTTGTTTACAGAGCAACATAATTATCATAGTTTATTTCTAAATTTCGTACAAAATAAACGTAAACCACCTTAATTAATACAATTCTCTATGGAGCCGATTTTCGATCTAACTAAATTTAAATATTTAAGTTTACAATTGAAAATTACTGTCATCATTGGCAGCTCATGGACGTTAAAACAGGGTTAAGTGTTGTGTTGATAAGTATATTGATATATTTATAGACAAAAACTCCTTATTGTGCACACCAAAAATAGAAAAAAAAAGTACAGAAAACAAAGAATAATATGGGCTTTGACAGCATAAGTGTAGTATAATAGCTCTACAAGCTGTCGGCAATCTTTTTTTAAAAATATAATACATAGGGTTGCGTGTTTCCCATTTCACATGATGTCAAGTGAGGCCAATTCCAGGGCGCAGACCCATAAGGTCAGTTCAAAGGTTACGATTTCTAGATGACATCCTGAAATTCTGTAAATGCACTAGCACGTTTTTCTCGGAAACTTGACTAAGGTAGAATAAAGATACATCTGTCTCATTTTCGCAAATGGAAATACTTACGACTCGTGTACTAGGCGGGCAGATTAAGATTGACACTAACTGGGACCCTCACCGGCGTCTTCAAGTTAAGGTGGTTCGATTTCCATACAAACAATTTTTTTCCATTTATAGACAAATTTTAATGGAGCATAATTTTACAGTGAAATCACAGCTACTGGAATTTATTTTGGGCTTCATTTGCGGTAAATCACAATTACTTTAATAAAACAGTAGATTATTAGCATAAAATCAAATTTATGATTTTTGAATAAAACAGTACATTATTAGCATAATCTACTGTTTTATTCAATCAATTGTGATTTACCTACCGCAAATAAGTACCAAAATAAATGCCAGTAGTTGTGATTTCACTGTAAAATTATGCTCCATTTGTCCATAAATTAAAAAAAAAAATTTTGGAAGGAAATCGAACCACCTTAACCGTAGTACTGCTTATTCTCAGGTTGTGATCAAAAGCGACCAGTTGGTGTTACTACGGATAAAAAAGCGTACGTAATTTACAGTCGAGTAAAATATTAAGAAATTACAGTTCGATGAAACAAAACAACATCAGAGCGACAGAATCACAAAAGCCTGCTATCATTAACATTGCCTTCACCGCAAATATAATAAATCGAACTGAATTACGCAACTTTATTACGTCTGATCGCTGCCATTCATCCGATACCCAATTATTGTTAAATAACAACCGAATTGGATCCGATGACGCGGCAAACGTCGCCCGAACGAAACGTTTTATTAGTTTACATCGATTGGACTGATCTTTACATTATGAGCTCAAGTACTAATACTTTGAGAGCCTGTGTTCAACTACATTCGATGTTGTTGTTGTGAATAGTAACTTAATGATCGATTTTATTTCAAGTTAACTGTCTTTTTTTTTTATAACAAATAGGCTTACGTTTGACCGCCATCTCACTTGATGTTAAGTGATGACGCGGTCTAGGATAGAGCACGCTTGCCCAGAAGATACCAATTCACTCTCGACTTGAAGACACCCAGATTATATCCATGGGGGAACACCCACTTATGTTGCGCATTCTACTGTCTAGCAGTCCGCAGTTCAACTGTCCTAGCATACAAGCTACTTGACAGCCCTGTTGGCTTATTGGTAATATATCTGCTTTAAGAGCTGTAGGGAGTGGGTTCGATTCCCACCCAGGACAGACATTTAGTGGTTTAAACAATATATGTTTGTTCTGTGTCTGAGTGTTCTGTAAGTATTTACAAAAAAAGTATTTAAGTATTCTAACAGTTTTCTGACTTCCATTGTACAAGTTTTGCTAGTTTAGGGTCAGATGGCGCTGTGTGGAATATCCTATGATATTTATTGTTTATTACATATAGGTACGTATAAAAGTTAACAAAAACGCACGGCGAAAGTCAATTCGATAAATAGAAACGTACGTTTATATTTATCGATATGTGGGGTCGGGGATAAATTTTATGCCGTGGGGCCAACACGAATCGTGTAACCATGACCCTACATTATTAAATTTGATGTAGGTTTTACGTTGAAATAACGAGTAGGCCCAATGCAGGAAAAACCTGAGTTGGCCTTACGTCGGACATCGTCACAGGCCCGACGTGAGAAAAGCTTACAGTGGGCCCTAAGTAGGTACGACCAACACGTTGGACCAACGGTTGGCCCAACGTAGGGTGGCTTCGTTGATACTACATTGATTTGGGATGACATTGGGGTACCGTTGCCCAACAGAGTAGAGTACGAAGGCTCAATAAACAGCCAACCTCAAATGCTATTAGGGGTAAAGCGGCTCCACCATGTTTATCGACGTCAAATGTCAAGTTATATTTGTTCTGCAATATTTTATCATAACTTTATACAAAATCAAGTTACTGTAACAC
Organism: Biston betularia; assembly: GCA_905404145.2. Taxonomy (NCBI): domain Eukaryota; kingdom Metazoa; phylum Arthropoda; class Insecta; order Lepidoptera; family Geometridae; genus Biston; species Biston betularia. The sequence continues at coordinate 2,177,637 of FR989872.1, read as the reverse complement.
AAAACCGTTGGCCGTAGTTGGAAGCAAAAAGTTAAAAATCTGAGGAGTCTGTGAGATCCCTTAGATTGGAACTGAGAATTGCGTAAGCGGAGAAACAGTCAGACTCGGACGGCGACTTCATTTTATACAATTATACGAATTTTCAAAATACGAAAGCCATAAAGGAAACCAAACAAACAGACCTTGAAAGTTTTGGTATAATTTGTAGTTGGTTTTCATATAGGCTAAGGGCTCGTTGTTGGAGACCTTATTTTATTTAGCACCAAGTTGAAAACTAAACAAGGTCATTAGGTACTAGCAATGTTCAAGGATCACCATTTGTACGTTTTAACTGACAATCTGTGAATTTATAAGAGAAAAAAATCAGTGCTGTTTCTATTAGAATGCTCAGTTTCGGGGGAAAAAATAGTACGTAATATTTTCTTTTTATATTGAAAAGTTTTATAGCAAATATTTTTATAAGAAATCGGCTTACACTTTTCCACCATCTCACTTGATGTTAAGTGATCATGGAGTCTAAGATGAAGCACGCTTGCCTAGATACCCATTCACTATCGAATTGTTATTCAATGCCATACAAAAGATAAAAATTTTAAAATTCAAGAAAATTTTTTTTAGAAAAAAACATAAAATAACAAGCAAAAAAAAAAGATCTAAAATACATAAAAAGTAAAAGAAATAAAGAAAGAAGATAATTAAGATCTATCTTTAAGTTTGTTATTTACTGTGATTACGCATGGTTATCCATAAGGGTAATAAAAAAATATAAGCAAATAAATTTTTTATAGTACATTTCTGTACAATATTTTTACGTTTAAAACTCTGTAAACTATGAGGTTGGGTTTATTTAATAAAAAACATAAATCAAACTTGACTTTCAATTGATGTCTCATGACGTCATCTCTTCGGGCCACTTTCATAGACTGGCAAACCAAAACAAAACTTGTCAATGTCAAGTCAACAGCGATCATAACAATATTTTCAATACACATACGTCGAGTTGTTTTTCGGTTTATTGATACAAATATCTGGATTATTTTACTTGAAACGTTATTTGGACTCTGATATCGCTTTTATGACATAAGATTTGTTTACTTTATGTCATGAATTGTAAAAACCGAAGACGTGACAGAATGGCTTTACAGCTTTAGCCTGCCCGATGGGGCAAATTAAAAAAAACTTGTCAGTTCTGTTGTCAAAGTTAATGAAATGTGTCAAATGTTTTGTATACTTTTTTGTTTCGTATGGCAAAGGCATATTCTACATATTTAGCCGAACTCATGACGTCATAACTATAAAAAGTTTGAAAACGTATTAGAGTTAAACTACCGCATAGAAAGCCAAAATATTCAAATTAGTTTCTTAAAATAAAGTTTACTATCAGTAAAAAATATAAAATAAATACAAAAAAAAACGTAACATACCGAATTCTCGTGTCATATCTGGCAACCTTTTTTTTGACTTATGACTTTTTTTATTTTAATATAGAGAATACACATGTAGGTATCAATGAGTAAGATTTTTTTTTTTCCTTTGGTTTTGGCGTCGCGTTTTAGCATTTGCCAGTGTCAAGTAATTATATATTTTCAAGTTTCAAAAGTTAAATAAGTGTCATCGTAGCTAGTTTTAGTCAAAGTCCAGTCTTAGTCAAGTCCAGTTCGTGTCAGTCAAGTCCAGTCATGCTTTAGTAAAGTAGTGGCGACTTTACTATAAAGCTTCGATAGAGTTTTGGAAGCAACACGAAAAGTCATGTTTCACCACATTATATCATTTTCCCACACTCACGCTTGTAATTCAGTACTTTATAAAGATTGTCGATGTCTTGCTCCCAGTCTAATAGTCGTTACATAAATTGACAAAGACATTATTTTATAGCTCAAATCGATGTTGATTTATTACATTGTTTTTATGTCAATATTGAGTATACTAACATACATACCTTGGATTGTACCTATTTTGTGAAAATAGATTTTATTTACTTGATAAAAACAAACATAAATCGGTTCACTATTATCGAAGTAATTGTTTCCAAGCAAAAAATGACGACCCTCATAACGTTCCCTTTTTAAAATCAGTTAAAAATAATTCAAGGTCTGTCAAAATAAGTCGTTGACACTTTCTCATTTTAAGTTTAAAATATTAGACCCACCTGTCTAAATCAATTCTGCACATAACTTAAGTATCTAAAATTCAAATATCTTCCAAACTGATCATCCGTTTAGTTCACCAGGTGTTCTTATAATAAAATGAATCGTTTAGGAGTAATTTCTTTCCTAATTTAAGATTAATGCAATAGAAAAGTTTTCGTTTAAAGTCGGCAGTAAGCCCGTAATTCTGTTTTCATGATTGATGTGGTAAAGTTATAAAGATTTAGCAGTGAAATTATTGGTGATTTTGTGAAATATTCAACGTCGTTACTTGTGAAACCTATTTGTGATGGATCATTCTAGAACTCCAATTGCAGAATACCTTTGTGCATAGAAGTTATAAATACTCTAAGCTTTGTAGCTTTGATATAGCGTAGTACTTACTTGTATAATATACTTTTATTTTAACTCATTTGGGAATAAGTAGGAATAATTATTTTTGGTTTACTTCAACTTACTTCGTACTACTTTTCTAAAGCTGTTTTACTAACCATTCTTAGTAAGTACAAGTTTATAATTTCAGTAGTAGGTATAAACAGTTCATTGTGCACACAACAAAAAAAATTCGAATGTTTTTAAGTCGAAAGTGAATAAGTAACTTCTAGGGAAGCGTAGTCCATCTTAGACCGTATCATCACTTAACATCAGGTAAGCGGGTGATCAAGCCTTATCGCTAAAAGCTTTCTCTTTCAGGCAACTAGAAATAAAAAACAGATTACTGACTATGAACAGCAGGGAGATGTTGAAACTAAAGTTTCATCTCAGCTGAAAATAGTTTATAACATTATTATTAAATAAAGTAAGTAAAAAAAATAAGTGTTAAACGGTTTTATTGAAAATAATGTATTGTCATCAGAACTAAAGCTGTGTACCAAATATCAGATGAATCTGTCAACAGGAAGGTTTAAAATTTCTTACCATGAGACTGTAATAGAGTTTGAAAAAATTAGTTTATCTATTAATTAGTGTGTGTTGTATCGAAATATTTTGATGTAGTATGACCGCTTACGATATCGAGGTAAACATTTTACTATTTTCTTAACAATGAAAAGTAATTAATTATACATATTTTATAATATTATTGGAGAACGTTTTACACAGCGCCATCTAGCTCCGAACTAAGCAAAGTTTATATAGAAGTCAGATAGCAGATAGAATATATATATTTAAAGACATGCATAGTGCATACTTCTAATACATACAGAACATCTAGACACAGAAAACAAATATTATCAATAATACAAACAACCAAATGACAAAAACTGTTTTCCTATTCTATTGTTATAATATGGCTATTTTGGAAATCTTCAGTTGACAAATCTAATTTTGTAAATTTTTACTGTCTTTGATAAAGAATATCACTTTTAGTAAGTTTAGAATATTCCACAAAATTCTAGAACTCTAGCGTCTTCGATAACTTGGAAGAAAGACATAAACTATAATATAAAAATTTAAACGAAATAAAATAAAACTTGCGACACACGAGCAAAGTGAAGCTATTCCATATAAATAAAATAAAAAAGAAATTACAAAAACAAAGGTTTTATTAAATCTTATTAAACCTCCTACAGTCTCAAATTTAGTAAGGCCGCACTTTAGGCTACGGCGGGCAGCTAAATTGGTTCCATAATAATATCATAATAATTGTTTTCTAATCAAGTAACACATGCGTACGACTCGTAGCACATCACGAATTTATATATAGGACAGTTACGTTATAATCGATATAAGGATCGTAACACCAACGAATGCTTAAGTGCATATTATACAAATGCCTGATAATTGCAAATCATGTATTGGTTTTTTCCGTCGAGATTTCCGCTCCGTAACCCGCCCGGGGCAAAAATAAGGCCTAGTAGCAATGCGAAACCGAATCTCAAGAGAAGCTTTGTTCTAATTCTATTTCTGATCCTATAAGTATTGAATAAGAAAGTACCTACGGTTTGATCAAAAAGTAATTTATCAGAGATCGAAGAGATAGGGTAGCCACTTTTTCTTCAAATTAATATTTAAATGTTGCAACTAATGCCGTTAGGTGATCTAGAAGTTAGAAATATACGGACATGTAATTGAATGTACTCGTAGTTGTGATTTGTTTATTATTCTGGATGGGTTTACGTGTGACGACACTGCTCGATTTTTTAAATATTTTATCACCGGAGACGATGTGGTCCTTGCCCTTTGTCAATTTAACACTTTTAAAACTTTAGATAAACTTAAACATCACGCAATATTGAGCTCAATGTTGAGCAGAAAACACATACTTCGGCAGAAAGCTGTGTCATCTAAGACGGAAACTCTTTTTAGTGTTCATTAATTTAGTTTATTAATTGCTAAATCAACGGGAGCCTCAACACATGCAAGAATAAAATGGGAATACTTTTCCGTATTTACCAATATTTTATTTAAACAAAAAAAATTACCAAACTAAAACTTGATGAAATACAGAAAATTCAGTACATTTATAACTTTTTTGTAACTGGTAATAATGGTAATAATTTTTGTTGTGCTATTCATTGGCTTTGACTGCCCTGTTGGCACATGTTGTGGTAGTTCTACTTCGAGAGCTGAAGGGCGTGGGTTCAATTCCCACTCAGGACTAATATTTGTGTGACGAACATAGATGTTTGTCTGTCTGGGTATTCTCTATGCAAAAGAAAAAAAAAGTATAAAAGTATTCTATCAGCTATATAATTATTTATAACCCTTTAACAAGCTTTGCTTAGTTTGTGGCGCTGTATGAAATGTTCTCCAAAATCTATCTGTTTTATTTTTGTTTATGGGTGGATCATCATTGTGTAGTGATAATAGCTCAGTGGTTAGCGAAGTCCATTCACACGCTGAAGGCTGTGACCTTAACCACGAGCTTGAGCTATTGGTGCAGGAAAATACAGCGAGGATGTATATCATATTTTTCAAGTTGAAAACCTGTCTCCGCCATGCACCAAACGGAGCGTTTCGGTGCTTCACATGAGAGCCAGTTGCATTCCAAGCTTGGTGTGCTTACCATCTTCAACCACGCCGTGACTTAACATCTAGTAAGCTACAATCAAACACCTGTCACTCATAAAAAAAAAAAACATTTTCGCACAAACATTGACGAAACAAAACATTGCTTGTCGCAATACCAAACTGTATATCCCTCTAAGTCTCCCAAAACTTGGTAAATCCATCGGAATTTGTGCGGCGCTACCTGAAATCATTAAACTGTGTTTAGAACGAAGACAGGTGGAATTACAGCCCAACTTGAGATTGAAAACGCAACTTATTGGCCACGATCGTCCGTTCTGAATTCGGCAAAATCTGAAACATTACACACGTACAAGTATAGGTACATGGCTGTGAATTTCGAGTGTAAGGCGAAAGAGGGTCATCGTGCGCATCATTAACAGTTTTTACTATGGTCGTAACCCTAAAATCGTCAAAAATCCGGTTGTTTCATAAAAAAAGTTTGTTGAGTCTTGACCAAATGTATGGAGCAATTGAATTTGTTTCGCAATTTCAGAGTAAAAAATATACGTAACATGTTGAGTACAATGACATAGTAATGACTCATTAATATGTCATTGTACATTATTATGTACATTACTAATGACATAGTTGACTCTAAACTATTATTTATGTAGGTGCATTAAAGAAACATTTTTTAATTTTGTGATTTGAACACAATATTACATGTCCGAGACTTCATCTTGCACAAAATACTATGAAATTACTTTTTTTTTTACTTTAAGGTTTCGGCTATATTGCAATAGTAGTTACACGGCCATAGTATTTTGTACGCGATTAAGTCCTGGTGACTAACACAAATGGTCTCAAATTGTGTATCTACTTATTTCAGATCGTTAATTTTGTATTTTTTTCAGATGCAGTGACTTAAATTGGGTATAATTTTCTTAATTTTTATAAATTACTGTATTAACGTTCGTGACTGTTATCTGTAATTTCATGTACAATATGTTTTTTTGTGTGCGATACAATTGGTGGACGAAATTATAGTCACGGATCGAATTGGACACCGTAGGTGCGTGACCGATGGTAGGTACAGTAAGAGAAATGTTTATACTCAGCAGTGTGATAGAGAAGTCTGTGGGTTATAATACATTATAATACTTGATAATTTTAATTTGTAGCGATGGTAGCTCAGGGGTTACCGTGGTAGGTTCACATGCCGAAGGACTTGGGTTCAACAATGAGCTTGTGCTCCCGGTGATGGAAAGCATCGTGAAGAAATCATAACATGGTGGTAGGGTACTTTCTAGTACTCAGCTGGTTAGCTACCCTCAAGTTGAGAATCTGTCGCCAAGCATCTATCGGTGCAGTCCAGCAACCTCACTTGAGAGCCGGTTCTATTGCAGGCTTGATGTGCTTTACCAATTTCGACCACATCGTCACTTAACTTCAGTGTTATGGTAAAAAAAAAATGTTTTTTTTTTTAAATGTATGAAGTATTAAAACGATACACAGAACTTTGAGTGACAAAACAAAGTCCAGGGCTTCACTGCTTTGGCGCTCATTACTTACGAGACTTAAATAATAAAAAAAAGAAAAGAAGAAGAAAAAAGAAAGAGAGAGAGAGAGAGAGAGAGACAAGAATAGTAAAAAGTACTTTCAAAAACATTTTATTTTCAGTACATTTTTATTTCTGATGTGCAGAATAAAGAATTTTTGTCTCTCTATCTACAACAGTTGGACAGCCTATATTAAATAACATTAATTTTCACTTGACAGTCGTCCTCCTATTCAGTTTCCTCCCACAAACAACGCAATTTGCCAAGGTTCTGACAAGACGACAAACTGTTCTAGGCCATATTCTTAAGAAAAATGTTTTCTACTAAGATGTTCTAATACTTCCAGCTCCTGAAATGTGTAGGTTTTAGACGGCCATGTTTATACGAGGAGCGATGTGTAGTAACAGATACAAATAGCTTAAGATTTAGGACGGACTGTGCGGTCGCAACTTTGCCCGCAACATTAGTCTGACATACTCCAAGAAAGTTTGGAATTGAGTTGTGGTTGAAAGTTTTTTGGCCGGTAAAATCCGGTTAAGTGAATTTGACGGCCGATTTTTGACGTATAGTCAGTCAGCTCTTTTCAACGCATCTGCCAACGTTATGTCCGTGTTGTTGCAATGATATGGATTATGTTATGTTATGTTATAATTTGATTTCATATAATACAGAAATTGATTAAAACTCTACTGATCGTATTTTTTTTTTTTTCTTGTGGGATATTTTGGTAGTTTATTATAACCCACTGGCCAACTCTGACCAACTGAGTATTGACTCGAATTACTCTACGAAGCAACTAGTTGGTCTGAGTTGTTGGTTTGTAGGTTAGGAACGGTTTGGTGTATCTTTGGTAAGTTCTTTTAAAAGAAACATTTAAAAAAGAGAAAAAAAATCGTTCTAGGCGATAAGACCGCCCTTATACATCCTGTATCTATTATATGTAGCGATGATAGCTCAGTGGTTAGCGCGGTAGGTTCGCATGCCGAAGGGCGTGGGTTCAAACCCCAACAATGAGCTTAAGCTGCCGGTGAAGGAAAACATCGTGAGGAAATCATAGCATGGTGGTAGGGTACTTTCTAGTACTCGGCTGGCTAGCTACCACCCTCAAGTTGAAAATCTGCCGCCAAGCATCTAACGGTGTGTTCCGGCAGCCTCACTTGAGAGCCAGTTTCATTCCAGGCTAGGTGTGCTTTACCATCTTCGACCACACCTTCACTTAACATCAGGTGAGCTGTGGTCAAACAACTAGCATGTCAACCATAAAAAAAAATAAAAAAATATTGTTTTGTTATATATCTTCTTTTTTTTATAATTTTTTGTTTGTTTCATATTTGTATTAATTGTGATCTGTGTTTCATTTGTAAGTTTTTGGTGTATAACAAAGTTACATTCTATTCTATTCTATGTTGCGGCTTTTAAAAGTCTTGTGCGTACGGTGATAAATAACTATTATAATTTTTTTTGTCGTTTCTTGAATTGAATTCAGCATTTGAAACTGCAAATATCGTCTTGGCTTGACTATACATTTAAAATTTTCAATTTAAAGCAAAATTACATCTAAACAAATAAATTAACTAGTAACTGTTTGGAGCCGATAAATATGTTTTATTAAAACAGGTTACCAAAAAATAAGGAGAAGTTATTTATTTTCGAGACTATGGGCTCGATACCGGACCTCTACTAATAAGCTCTTTAAATTTTTATGTACCTAGTAACATATAGGAAGTCGGAAATTTCGTTACATTCGTAGAAAAACATTTAACGATGTATATATAGACACGAGAATAAGTTGTATAACCATCTGATTGGATATGACAAACTAACGGAATTCCAGGAGGTGTCGATGTGATGTTATAATAGTCTGAAAATGCCGGATCACGATCTAATCTCTATTTGTGAAATAACAAGGAACCACCGTCCATTCTGTGAAGTGTCCGGAAAATTGTTGGCACGCTGTTATTGTCGGTTGTCGAAATCCGAGTTCGAGGTTCCAAACTACGTAGCGCTTCTTTGGAAGTGGCAGTTTGCTTCTGCTTTCTGTCTCTAGGTGAAATCATGTGTTCACGTTGGAGCTAACGAACACGAGCGACTTTACTAACTCCGGCTCGAGGGCGGCAAAGATATAAGATTCGGAATCAGAATATTTATTGTGTAAAACTGTGTACAATATTAGATTGTACGTATATAGTCTTTTGCCAGTACTTATAAACAGTATTGTCTTTGCGGACATATAATAATAATTATTAGATAATTGATTGATTCAGGCGTTACTTTGCGGAAGTTCATTTTGAACCAACCAAAACCAACTATTTTGCGCTTGGTCTCGACCAAGCGCTCGAAGAGTCGACACGTCCTGAGGATGCCTCGTGTATAGGCGAAACACGTGTCGGCAAGTGGTTACTGCAGAGAGAGGAGGATTTTAAGATTTGTGGTTAATTTAATTAGATTTTTGGTTATTTTAATTAGATTTTAGTCAAATAATATTTTTAAGTTTATATCAAAGTTAAATTAAGTAAGATTAGATTTTTAATTATAAATTGTTGTCAAATGAGTTAAATTTAAGTCATCATCCCTTTTTTTTTTTTTTTTGTCCAGGGAAAATGCTTTGTGTGTACCACCGGCCCTGGGGCGGGCACGGTGGTTAAGTGGGACTCTCCGTCCTAATGACGGCCTACCCACTAAAAACCCTGGAGTGTTCCACCTCGGCGCTTTGTGTCGAGGCTGCGGGCACCCTTTCGCACTCTACCGCGGCCTCGACAGCGCTTGTCCTCGTGGACCCGCCTCGGGGAGCCTAAGCTCACCCCGCAACAATGACGATGTGTCCGAACACCAGACACATCGTCATCCACCTCGGAGACCAAACCAGAAAATGGGCGTCGGACAGCCCCATGTCCGTACGCCCCTGGTCTCCATGCGACGGGTCAGATAAGTGGCCCCGCCGCCAGCTACTTTGGTTGCTTGGAATGGGGATCGCCAGACCGGCACTCCCCCCATTCCGCAACCCCCTCCCACTCGGCTCCTCCACTGCGCCCTCAGCTCATCAGAGGGACACGTGGAGAGCCCGTCGCCAGACCACCTCCTGGGGTCAGGTCCCTCTTGCCGTCGCGACATGCCATAACATGGCTTGTCGTGACCCACCTCGAGGACCTATAACAACTGGCGCCAGACGACCCCATGTCTGAACGCCAGTGGTCCTCATGCGACGGGTCAGGTGAGTGGCCCCGCTGCCTGCCACCACGGCTGCAGAGGACAGGGAGAGCGGCACAACGCAACACCGACACTCCTCTGCCCCTGCAGCCCCACCGCGTCCGCCATCAAACGGTGGCGGCCCCGTTAAGGCAGCGGAAGGTAGGAAAAGCGGCAACGATACACCGACAGTCCTCTCCCGCCGCGGCTTCCAGCCCTCAGCCGCAGTGTCTCCCATTCGACACTGCAGCCCGCCTCAGTTGCGATACCGCCCACACAGTCCGCAACCTACTTGGCCGCTTCTACCAGGCCCGGGGGAACACCCGGAGAAGCAGCCCCACCTCGGGTTCCGCTTAGTTTCACCGTGGTGACCAGTCACGGTTACTCAGCCCCCCCGCCACGACAAGGCGGGAACCCACGGGGGGGTAAGTCATCATCCCTGTTGTAACTGGAACGACTGTAAAGCGGAAATAAACAAAATATATACCTTGAATAATAATTATTAGTTAAATAAAACATACAAAAGAGAAACAGCCAACTTCAAGCCACCGAGATAACTACTGAGCACCATTCCAGAACAATTGTCACTTATTAAAATATGTAAAATGTTTTTTTGCTCCAAAAACCATGCTGTCATAAGAATACTTTAAATCATTCACTGTGTGATTGTATACTATTTTATTTACACTTAGATATAAACAACTAACTAAGTAGCACAACGAGCTGAGGAGAGGGCTATGCTCGCAGTTTCCCTACGAGATTGAATCAGAAATGAGGAGAACCGTATACGAACCAAAGTTCATAAGAAAGAAGAAGAAGAAAGTTATGAAAGAGTTAGTTAAGAACATAGCCCAACCGAATAGCAAGTTGAAGTGGCAGTGGGCAGGGCATATAGCACGCAGAACTAATGGTCGATGGGGCTGCAAAGATCTGAAGTGGAGACCACGGACCGGCAAGCGCAGCGAAGGATGCCCAAAGTGGGCAGACGTTCTAATGAATACTGCAGGAACGCTCTGGATACGAGCTGCATCCAACCGGTCTTCATGAAAATATTGGAGGAGGCCTATGCCCAACAGTGGACGTCCTACGGCTGAGATGATGAGTCAACATTTGTTATTTGAACCTTTATACCTTTACTTTATTTATTGGGTCAAATCTCAAAATCTTTGTAGAACAAATGTTGTTGGTAGAAATATCTACAGTTAGTTATCAAATTTATTGTATTTCTGGTATCATCAAAAATATCGGTATAAAGCAAGAATTGTCGGTCCAGGCGTAGCAGATAAAATTTATACCAATAATAAAGGTAGAAACTTACCATGACGCAGTCGTTTCCAATGTATTCGGTTGCTAGTATAAACTGATTTTCAACCCAAGCAATGATAAAAAGCCTAGGATATTTCATACAGCGCCACCAAGGCTCAAACTAAGCAAAGCTTATGTACCAGATAACTAAACTGTGCTTGTGTACTTCTTTTTGTAATTTTTTTTGCTAATTACCAGCCTCTAATGTCCCACAGCTGGGCAAATGCCTCCCTTTCCTCCTGCCAGACTGTCCGATCTTCGGTTTTATTAATGTAAAAGGAATGAAACGAACAATACGCTCTCATGATGGTAAGATATAACGCATGCCCATGGCCATTGCAGCGATACACAGAACTTTGAGTAACAAAACAACGTCCAGGGTAACATTGCTTTGGTGCTCATTACTTTGAGACTTTCGATGGTTAGTCTCAACAGCCCAGTAATTTCGCTAGCTGCAGTACGCTTCAAACCGGAACACAGTAATGTTTACACACTACTGCTTGGTGGCAGAATATCTGATACTCCGATGGTACCTACTTAGACGACCTCCTCTTAACGAGATCTACCACTAAGCAAAGTTAGTAGTTTACTCGGCTTAGTGGGCTCTAACCTCTGATACTCTGTGCTGATAATAACGGGTAACTTGGTATACCCCAAGGAATGGTGTGTTTTAACCGCACTCGTTTTACTGTCTTGTGTTTATGGCGGCCTAGATTTATCGATGAAACATTTCTATCGTTTTTTAGGGTTCCGTACATCAAAAAGAAAAAAAAAAACCCTCATTTCGTTATCCTTGTTATTCTGTCAAGAACAAATAAATAAAATCCATATGTACTACACTTAATATTATAAAGGAGACTGTTTGGAAGCATGTATGTATGTTTGTTACTTCTTCACGCTCAAACGGCTGGACCAATTTTGATGTAATTTCTTATGGACGGATGGATGTTTGTTACTCTTTCACGCAAAAACTACTGAACGGATTTGGATGAAATTTGGTATGGAGGTAGCTGAAACCCTGGATTAATACATAGGTTACTTTTTATTCCGAAAACATGTAGCGGGTAACACCGCAGGGCGCAGCTAGATATACATAAAGCTCACAAATTTGTAATCAGAATGATTCATAATTCATAATTCAAAATCCATTTATTTGCGCTATGGGTAAGTAGTTAAGTACCTACAGATGTTAACAAATAATGAGCCGAGGAGCACCACGACTACCTATTGATGATTTAAAGATTTAATAGAATGCCCACTGTCCTTCGCTCTGGCGCCTCGTGGGCCAGCTCATGCCACTGCACTCAGGGTCCATCGGTCGTCGCCATATCTAGCCACGTGACCTGCCCACTTCCATTTCCTTTGCGAAGAAAAACGCAACGCGTCAAGCGAGCGAGAGGCCGCCCGTGTGCAAGATGGGCTGACGAAATACTATCGGTGGCAGGTCGAAACTGGCTAGAGTCAGCTAAAGATAGAACATTCTGGAATTCCTTGGAGGAGGCTTTTACCCGAAGGGGGTCCATACTTTGCGACTAAATTTAATATTTACATTGACCATTTATTTTCATTTGACATTACTAATTATTTTTTATTATTTATCTGAATGCAATTATGAATCTATTTATATTATCACTGTATGGAATTATTAAAGCTTTATTATTATTATATTACTATCCTTAGCGAAGATTTGTAAAAATGAATTATGACATTTCAAGGAAGTTATTTAAGTATTCGACAATTTTTCGTTTACGTATTTTTCTGTAAAATCCTATATAACAAAGATTGTGAATGCAAGTGAGCTTGTGAAAGTTATATTAACCTGTGAAACTACTGCGTACAGTATCAGTAAACCGAGATTACTCAATTAGGCTTCTCTTTATTAGTTTCCGTTCAGTTATGACGTCATCGATTTTACAAATGATGGGGTTTAACGGATCAGTTATTAATTTGTGATCGGATACGGCAAGGGATAATATTGGCTGTGAAGCAGTATGGATTGAATAACTATTTAATAAGACCAATTGCCGAAGGCTTTTGGCGAAGGTGTACTGCATTTATTATAAGTATGTGTTTACAAAAAAAAGTATTTAAGTATTCTATCAGTTATCTGACTTCCATAGTACAGGCTTTGCTTAGTTTAGGGTCAGATGGTGGTGTGTAATGCCTGCGATATTTATTTTACTGGAACTGGTTCACAAGTGAGGCCGCTCGAACACACTGTTAGGTGTTTGGCGACAGATTTTCAACTTGAGGGTGGTAGCTAGAAAGTACCCTACCACCATGCTATGGTTTTCTCACGATGTTTTCTTCCGCCAGCAGCTCACGCTCATTATTGATGTTTGTACCCACGTTCTTCGCTGTGCTAACCTAACCTAACCTAGTGTATAAATATTATTGTGCTGCGGTATGAAGAATAGTATAGCTGGCGATAATCTAACAAAAAATCGCTCGAGTTCGAGTTCACGTTCGAGTTCGAGTTTACGTTCGAGTTCGAGTTCGAGTTCGAGTTCGAGTTCGAATTCACGTTCGAGTTCGAGTTCGAGTTCACTTTCGAGTTCGAATTCACGTTCGAGTTCGAGTTCACTTTCGAGTTCGAGTTCGAATTCACGTTCGAGTTCGAGTTCGAATTCACGTTCGAGTTCGAGTTCGAGTTCACTTTCGAGTTCGAGTTCGAATTCACGTTCGAGTTCGAGTTCACGTTCGAGTTCGAGTTCACTTTCGAGTTCGAGTTCACGTTCGAGTTCGAGTTCGAATTCACGTTCGAGTTCGAGTTCGAGTTCACTTTCGAGTTCAAGTTCGAATTCACTTTCGAGTTCGAATTCACGTTCGAGTTCGAGTTCGTTAACGTATTAATTTGTGTGAGATTTATTTTGCTAGACGCTGTACAAAGTTATGTCGTCCACTTTGTATGAGCTGTCAAAAAGCGGTTAACATAATGGACATTTTAAAGGATTGAGCTCCAATAAATTCAACCAACTGAGTCAAGAAGACTAACCATTCCTGAAACATAACAAAACAAATGTGAAAATCAAGAAGCATTGTATATGAAAACGCTTCTAACTAGATTGAGAGAAGAACTTAGGTAGAAAAGAAAAAAAGTTGTAACGAAAACAACGAGCGTTTTAGGGCAATAACATTGTGTGTTCGAACCAAGCTAACAGTTATCCTTTTTTTTTTTTTTTTTTTTTTTTTTGCGTGGGGGAAATGCATTTACGCACTTCCGCCCGCCGGGCAGACGGGCGGGGTATGTCGGGCTCGACACCAGAGTGGTGCCACTACCGACTAAAACCCCCACGTGTTCCCTCGGCAGTGACCAAGTGACAGGGTTGCGGGACCGCTCTCGCATTCGCCGCAACCCCGTCCTGCCAACGTCCTTTCGGACCCGCCTCGGGGAGGGAAAACCCCCTACCATACGGCTCCAGCGACGCGCCGGGAACATGTGGCGCGTCGCCTACTCTCGAGGGCCTATCCCTGGTGTGGGGCGTCAGACAGCCCGTCGTCTGACGCCCCAGGCCCTCCGATCGGAGACGGAGTACGAGCCAAGTTGGCTCGTCTCCGTGTCCGCACCCGCCGGCGGGGAGGAGCTAAGGGGTCAAGCTCTCTCTCCCGCTCCTCGGCCTCTCGTCGTGAGACGACGGTCTCACAAAACGAGACCATCGCCTCCCATGACCTCTCGTCGGCGACCATCTTAGCTAAGATGGTCGGCAAGGAGAGGTCTGCCCCCACAACCGCGACCAGGGACTGTCGCGGTTCCGCCTCCCCCGGGCAAGTCACCAGCACGTGCTCTGCGGTATCCTCCACAGAGCCGCACCGGTGACATTCCGGGGTCTCCTCCCTTCCGGCAACACGACACAGGTATCTCCCGAAACAACCATGTCCCGTGAGAACCTGCGTCAACCGGAAGGTCAGACCCCCGTGTTCTCGCTGGGCCCACTCCACGAGTATGGGCCGGAGTGCCTCAAGGAGCCGTTGGGCTCCGGTTCCCCTCTGTGTAGGCCCCGCGAGAAGACCATCCTTCCACCTCTGCAGAGCCCTGGCCCTGGCATCACTGCGCCACCGCGCCACTTCCTGTGGGGCGGGACGCAAATCTTGCTCCCTCGCACGTGCCCTTCGCCAGTAGACCGAGGACAGAACCTCAGCCTCTAGCCTCCAGGGCAGCGATCCGGCGAGGGCGCAAGCCACCTCGTGTGAGAGTGTGCGGTACCCTCTGCACACTCTCACGGCCATCGTCCGCTGGGCTCTGCAGAGGAGCGCCGACTCCGACCGGTCCAACGACCCCGCCCATATAGGCGCACCGTACAGGAAGCTAACAGTTATCCTTGTTTTAAAGAAATATAACATTGCATTAACATGGTCAGTACTTCGGCTTAATCTAATTATCTGCTTTCACTGAAGATGAATTATTAAGGATATTTTCAGACAAACTAAATTTATTGTATTGGAGCATCAGCACTCTTTAAAATAGTAACGAGAACTTCATGACAATAACATTGTGTATTTGAACCAAGACAAATGTATTTTTAGTTTAATCAAATGTAACATTAAGGTAACATTTTATTACTTTCCTTTAGCTTTTTCTTCTATTTCATATAAGATCATCAAATTAGTTGATCCGATACCATACATTTTTGTAACAACTAAATTAAAGTATTAAAACAAAAATTCGGGTTAGTTTCGGGCAAGTAAGATTTATTTTATTGTGTTGAAACAACGATGTTTTGGTTCAGGTTAAAGTAATATTGCTATATTCAATCAAGAAAGTTACCAATTTAGTTCAATATCCTATCATTGTATTTTAAAACAATTTCTTTGACTGAAAGAAATATGTTCAAGCAAACCAAATGTTTTGATAGAAAGAAACCTCTTTGACTCTTTTTTTTCCGTGTAACCATTGATATATCATCGGTACAAATTACAATCCACCACCGAACTGTTCAAATGCCCATACCACTAGAATCATTTTGTACAAAGATAACTTATCAAGTTCAAGGGTCAGAAGTGGTAATGGTTATTGAATCTGAATTTTCGCCTAAGCTTAGGTAAATTGTCTTTCGTAATTAATTTAAATTTATTCACTAAAACTAATCCAACCACAAGACGTGGCTGCACAATTAATCGTGATTTTATAATAATCGTAATTAGGATCGATATTAAATTACAACATATTAATTTTCAAACATTTCTGTCTATTGACATGCTAAAACAAGATAAAAACTGTTAAAATATAGTGTATTTTTAGATGAATGAATGATGAAGTTCATTTTGAATATTCAAGGAAATATTTAGCTTATTTCCGTTTAACAGTCGTTCCAGTTACAACAGTGATGAGGACTTAAATTTAAGTAATTTGACAACAACTTATTACTTAAAAACCTAATCTTACTTAATATCTAGAACTAATTTGACATAAACTTTAAAAATATAATTTAACAAAAATCTATATTAAAATAACCACAAGTCTTAATATCCTCTTATTTCTTCAGTGACCACTTGCCGACACTTGTTTCGCCTCTACACGAGGCATCCTCGAGCTAAGCCAAGCTAAAAATAACATTTTTTTTTTTAATTTATAATTATACGCTCCACAGACACTGGGGTCCGTGACCTTTGTCAACTTTAGTTACATTTTTTTTTTTTATAATTTTACATTACAAAAAGAGGAAAGTTACGTTAGTAAACTTAATCTAAGGTTAAAGTAGGTACTAGATTGTGTGTATACCGCGAGCAGACCAGCGACCCGCACGCAGCAACCTATCACGAGTATGACGCATGTGCCAGCCATCGCCCTCCTCAACCATATCTGAGGGAAGAGAGCGACCCGACACACGACGCCGCCGCAAGAAGGAGCCTTCCATGGTGAGCATGAATGCTCGAGGCATACACACAATCCTTATTTCTATTTACATCATGAGCTTTCCCGACTCAAGACCTCCATCACCGCCGTGTTCCGATCTTTGATGGCCATCTGTAAATTATATTGTTTGAAGGTCTTCGGTGACGCAGCCGACGCACATTAGTTACAGTAGACGCATATTAGTTTAGTTAAAAATAACATTAGTTACATAAACAAAAAAATACTAATGAAACCAGCATATGTGGGTACCATTTATTATCCGTTTATAAGAAAACATTTTTTCTAGACGAATTCTTTTATGCTTAATAATTTCACTAGATTTGCTTCTTACGTATTTCCGAACAACAATACGCGCTTGTGCGTATATAGGAGTCTATTTTCATCCTTTCTCTTTTGTTATTAAGGTATAGCGTATGGAACGTGGGCTTTTTTGCGGCTTTTAGCACAATATTTTTAGAACATTGCATAATATT
This sequence comes from Biston betularia, assembly GCA_905404145.2. Classification (NCBI taxonomy): domain Eukaryota; kingdom Metazoa; phylum Arthropoda; class Insecta; order Lepidoptera; family Geometridae; genus Biston; species Biston betularia. Next base: position 2,160,161 of record FR989872.1, on the reverse strand, counting down.
ATGTACCTGGAAAAATCTGTCTATCTACACTTCTACGCTAATATTATCAAGAGGAAAGATTTTTGGATTTATGTTCGGTTGTAATGAATAAACTCAAAAACTACTGGACCGATTTCAAAAATTCTTTCACCGTTGGGAAGGCACACTATCCCCGTGTGACATAGGCTGCATTTTATCCCTGTATTCAAACGGGAACGGGAACTATGCGGGTGAAACCGCGAGGCATCTGCTAATTATGAAATATTAAGATTTTTCTTTTTGTTTAATCTGAACAGGCGCGGGGTTTTCTACATTCTCTCTGATAAACACAAGTGCGGTGTAGAACAGAGCACTCTTAAAAATAACCTACGACTTATGTAGATGCTCTTGAATTGGAAATTAAACATCCCGAGGAAACCATAGCATGGTGGTAGAGTATTTTCTAGTACTCGGCTGGTTAGCTACCACCATCAAGTTGAAAAATCTGTCGCCAAGCATCTTACGGTGTGTTCCGGCAGCCTCACTTGAGAGCCAGTTCCATTCCAAGTAGGTGTGTTTTACCATCTTCGACCACACCTTCACTTAACATCAGGTGAGCTGGTCAAACACCTAACATGTCAACAAAAAAAAAAAACTTTCATATTAACATACCTACTTTGAGAACACAAATTTTGGCCAAGAATTCCACAACCCTTCTGTGCGAATATTTTTTTAATCGTATTGCTTTGTGCTTACGTAGAAAATACATTTCAACTATATACGGATGACGTTTTGGTTGCGGTTGTCTGGCCATCTGGTAATAAAATTGGATTTTGTAATCATTTTTATTTATTGTATTAAAAATATCACAAGACAAACGAAACATATAAGTACGTTTTAATATACGTTTGGCAAGTTAACATTTTCAAACACAGATTAGAAATAAAGTATTACAGATGTCACAGAATAGATGTAGTACTTTTTGTTGTCTCATATTATGTAAATTTGGTGACTCATTGATCCTACAATGTCCTTTGTCATACGCGAACTAAACGCACATAAACACCTTGATGTACATATTTGTTTGACGTAAAGCTTGTATGTGTTCTTTTAAGTGAAATTAATGAGAAGAACAAAATATTCTGCTAATGGTTATAGATAAGCTTAAAATTAAGCCCGTCTGTATTTAGGGTAATTAAACAATATCCAGGGCATCGTAGCTTTGGCGCTCATTACTTTGAGATATGTGATGGTTAGTCTCAACAGCTTTGTAGTTTCGCCAGCTCATGTTTACACACTAATGCTTGGCAGAAGAATATCTGGTATGGTGGTACCTACAAGACTAATAAGATAGCAGCAAGACAAATATAATTAAGAAAAGATTGAGATATAACTCATGGTGAGGTCAATTCCTGCGGCGCTGATTGGCAGTCAGACGCTCTACCGACTAGATTCAATAAATTAATTAAATAAATATCCACATTTGACACAGCACTATCTTGACAGCCCTGCTGGTTCAGTGGTAGAATGTCTGCTTCAAGAGCTGAAGGGCGTGGGTTCGATTCTCACTCAGGACAAACTTTGTGATACAAACAAATGTTTGTTCTGTGTCTGGCGGTAGTGTATGTATTTTATGTCTGTATTTACACAAAAAAAGTATTTAAGTATTTTTTTTATTTTTTTTTTTTATGTGGCAAATAATGAGACGAACGGGACGCTCTCCTGATGGTAAGAGATAACGCCTGTCCAGTACGCCTGTGTGTGTGTGTTTCATCAGTTATCTGACTTCATAGTACAAGCATTGCGTTGTTTCTGGTCAGATGACGCTGTGTGTAACGTCCTACGATATTTATTTATCTAGCCCCAAAATAAGCAAAGCTTGTACTATGGGAACCAGATAACTGGTAGAATCCTTTTTTTTTTGTGAATAAAATTTATAATATACTAGCAGCTCGCCCCGGCTTCGCATTGGAAAGCAAAGCTCAATTAATAATATAAACATAGCCTATGTCACTCAGTGGTAATGAAACATTCTAATGATGAAATAATTATTCAGATCGATCCAGTAGTTTCGGAGCAAATTCAATACAAACAAACAAACAAAAAATCAAATCTTTCCTATTTATAATTAGTCTAGATATAGAACACTCAGACACAGAAAAAAATTTTTGCTCGTCTACAAACGTTTGTACTGAATGGGAATTGAACCCATGCCCTACAGCTGTTTTTTTTATTCGAAATAGGTTTGCGTTTGACCATGCCTTGCCTGATGTTAAGCAGGATGCAGTCTAAGATGAAGCAAGTTTACCTAGAAAAAATCTGTTTACTCTGGATTTGAATACACCCACATTCAAAAACAGACTACCATAATAGCTAACAGTATAGTCAATAATAACCTAGCTCGTCCAGTATCAAAAAGCACACAATTGTCAATTTTTACTAATTGGTTCATAGCAAAAATGTAACGATGTTATTGAACAAAAACGTTTGTTCAATAAAATAATTAAACAAGGTTCTTGTGCACTCTGCTTTGTTAACATAATCCTATGGCTTCGGGCTAACATTTTTGATTTTATTTGGTCACCATATAAATGTCGTAATAGGCTTTTATTTAGGTTTGTTAGTAGTCTTGTATTTTACGTTTACCACAAATGAAATAATATTAAATAACAGGAGTGATTTCGAGATGTAATTTTTCTTTTTTGCTTTTGGCGTCGCACTTTGTGCATTTGCCAGTGTTTTAACATTTTTTTGAGAAATTAAGTGAAATAAATCGTAAGTCAAAGTCACACAAAGCAAGACTTGATCTAGTCCGGTCTTGCCATTGTAAAGTAATGGTGACTTTACAACATGCTTCGATGAAGTTTTGGAATTAACACGAAAAGTCATGTTTCACCACATTATTTATCACTTTCCCACACTTACACACATAATTCAGCATTTTCTAGAAACAATACTTTCATTCAGAAATAATCTAAAACTCATAAGTTTTGGATAGTCGAACTCGATAGCGACAAAACCCATATTAAGCTACTCTTAACACAAGTTGTTTTAAGAACTAGAAATGTGATTATTGCTTTTGTCCTGGATGATGTTTAGTGCAAACTCTTATTTTTTAGTTATGTATTCTCCTACGTATCCTCGTTATTGACACACCCCGTCTTTTTCTTCCTCTGATCCTGTCCGTCCTAAGGTTGCCTGAAAGAGAGCGCTTTTAGCGATAAGGTCGCCAGTTGTTACACCTATTAATTCAGTTTATTTCTTCTGTATTGTATTATTTAGTGTGTGCAATAAAGAGTTAATCAATCAATCAATTTCGTTACTTTTTTCTAATAATTAAAAGAAATAAACCGTTTTTGTACTTATTCATTTTACAGGTAACAAAACTAATAAGTTTCTTTCGCTGTTTTTGTGAATAGGTTCTAAAATTACTTTATTAATACTTATTAATTACTATAATTCAATCTTTGTTAGCTTCTACTCCTAAATAAATATGCCTGTAATCCTCTTGTTATATTGTAGACATAAAAACAATGGTAACACCCTAATTACTGTAAATCTAAAGTATTAGCCATTAAAACGGTACATTGACCAAAAACAGTATCTATGAACATTTTTGTCAAATTATTTCGCCCCTACATACTTACAGCTTAACAAAATTTTTTTGCTAAATCACCCATTTGTTTTGTGACAATACTTTGAAATACGAGGTTAAAGCTGCAATAAATAACCGGATATGCGAAATAAAATGCTCTGTTCATTTTCCGATAAAAAACAATCTTTTCGGTATTTAGACAACATCGTTATTGTTATTGTTGTTTAAGTTTCATACGTCGTTCGGTATGATCGTCTATTAATATTGTAATACTTGATGGTGCATGGGTGCGTCATAGATATGAAGTCAAATTCCAGAGTGACTTGGCTGTCAGTTACTCTAGCGGAGCGCCGTGTCTATGGCAGCCCGTACACGTAGCGCGCGATCCGCGATCCGCGATCCGCGATCAATGATCGCGATCCAGACTGATCGTGTACGAAGCGGATTGACGGACTGATGCTCCGGATCGCATAATATCTAGAAATTTTGAAATCATGATCGCGGATCGCGGATCGCGGATCGTGATCATGATTGAACGTGTACGGTCTGCCTATGGACGCGGGGTGGCCATCTTGGTTCGGCATTTTTTTTTCTTTGGTTTTGGCGTCGCTTTTTGAGCATTTGCCAGTGTCCAGTGGTTAATTTTTTCAAGTTTCAAACGTTAAATAAGTTGCTTCGTAACTGTGGTTATAGTCAAGTCCAGTCTTGGTCAAGTCTAGTCATGTTTTAGTAAAGTAGTGGCGACTTTGCTATAAGCTTCGATGGAGTTTTGGAAGCAACACGAATGTGGCGAAACATGACTTCATGTTTCGCCACATTATATCATTTTCCCACCATCGCGCTTGTAATTCGGCACTTTATGAATAAAACACCACCATTTTTATGCATAAACACTCGAGTAAACACTAGTTTTGAAAAAAAATACAACGGAGTGACGTCTCTTCCCGCGTTCCCGCCAAAAAAAAAACACTAGACAACTTCGTTATAATTATCACAAAAACACTAGTACAAGAATATAAAACTAGATGGCGCTGTTATTGCTTAACACGCGCAAGCCTTTCATTCGTCGAATCACAGACTGTCGTGCGCCAACCTCACTCGACACTTTACTACTTTTCGACATCAAAGAAAAATCGAAAATGAATTTTTGAGTGTGAGTACTTTAATACTCGCATCCGGCATCGTACATCACTGGCATTAATGACGGTTCTCAAAATAGAAATTGAAATTGACAAATTGATAGTTTTGTTTGAATATTGAATATTAAATTTCTGTTTGGTCCGGCTGGCAACACTGCTTACAATACTGTAAGCAGTGTTGTAAGCACTGCCACCCGGGTTAAGTCAAAGGTCACCTAAAATAGATAAAAAAGTAACCTTTTGATGTCAAAAGTAACCATCCACTTTTTTTTATAATATCAAGTTCGTATATGCCTATAACTCGAAGACAGCGCGCGGAATTAAACTCTTTTTATGTTTACAACGAAATCACTCATCGCAAGTTCATGAAATAAAAAAAACGCAAGAAAATATGATTTGCACATATGACGCACTGTTTGACCCTTAAAAATTGCTAGACAGTTGTAAGTTAACTCACAGCAATATATTCGTACGTTGTACGATGTTCGTAATAAAAAAATTTGTTAATTCTACCAATTCCAGAAAATGACCATAAGATAAAACACCACCATTTTTATGCATAAACACTCGACAAAACACTAGTTTCGGAATAAAATACAACGGGCCGACACGACTCTTTCCACTTTCCCGCCAAAACTCTGGTTCGGCATTGAGTTCAGAACAAGAACCGCAAGCGCACCACGTCTTCGGCGAATCGCTTATCGCTTAATCATTGTGTGTTACGTTAAAATTATCCTCTACGTTTTAGTACATTTATTTTGTTACCGCTTTGCCGAGAAGTAAAATTAAAGACGATTATATTTGAACGAGCCATTTTATTCAGTTCCGAGCCGATAGACGCCCACAATACGACATGAGTTCTGATAAAGGCCCTCCTGCACCTGCATAAAAAAAAAGAAAAAAAAGCCTTTTATTTCCTAAGCCAAAAGGCTTAGGAAATAAAAGGCAAATCGAAAAGGCTTTTATAAGCCTTTTCGATTTTTTTAATTAGGTACTTAACTAATTTACTAATTAATTAAAAGTTTAAATTTTTTATTTTTTATTTAGTTAGCTATAAACTTATTTAAAATAACATAATAATAATAATTTAGTGTGTAATATTTATTTAATATGTGTAGGAATCCCATATTGGGTGAAGGCCTCCTCCACAGATGCCCATTTGTCTGCCGGCTGTCCTTGCAATCTCTTCGTCCCAACGTGTCGACGGTCTTCCCCTGCTCCTTTTACCTGGAGAACCTGCACCTACAGTCCTACATACTAATGTTTAATACTGGGATAATATTTATTATTATTGATACTTACTAACTTTGCCTTGTTATTTTACCCGTTTTCGTGTAATTACACTGCTCAGCAAAAAATAAATAAGTAATGAGCGGGTAGTAGTTAAAATGTTTCAACGAGTATTAGACGAGGCAATTAAGCGTAAATATTGTAACACAAACATTATATTACATCATTTTCTCATCTCTTTTAGCAAACAAGCTTTGGTTCAATATGTGAAAACCGATAAACGGTGTAAGATAGATTAGTAATCAAGATATTTATTACTGTGTGTTTTTCACATAAAATGAATAAATAACTTTAGAACCTTTCATTTCTTGGTAAGGGAAGGTTTAATATCATCATTATGAAGTACAGAGCCGAATACAGTTATACAGTATAACCTTTTTTCCGTCCAAACCAAAAGAAAACTGAATTGTTAATTTTGATTTTTGAATTCAGCAGATAAACAAATCAATTAATTATTTTCGGATCAGAAACATTTTCAACTGTTGAGCAACAAAGATTGGTGAAGAAAGGGCAACACAAGTTATAATTAAGTTTAGTTATAGTAATATAATAATTGTTGTGGTTGTAATGTAAAATTGTCATTTCGATAATTCATCCATTTTCACGTTACAAGTGAAATTGAAAGACGAACAATAAAATTTGTTAAAAAAAATGTAACAGTTTTCGTATGACAAAAGTTTAGCTGAACTTGACTGACACGGACTAGACTTGACCAAGACTGGACTTCGACTATAACTATAGCAAGGTAAATTATTAAACTTGTGAAACTTGAAAATAGAACACTGACACTGGCAAATGCTCATTATGCGATGCCAAAATTAAAGAAGAAGAAGATAGCTCTAAATTCAGACACCATACTAGTCTGTATTTTATTTACAGTAGTCAGTGAGTTAAAACAGAAATTCTAAATTTTAATCACTACGCCTGGAAAAAAATTTAATGGTTTATGTGAATCTATCAACTGTATAGACAATAGAAGAATTAGTAGCGATGATAGCTCAGTGGTTAGCGCGGTAGGTTCGCATACCGAAGGGCGTGCGTTCAAACCCCAACAATGAGCTTGAGCTTCCGGTGAAGGAAAACATCGTGAGGAAACCATAGCATGGTGGTAAGGTACTTTCTAGTACTCGGCTAGCTACCACCCTCAAGTTGAAAATCTGCCGCCAAACATCTAACAGTGCGTTCCAGCAGCGTCACTTGCGAGCCAGTTCCATTCCAGGCTTGGTGTGCTTTACCATCTTCGACCACACCTTCACTTTACATCAGGTGAGCTGTGGTCAAACACCTAGCCTGTCGACTATAAAAAAAATTTACTAAATCATCTTTCATGGGTACTTTTTTTATAATAGATAGGCTTGCGTTTGATCGCCATCCCGCCTGTTGTTAAGCAAAGATGCGGTCTAAGATGGAGCACGCTTGCCTAGGAGAAACCGATTCACTCGCGACTTGAAGGTACTCACGCTGTATGCATTACATTTCACGGACATTAATCTACACTGAACAGGGAAAAATACTGTGTAAATACATCATAGGGTAGTAACAAAAAAATAAAACCTTTTGTTACACCACAGATGGATACAGGAACATTAATTTTGTCTAGACGCACTATTTCAGAACATTTTAGTCTAGACATGGGAACGACATTCGAATTAAGTTAAACTACTTTTTGATGACTTTTTTATGTCGTTTTTTTATTAAGACTTGGGTAGTTTGGGATGAAAGAAAGTTTGCCGAAGAATTAGAGGTGACCGTTAAAGAAAAAGTTCATAAACCTTCTTTATGCTTTACAAAAGCGATAAGCCAATACTCTTCGTATTGTAGTAAACAGTTATTTTAAGTTTATTGAATTCTGACAGAAAAAGAAAGATGTTAGAAGTTTCATAACAATAAAAAATAGTAAAACAACTGACGGTGTTATACCTTAGAGTGATCTCTTCCAGGCAACCGTCGTAAGGAAAGAAATTGTGGTAAAAAGAGGGTGTGTGTGTGCATATGTTTGTGTTTGAAAGGAAAACACACAACATTTATACACATACCTACATTCATATTATACATACTGATACACAATATGAACATTTACGTACATACGTATTTTTATAATATCCATACTTATAAACAATGTGGATAAAACTAATATATCCACATAAATAGTAATAACATACACATAAACATAAGTTCTTATCCATCTACTCGTAGGTCTAAGGAAGACGAACGTCCCAAAAACAAAAATGGTGGCAGAACTGATAATTTAAGATACAATACGACAAAATAGACGAACAGGAGATGAAAATGTTAAAATAAATGATAGATACCACCGGGGGCAGCAAGGAGTCTCGGCTTGAGTGGTAACCTACCCACTACAGATTCTGGAGCGTTTCATCTCAGCGCTTGCAGATAGGGCCTCGGAGACGCCTGTGCATTAATCCGCAGCTCCAACTGCACCTATATTCATTTCAGACATCATTTCGGGGAGCTTCCGCTTGTTAGCCCATAACTTGACATTGTGCGGGAAAACATCGCAAATCTCACAGGGGCACCTCTAGCTAATAATATTTTGTATCATTTGTCAAATACATTGTGTACCTACTTAAAAAAAATAACGTTTTTTCAAAGCATATGCTTTAAAAAGGTTGCTGTTGGCGCTTATGAAAAAAAAACATTAAAATGTAATTCGAGTATTTTTTACGAAACAATAATCGCAAGCATTATCACACATCTTTGAACACTTGTAAGGTGGTGCGATTTCCATATAAAGAAATGTTTGCCATTTATGGACAAATGGAGCATAATTTTACAGTGAAATCACAGCTACTGGCATTTATTTTGGTCCTTATTGGCGGTAAATCACAATTGCTCGAATAAAACAGTAGATTATTAGCAGAAAATCAAATTTCTGAATTATTTATGAATTTATGACTTTTGAATAAAACAGTAAATTACGCTAGTAAATTACTGTTTTATTTAAGCAATTGTAATTTACGGCAAATAAAGACCAAAATAAATGCCAGTAGCTGTGATTTCACTGTAAAATTACGCTCCATTTGTCCTTATATGGCAAAAAATTATTTGTATGGAAATCGAACCTTAAGGTAAAGTATGTGTCTTAACTCTTAGATTGTCAGCGATAAAAAAACCAATCAAAAAAGTCAAATTTTGGAAAATACTCATAATACAATGCGATATGATTTTGTTCTTTTACCACTAATATTTCCAGCCAGTTTTTATTGGTACGCAAAAAAAAAACACGCAAAAAGTATCAGTTTCTCATCAACTACATACGATCAAATGTGTGATTTTTTTAACACTCTTATATTCTAGCCAACTGCAGAGTTGTATAATAGAGACGTAACGCACACTCAGCGTCTCGTTTTTCATTTTAACAAATGGAACGTTTTTTATTAGAAAAGTTTTCGTCTCCTTTCAATATTTTAATGTCGCTTCGAAGCTTATTGGATTCCAGAGGCGATGCCGGTTGCTTTTTTTCTAAGTCCTTTACCGAAATAGGAAGAAAATACCGTGTTTCGTGCGTATTAAAGCGTTTGTTATGAAAACGAGTTCTTTGTTTCTTTATTCAGTTTTGGCGTCGCTCTTACTGCTTTCTGCCAGTATCAAGTAGATTATTTTTAAATATATCACGATAAAATTAAGTGAAATAAAAATTTAGTCCCAGTAAAAGTCTTTAAACGTTGTCTGGAAGAAAGGCCGCCGTTGAACTAGCATATCCGTATTAGTTGATGTTGTTTTTATCTTTTTTCTTTATCTCTTTTTAAAGTTCAGTCCATGAACAAGTAAAGTAGTGGTGACTTTACTAGAAGATTCTACGGAGTTATGAAAACACAACAAAGGTTTGGTAAGGGTTTACCATTTTATATTACTTGCTCACCCTTGTGCGTATAGTTCAGCACAATATTATGATTAAAGCGCCACTATTTTGAGACATTTATAAACTCTCGAAAAAAATTGGGATGTGACTGTGTGTGTGGAGATGGCCATGTGTACGTGAATGCGTATACATTTTTCATCACTTAGAAGTCCTTCGAATTTTCATATTTCAAATCCTTGCTCAACGTAACAAATTCCTTGATTTTGTAGCGATGACAGCTTAGTGGATAGCGCGGTCGGCTTACACGTTGAAGGGCATGAGTTCAAATCCCAACAATGAGCTTGAGCTGTGCCCGTGTAGGTGTGTCCCGGCAGTCACACTTAAGAGTCAGTTCCATTCCAGGCTAGTGTGGTTTACTATCTTTACACTGTCACATCAGGTGTGAGCTGTGGTCGAACAAACACCTTGCGTATCAACCATAAAAAACAGCATGCTTAATTTAGTGCAAGACTCCATTCATAAATGCATATTCATTCGAATATTGCAGAATCTTACTATATGTTTAGCTAACTGATTCTATTTATCATTCTAACCTCCAACCAAAGTGCATTTTATTTACCTTGTACTCAAGCGAACTAATTACTTGGTGCTACAACTGTGAATTAGGAATGGTAAGCGGTGCAAAAGATGCAAGTTTCTAACAAATTGAAAAGGCAGCAAACTTCGTCTGACTGAGTAGTAACAAGAAACTAAAGTAATTAGAAAAGATTTTCTGGCAAACCAAAGTTTAGTTAACAACTCATATTTTCTATTAGAAACTTAGAACTTGGTATATTTTAGAAAATGTAACACATCGCTGTATTGATTGTTTTATAATAATTATTATGATTCCAATAAATTTCCAAATTCTTTCTATTTTACATTTTTCATAAATAACATCGCAGTAGAAAGTTTTATACTTGGGATAAATAAAATTCTATTATCAAAGTTTTGGAAGCGACATTAATCATAAGGCGTCGAATTACTTTCCCTATATATACTTTCGATATATTATGGTGACACATGACATTTCGTGTTGCTTCTATAACACCATCCCAGCTTGTAGTAAAGCCACCACTATAAGGGTATGACCAGACTAGACCAATACTTTTTTGATTGTGAATTAGAGTTGTGTTACTTGATTTTCTCATAAAACACTTGAAAATATTGAAGTACTTGACACTCGCAAATGCACAAAGTACGAAACCATAAACAAAGAAAAAGTTTGTCTACCCATACTCAAATACACATAACTTTTTGCAGGTGGTTTTTTTGGCGGGAACGCGGAAAGGGTAGTGTCGCCCCGTTGGTTTTTTTTTCAAAACTTGTGTTTTGTCGAGTGTTTATGCATAAAAATGGTAGTGTCTTAGTCATAAAGTGCCGAATTACAAGCGCGAGTGTGGGAAAATGATATAATGTGGTGAAACATTTCAATTCAATTTCAATCACAAACACTTTTCGTATTGCTTCTAAAACTCCATCGAAGCTTTATATTAAAGTTGCCACTACTTTACTAAAGCATCACTGGACTTGACTGACACGGACTGTACTTGATCAAGCCTGGACTTTGACTATAATTTTAGCTACGAGGACACTTATTTCACTTTTGAAACTTGAAAATATAAAACAGTTGACACTGGCAAAAGCTTGAAATGCGACGCCAAAACCAAAGAAAAGAAAAATATATATACAGGTCTCAGATTAAATTTTAATCTGAGACACACGTGCTAGCAGAACTAACATAATTATAACTCGTCATTTTATTAAGATACATACAACCTTTTTAGTGTATGGCAAGATCTTTCTTAACCTGAAGGATGTTTGTTGAAAAGCCAAATTCTTTCCCAAATCGCGCTCGCTACTAACCTTCAACATAACTAAATGTTCAATGTTTATATTTAGTTTATTTCCGCTTAACCGTCGTTCCAGTTCCAACAGTGACGAGGAGACTTAAATTTAACTAATTTTACACTGCTTATTTATTAAAAAAAACCCTAATCTTACTTAAAATCTAGAACCCATAAACTTAGAAATATTCTTAATTTGACAAATATATAAAATTAAAACTACAAAAAATCTAATTAAAATAATCAAGAATCCTCCTCTCTGCAGTAACCACTTTGTCGACACGTGTTTCACCTCTACACGAGGCATCCTCAGGACGTGTTGACTCTTCGAGCGCTTGGTCGAGACTGAGTGATCGTCCTTGACAGCGGCGCTTTATATACTATTTGGCCCCGCCCCTGCCACCCGCGCATGCGCACTGAAGCATCGCAGTAATGGCGATGTGACGCATGTTTGGTCATTAAGCAATGACTCATCTGTATTTCCATGTTTCCAAATTTCCAATAGTTCTAGTACGCTCATACGGAATCCTTTTTCACATTTATGTAGGATCTCAAAAGTATTGTTGCTCTGAAGTGTATGTCCAGTGTCTAATAGATGTTTTGCGAAGTGAGATTTTTCTGGATGATTATTCCGGTACGCGGACAAGTGTTCTTTGTATCGTGTCTCAAAGTTTCGTCCAGTTTGCCCTACATATACGCCATTACATTCGTCGCAACTTAACTTATACACTCCCGATTTCTTCCCATCGCTTATGGTATCCTTCCCATTACATAGTTTATTCATATTGTGATTAGTCCGAAAAGCTACGTTGACATTGTTCCTTTTCAAAATCCTTGCCATTTTTTCTGATGTCGGGCCCAAGTATGTTAAACTTCCCACATATCGGTTTATTCTATCCGACGGGCTCGGGTATAACATTGACCGTACTTGGTGTTGTCGTTTTTTCCTGATTAAACTATCCACCATTCGCGTACTGTATCCATTCGAAGTTGCTAACTGATAAATTATCTTTAGCTCTTTTTGATAGCTTGCCGGCGATAGTGGAACTAATGTTAGCCTATGTATTAAACTTCTAAAAGCTGCCAATTTATGTTGCATGGGATGGTTGGACGTACTCTGAATTGTTAAATCAGTATGCGTGGGTTTCCGATAAATTTCAAATTCTAGTTTATTTTGTTTCCTTGTTACTGTTAGGTCCAAAAAGTTCAGCGACTGATTTTCTTCCATCTCTAGTTTGAACTTTACCTTTGGGTGGATACCGTTAACTTTGTTCATAAACCTGTCTAATTGTCGTCGAGTCCCTGTCCAGCAAATAATTATGTCATCCACGTATCGGTAATAAAACTGGATATTTGATTCTTTTGCTAAATTTTTGGTTTCAAAATCGTCCATGAATAAATCCGCCATCAAGGGGCTCAACGGTGATCCCATTGCTAGTCCTTCCTTTTGCTTGTAAAATTGATAATTGAATTGAAAATAATTTTGTTTCATACAAATTCTTGTTAGCGTCATGAGATCCTCTACCTCTCCCGGGTGTAAACGTTGCTTTTCGAGATTATCCTTTAGAATTTTCAAGGACTCCTCACCTGGCACATTAGTAAACAGACTTTCTACATCCAACGATATCAACTTCGCATTTGGCGGGATGTTTAAGTCTTTAATCCTTTCTACCAGTTCTAATGCGTTCTTAACTCCATATTTTGGGCTGAATGACGATTTTTCCTTTAGTTTTATGTTTAAAAATTTTGCTAGGTCGTATGCTGGTGCCCTTATGTATGATACTACTGGTCTTATTGGGATACCATCTTTGTGTAACTTCGGTAAGCCATATAGTAAAGGCGGACGTGGATTCATTGGTAATATGTTTTTAAGAGTTCTGGAATCGATATAGATTGCATCTTTAATTGCCGTCTTCAATTCCTGCATATACTCCTTTGTTGGATCCATACTTATTGGTTCAAAGTCTTCGCCCTGTATTATATCCTGTACTTTTCGATGATATGTTTGTTTGTTCATAATTACAGATGTGTTGCCTTTATCTGATTTTGTTAATACGAGATCGTTTTGTTCAATCCGGTTATGCAAAGCACGTTGTGTTCGTAATTCTGCATGAACCGTTCCATTCGTTTGCATCGTTTTTTTGATTTCGTTAGCTAGTTGTTGTTTCACTGCTATGTCTTGTTTACCCCTCACACACGCTATTTCTGCATCGATCGCCAACTCTTGTAAATTTTCTCGCGTTGTGCCCGGTGTTAAATTATATTTCAGTCCCTTTTCTAATAATGTGAGCTCCGTGGGAGGTATCTGTACATCTGATAAATTCTTTACTCGTGGGTAAAACACGTGTATATCCTCCACTTGTTCTGGAACTAATTCACCAGATCTCCGTCCCCATGCTCCGGTCAATTCCTCTAACTTCCTTTGTTGAGTAACATATCTTGCATGAGCTGCATTCGAAGCCAGATCTCTCGCTTTCCCATCCAATATATCAAACTCAACGTTGTGCAATCTATAGCTTAGCTCTGACTGCAATATTCGTATATGTAGTTTAAGGCTGTCTCTGACGGAAAACCAGTGTCTGCATTCTTCATTCAGCCAGATTGTCTTTGCCTTAGCCATGGCCACATTACTTGCATGATTGTGTGTATGCGTACGTATATTAATGTAATTCGAAAACTAAATGAAATAAACTAAATATAAACATTGAACATTCAAAATGAACTTCCGCAAAGTAACGCCTGAATCAATCAATTATTCAACATAACTTATGAAGTACTCTTACTTATCTTCCTTTATTTGCCGATTATAACTTGACGACACAACAGTTTCCCTTAAGGTAATCCGACTTGCAGTTCCAAATTAAATCAAATGATACGAACTCGACATAATCAAACTGAGATTCTACCGTAGTATTCCGAAACCGCAATTTCAAAGTCATAACTACCGGATCACGGCTCTAATTGACAACTTGCCTCTATTACCGCTAGTGGGGCGTTGGGGGCAAGTTTTGGAGCCACTGTAGAGTTCTACGTTACCTTGTGATTGAAAAGTTTGGGACACAGTTGCCTTTGTAGGAAAAGAGCCAGCGGCGTTTATAATTTTGAGATCTTTGTTTTGTATTTGTGGTGAGGAATGATTGGAATTAAGAATTTACTAAAACTATTATAGAATCTAAAATTTTATGAACAAATCATCAATTTACTAACATTTTTTTTATAGTTGACAGGCTAGAAGCTGGTCGAAAATGGTAAACACACCTAGCCTGGAATGGAACTGGCTCTCTAGTGAGGCTGCCGGAACACACCGTTAGGTGCTTGGCGACATAACATTTTAAAATATTTTTATGAATGTTGTGATATAAACTGTATACTTTTATTTCCCAGCACTTTGTGCTTGTGGCGCCCTTGTTAGAAATATAAACAAATAGGTTGGACTGATCGAATTTAAACCCACAGAAGTCATACTTGCAGAGTGCTTCCCTAGAATGCGACGACTCTGATCTAGCCGGACATAGTACGGGACGAAGTCTGGTAATAATAGGTACATATAATATGTAGATAATAATGTTGGTGATCTAAATAAATAAAAAATGCCGGTCAAGTGCGAGTCGGACTCGCGCACGAAGGGTTCCGTACCATTATCTATAAAAATCAAGTTTGTTGTATGGGAGCCTTCCTTAAATATTTATTTTATTTTATTTTTAGTAATTGTTGTTATAGCGGCAATAGAAATACAACATCTGCGAAAATTTCAACTGTCTAGCTATCACCATTCTTGAGATACAGCCTGGTGACAGGCGGACGGACGAACGGACGGACGGACGGACAGCGAAGTCTCAGTAATAGGGCCCCGTTTTTACCCTTTGGGTACGGAACCCTAAAAATGAGTTTTCGTTATAAATGTCAGTTAGCAAGTATTAACAATTGACATTTATAACGAGTCTGATTTTTAAGGCAAACTTTACCTAAAATTTGGTCATGAAGTGCAACTTTTAGTCCGAATTAATCGCTTCGCACTGAAGCAAGAAGAGGCAGCGGGCGCGTTTTGCTCACCTTTGTCTCCATGAAAGACACTATAGTTTGAGTTTTCTATAGCATAAAAAAACGTGTCAAAACCACGTCAGTTTCTATACAAATACAAATATTTTGTTGATAAAACCAAGCCACTTCAAAATTTTTAAACATGACGTCGTTAAATGAGTTTTCAAACAGTGATTACATGTCAAAATGAGGTATGTCAATATACAAACATGTCAATATAAAATATGTCAATAAAAAAATAATTATGTCAATACCAAAAAAATATTGTCAGTATAATAAAATGACATGACAAAACTTACTAAAATAATATCATTTTCTCAAGCACCTTAGTGATTCCGAGTCATCTCTTCACAAGTAAGATTTCCATTAATGAAATCGCTCTGGTAACTTTTTTTATAAGCTTTTCACGAGTTTGGAATCAAGCTCGTGTGGTTTCGAAGGTATCGGACTTTTAAAAGGTTTTCTTTAGTGATTTGAGTGTTTCCGGAGTGCTATTTAGCGGATTTGTTTTGATAATAACCTACCTTATTTTTAATTCCATTTCTTTTGAAGGACTTTTGTGACAGCCATATGGCAGTCCCATTGTAGGTATTATCTATAACATTTTTGAAAAACTAAAATAAAATAATTCTACCCATACATACACACTTATTTTGCTTATACCAACTCTGTCATACACACATTCATGCCCCCACATACACACTAATTACACAGAACATACGTACACTAATTGACAGCCCTGTTGGTTCATTGGTAGTATGTCTGCTTCGAGAGTTGAAGGGCGTGGGTTCGATTCCCACTCAGGACCAACATTTGTGTGGCTAACATCGATGTTTGTTCTGTGTCTGGGTGTACTGTATGTATTATAAGTATGTATTTACAAAAAAAAAAATTAAAAAAGTATGTAAGTATTCTGTCAGCTGTCTGTACAAGCCATGCTTAGTTTGGGGCTAGATGGCGCTGTGTTAAATGTCCTCCAATATTTATTTATTTAAAGATGGGTCATTTGAGGTGCGTCACACAACTAAACAGCTTCCTGGTTGCGTTATAACATGGTTGTTCCTACTGCAGCGTGCTGTCTTTACCGACTGCGTTTTTTATGTATTATTTTGTTAGCTTTTGTTTAGCTTAATTTAGAGCGTCATTCTATCATCATACGTAGAACGCCCACTCGGGAAGCACTCTCTATTGTAAAGCTGTTCATATGACGAAGTGGGATCAAACCGCTTTGTTCAAGTTTTTGTAACATTGACTATAAAACGGTGTCGCTTTTTAGAAGGAAAGTTTGAATTAAATGATGCAGATTTGAAACTCTCCGTAAGTGTTTGATGGAAAACTGATAGAAAATTGTCAGTGTTCGAGACTGGATTAATATGAATCGTTACTGAGCTATTTGGCAGGCGATAACTGAGAACAGCGTTAATAGTTCCTATAAATCCATTTAAAGGCGTTGTCAAACTTTTTTCAAAACATTTTTCTAATGTTTACGTAATTAGTAGCAACGTAATCCTTGCAAATGGATATGCTTGTCCCGCTAATATACAAAATAAACATAAACAAACATATCTGTACAAAAATAAGTAAATACGAATTACATAATATCAGACATATCCACGTGCTCGTCTATTATTAAGATCTGGATTATCCTATTATATCCCATTTGGAGAACAAAGACCCGTCACATGGTAAGTGGGGTGTCGTGTTATTCGATACTTATGCATCGGGGACTTTCTAACGTGTTATCGAACAATAGTTGTTACGGTATTAAAAAGTTCAGATACTTTCCGTGGAATGAAGGTGGTTTGAATGAGGAAACATCTTTTCATATAATAATAAACCATTGAATTCAGATCCGGCCCGTATTCAAATTCACATTCGTAACATAAAAAATAAAGTCAAAATGTCAATTATCCTACCAATAAATAATAATTCTACATAGTATAAAACAAAGTCACTTCCCGCCATCTGTACGCTTAGATCATTTAAATTACGCAACTAATTTTGATGTAGTTTCTGTCAATAGGCAGAGTGATTCAAGAGGAAGGTTTATATGTATGACACATACATACATATGCACCACGTTAGTCTCTAAATGAGTGCAATGAGTTTCATTCGGATTAGTATAATCGATCCGGTAGCGTCGTACAATATTTTCAAGCCACGTGTAAACTTATGCAGAACTCGTGATCATAATTAAAACGCTACCAAATCACGCTTCAAGGATTGGAAACGAAAAACAAAGCAATTATTCATGCAACAACTCCGTCCAACTTTATCATATTAGAAATAAGCCTCTCCAAGATGAATCTACGTAATTTCGTTCACACATGTTATACGAAATTAAACTTTACTTCCTCCCACTCAATCACAGAAAGTACACCTAACGGGAACTTTGATTGAGCTTTAGGGTTTAAATTGACATGACTTTTAGAATTTATTGCTGCCCCCGATAGTTGAAAAGACGAAAATAAATTAATATTATCAAAATAATGGTAGGTGTGCCTTTTATCTTGAGTTTAATAATACAAATGTGGGAAAGAATTCTGTAATTTTTAAAATTGACATTTGCCACTTTTATAAATTATTGCATATATTTTTTGCATGCAAATGCAAAAAGATTAATTTGACTGGTGTTATAAGTTTGACGTGTTTGTCTGTGTATCTGTGTGTCTGTTTGTGGCATCGTAGCTCCTAAACGAATGGACCGATTTTGATGTGGTTTTTTTAATTTGAAAGCTGATTGTCATAACAATATGTTACAGATCAGAATAATGTTCAATAATGAATTTAGTTTAAATAGATATGTACGAGTAAACACAATTAAAACAATTTAGCCCAAAATCTTTATTCATTTTAATAATTAGAAGTAACGAAGTAGAATGTATCTCTTGGCTTTTTAACTTTATTGACAGTAGTACCTATTAATATTTTGAAGATGAGCGACGCCGCGTCAGTGTATCTTCAGGGAGATGTTCATAAATTATAGCTAGAAACCATAATTAAAAATGTGTTTTTTTTTTTAATTTTACTGTAAGCAAATGTGTTCTGGTATCCACGTATTTTTTAATCAATGACCACGAGGAACGTATTCGCTAGATTTTCATACAAAAAGAGAACTTGCAAGCCCGTTGTGTTCCGACCTCAAGAACTTTGATTACGCCCTTATAGCCGACCCTTATCATCGATGACTAGATAAAATCCCGCGGGAAATACCTTGACATCTGCAAATAGACCTGTTACGCGTGTATCACTATTATATTTGTTCTGCGAGAAGGAAGCGATTACACAACGTAGGTGGGCTATCGAGTTATATCAAAGTCACGTAAGTTATTGTTTAAGAGATTGTTTGTAAAGAATTATAAGGCAAGGTATACTCGTATATAGACATAAATAATAGTAAAACATTAAAAAAAACCGACCGCAGTGTTACACGCTTACGCTCCCGTTATAAGGGCAAGGCCCGTCTTCACGTGCGTCCCACGCGGTAGCCCGCCGTGCTAAGCAAGATGGGGCCGCGCGTGAGCCGTGCTCTACTTTGACTCCTTGAAAATGATCACCGAATGTGACTGAAATTAATAAAACAAAAATATGCCACGTTTGTATGGACCATACTACAAATACATTTGTGTATACTTACAGTGGATTTATAAATATAATAGACGAGAATGGCTGAGCTGAGCGGCAACGTTTAACGCTCCGCTAAGCGCTGGAATACTCGCAACGCTGGCAGGCGCTACATAAATATTTACGTAGGCAACTCTGAACAAATCACGTAGTGGATTTACGCTGCCTACTTCTCAAGGGCTAAGGTCGCACAGCCATAATTTACAGTGCTTACAGTACAAGGCCGACGCAAACACTGCAAAGTTTGTGTTAGCTCTACTGAGTAGACTGCGATTTCAACCTCAACAACAGCGATCTTAGCAGGCTTCACTCATTTTCGAGAATATTAACTCACAGACATGATTTTCTCACGATGTTTTCTTTCACCGCTTGATCCTATAGCGAGAGTACTCACATAAGTCAGAAAATACAAAGATAAAGTAGGATTTAAAAGCAGGACCTCTGTATAGAAAGGCGGACGATCTCTCAACCAGACTGCCGTAGTTTCAGTGTATATGTAGCATTTTTTATTCAGTTTTTTTAAATTTCTATTCTATGATAGCGACCAAAATCGTATAGCGAAGATATTGTTTTATTTCTACACGTGAACAAAACACTGGTATTTATTTTGCCCAGCGTTTGAGTATTGCCATTCAACGCGGCAATGAGGGCAGCGTTTTGGGAACTATTCCTATTGATTAGATGGCTTTTAGATTAGTAATTACTAGTTATTATTTTAAATGTTGATTCTTTATTTACTTTGATTATGTATATGAAATAAATTAGTGGTCATGTCTGAAATAATAGATTCATTTCCAAGCATATGTTCTAAGTTACAATAAGGCATTGAAAGTTCATTACCAAACTTCTCAGACGTGAGTGAATTATTTCCACTTAAGTTGCCATCGCATGGATACTCTAGAGTAATTAAATCTTTGGCACAGCTAATTACCTCTGGCCCTCTGACTCTTGTGACAAGTTGATATTGAACAGTGCGTCATGGGAAATGATTTGTAATCCTACCTTGGATTCTAATTTATGGTTTACTTACCGGGACAGTCTTACTTAAGAAAATGAAACCTTCAAACTGGATCGTTGAGTCCAAATTCAATTGTTTTGCTCCGCGTAACTTTGTAAATTAAGTACCTACTTGTGTTTTAGCAATTGCCGTCGAAAATTGCATTTTTAAATGCGCTCTTTTCAGAGCAATCTACGAAGTTCGCGTTTTACAAGCGACAATTTTTATGATATTTTTATTGGAGTGTCAATGTCTGGCGTTTTTGACGCGCCAATTAATTTATAAACGTTATAAGAGCGCAGAAATTTGTGATTTTGAACCATTGTTAGTGAAAAAAATTGTAAGCCAGACTTTGTTTATATACTACTACTTGGCGGTAGAATATCTGTTTAAATTTGTAGTAGACAACAATGAAATTACTTCAACAGATTCACGGCTTTGAGACGTGTTTAAAATTAATATTATTCAGGGCTAATTACAATAAATAGTTTCGGATAACTTAATAGATGGCAGCACGATCAAAACATTTTAATTATTATTTTTTAAAATAACGAGACAAACGAGACTGATGGTAAGAGGTAACGCCTGTCCATGACCATTGCAGCAATATACAGAACTTTGAGTAGCTAAACAAAGTCAGTCTCCTAAGTAAGTCGCCAAAGCAGCGATGCCCCGGACTTTGTTTAGCAACTCAAAGTTCTGTGTATTGCTGCAATGGTCATGGACATGCGTTATCTCTTATTATCAGGAGAGCGCATAGTTCGCCTCATTACTTTATAAAAAAAAATCTGCCAGCCATCCCCACAGTATATACGATATGGTTGTAGGCGCGCATCAAAACAAACGAGCATAATACGAGTATATGGAAGCCCAGAAGTGGCACCTAGAAAAGCAATGCTACTCGTAAAAAAGTAACAAATTTCCTTATAATTAAAACATGAACAATTCATGTTCGAATAGAAAAGAAATAAAAAGTATAACTGCCAGTGTTAACGCTCGACGTGAAAGCTATCTTCGAGATGTTCGTGCAAGTTTTAATTGATCAATTTAACTTGAACTAGCAGCAGTTGACCTGAGATAGGGATGTCGCAGTTTCCAGCGTGCATTCAGATGAAAAAGACAGATTTAAAGACGTGTCACGGGCTGGCGACTGTTCTGTATAAAGTATTTTTTAGTTCAAAGTAGCACTTGCAGTTACATTCATCATAATTATGTACTTTACAACTCTTTGGTGTATACAACAAAAGTCAATTAATATTTCAAAACAAAAAAAAAAAAACCTAATATTCTTTGCGTTTGTTTTCGTTTGAAAACTTCTACAATTATAGTATTGTGGTGGGTATATAAATAGAGACAAAATAAATACGAACTCTTGGGTTTATAATTCATAAGCGTGATGTAATTTTTGGTCTGGAAATAAAAACGAAGCAGGCTTAGGATTTTTTATTTTCAATTTTTTTTTATTGTATTTCGCACCTGGTTGTGCTTTTGATAAAATAGAGCACGTTGCTGGAACATTGTGCGGTAGTTTTTTTACACTTAGATTGTCCGTAATTTGCTCTTATTTAGACTACTGATCTCAGAGTGGTTTTTGACTAATACACCTGTATCGTACGCGTGAGAGGCTGTCTCGCCCTACCAGGTATGCAAAAAAACTAGTCTCCATGACGCGGTCACTTGGAAGTCTACCAAGCAGATGCACGTGATAGGGCCCGATGTGTACAACGGATTTCCTGAGGCGATAGTCAATATACAGAGCTTCTCATCTTTCAAGGCAAAGCTGAAAAAAATGCCTAATTATAATTATATAAGCGTTTTATGACACTAACGACTTTTTTTAAATAAAAGTACGTCCGCATAATGCTTAATTTTTTATTATTTATCTCTTATATTTTTTATAATTTGACTTGTAATTTTAATGATTATTTATTAATAAATAATGTCTAATTGTTTTACAATAACTATGTTTTTACAAAGGCACATTTTTTGATGTTAAACGCAGATTCGTCACATTACAATTTGTTAAACTGAGCTATCATTGCTCCGTAATACGTAGATTCTACTAGTAAAGACATCCCTAAAATAATTTCTGTCAGTTCAACAGTTTTGCATTCCTCAGAGGTTAACTAAAATGTACCTATACCACTTAATTTTCAACATTTAATGGCGTGTAGCCCCGTGCTTTTAAGTGACCAATAATGGCAGTGCCCTCGGGCATTGCACGCCGATTCGGGTACATGCCCTTTAAAAGGGACAAACGTGCAATTATGGGAAATTTGTGGACCGTGTTTTTGAGGACGGGTCAAAAGCCTACGAGAATTATGTGACTTTAAAAATCTGGTAGAATGTATCGTAAAAGCCTTTTTAGGCTTAACAGTTATCTACATGCTGCTCCAATAAGTAGGGTCAAGTACAAATTTGTATGTATTATAAGTATGTATTTACAAAAAAAAAGTATTTAAGTATTCTATCAGTTATCTGTCTTCCATAGCACAAGCTCTGCTTAGTTTGGGATCAGATGGCGCTGTGTGTAACGTCCTGTGATATTTATTTATTATTATTTGTCTAGAACCTATATATATATATATATATATATATAAGGTTTTTTATTCTAAATACCTATTATCTACTTTTAAAATCTCAGAGGGTCTCGTGCAATACAAATAGTGCAATGAGTTTTAATTTATAACCTGGTGGATAGCTATGAATGATTCCAACTTATTTATACACCGTAATATAAAAGAGACTGATAAATACATTTAGGTATATATACACTTGTGACTTTGATCCTTTAATATATTAATAGACACCTACTTTTTTATATATCAATTTCAATTTACTGCGTAATAAATAACCATTAAATCTACAATACATTTAAAAGCATACTGACGTCGCACAAATAATTATGGTCGTCATAAACAGGGTTACGCAGAACGGTAATATTAAGTCGAAGGCAGGTCATTCTGCTTGTCAAAGTAAACCCAGAAATAACGAAAAAAAACCCATTTTTTAGTGGTTTTTTTTCGTTATTTCTTCGTTATGAAATCAACCTAATTTTCTACATTTGCGTGTGATGACATGTTTCTGGTGTCCAGTTAAATGTGTTTATAGTTTTGGGGTTTTACCTTAGTAAAAGTTGTTCTAGTAAATCTCGTAAAAACGTCCAGGGTGGAAATCGAACCCATACTTTACAGTTTTTAGAGCAGAACTACGCCTAACTAAGCTAAAACTATAGCCCACTTTCCTCCTCTTTTTGTGTTGTAAAAGTGTAAAAAAAAAATGTAACTAAAGTTGACAAAGGTCACGGACGCCGGTATCTGTGGAGCGTAGAATTATAAATAATAATAATAAAAAAAAACTATAGCCCAATCGATAAATAATAGGCAATTAACCCATACAATGTGTTTATCATCGGTACATGCAGATCGATCAAAAATCGATGCATACATAGACTGCTTAAATCATAACCCTTCTTTTGACTCTGTCGTTGTTGGGTAAAGCGTGTTGATTGCCACGAATAAAACCAGTATGGTACTTGTATGTGTATTTAAGAATTTAAAAGTGAAATCACAGGATAAGTAATAATTTTAGTATAGCGGCATCAAGCTTTTGAAAAGAAACTCAATCGCCGATTTCCGATGCTAAAAATAGCTCAAGACCTGGATAAAAAAAATCCTTCAGTCGTTGAAATAAGTACAAAAGTTCCTAAAGACGTGATTTCTTGAAGCGTAGTTACAAGGTATGATTTTGAGATCTTGATTTTCACCGTTCTGACCCTGGAGTTTTCCTTTCCAGAGCGTTTAGCAAAACGGAAACCTATCAGACATTCGAATATTTATTTTTTTCGAATTTGGTACACGGATGTTTTATTGTACTGAATCATTACACATCTTTTTTGGGCAGTCGTGTAATAAGTTCATATTACATATAATAATATGCACTAAATAATGTATAAATTATACTTTAACACTTTGCTAACAATTTCTAAATTAATTCGTACGCTAACAAGTAGACCACATAATGAAAGTGTTAACACTTCGCTTTGCCTGCACCGGGCAACTTTGTAATTAATTTTAAAATATTATTTTAATGAATAACGTGCTAACGTGCCAACAATTTAATACTAACGTACTTTTGTTTAGTAGTGTCACCATAATTGTGTGGTGTGGTTTTTTTTTTTATGTAAGAAGTAATGAGACGAACGAGACGCTCTCCTGATAGTAAGAGATAACGCCTATCCATGACCATTACAGCGATACACAGAACTTTGAGTAACAAAACAAAGTCCAGGGCATCACTGCTTTGGCGCTCATTACTTTGAGACTTCCGATGGTTAGTCTTAACAGCCCAGTAATTTCGCTAGCTGCAGTACCCTTCGAACCGGAACACAATAATGTTTACATACTACTGCTTAGCGGCAGAATAACTGGTACTGCGGTGGTACCTACCTAGACGACCTCCTGCTATGGAGTTCTACCACCAAGTAAAGAATGAAGTTAAATTTGCTAGCGGTTATAGGTGGTTACCGTGATCGGATCGCATGCCGATTACCGTGGATTCAAATTCTAAAAGCTTGAGCTACCAGTGAAGATATATATCGTAGGATAGCTGTAACATGAAAGATACTTCCTAGTACGTAGCTGACTAACTACCACTCTCAAGTTGTACTCTCAACGGTGATTCTGATAGCGTCAGAAATATTTTGTGAGAATAAATGTTCAGAATAATCATTTTGTGGTATAAATAAAATAAATGTGTGTTCTGTATCTGGGTGTTCTGTGTGTAACTATTATAAGAAGGTACATATTTACAAAAAAAAATGTAAATATCTATCAGTTATCTGATTTCCAAAGTACAAGTTTTGTTTAGTTTGGGGTCAGATGACGCTGAATGTCCTACGATATTTATTAAATTTTTTAATTTATTAATTTTTTTTTGTTCAAACCCAGGGTGAATGTGACGACTATTCTTATGCTTTCTGTTTGCTTTGTCATCAATAACCTAAACACGCGATTGCGTATAAAAGAAATGTTCAATAAAAAAAAAAGTTTTACCACATCCTGCCTGATGTTAAGCAGTAGTACGGTCTAAGATGGGAGTATTTGGGGAATATCCATCACGTTTTGATCACGTTTGGCTGGTCGTCCCGTAATAAAAAGGTGCAGGGGGAACAAAATTGTGCAGTTCAAATGCACATTCTCCAAAATGTATACTGTAGGAAACTAACAAGCTAGCAAGCTACCAGATAAAACAAGACCAACTAGATCTCATATTAATAAATAACTACCTAGAATTATCAATATTTATTTGATCTTAAAATACCAAGACAGTCTAGTCTGTAAGTAGTACCTAATAAAACGTATTTTATAGCATTTTTGAAGAGTATCATTTCCGTGGAGTATTTCATTACAGTATCATGTATAAATTTAATAAATTAGTTCACAACAATTTGTAAATAATACTAACAATAGAAGTGTCATTGACGTCGTATTGTTCAATTTCAATTTGTCTCCATAATTTGTTTTGCGAAGCAAATATTGCTCAACAAAATTGAATACTCAAACGACCAATCAAATATGATTGAAAACGTATTGTGCTTTACTTCTATGCTCATTTATTTAGCTAGATTGTTAATTGATCGCGTTTGGGTTTCTTGTAAAGCTATAGTGTTGTTATTAAAATAATGAGTTAAAATTTAAATAAACTGAAAAAGACCAATCATTTTTCAAAAACACTTAATTCCTGTATTAAGCCTAATAACGACTTGGTTACCTTGTTTTATTAAAAAAGTTTTGGTACCGAAAGTTAGGTCAATTTTACTCTAAAATTGATCTTCTAATAAGTAAGAATACTAAAAAGTCACAAGAAAGCAAAATACGCAATGTCATTTACAAGGAGGACATAATTATTTTCCCAGTTATTTTAATTTAAAAATCAAACCACTTAACCGATTTTATTTTATTTTATTTTATTTTACACGGAAAATAAACAGCTGCTAACTTTATAAATAAATAAAAAATAAATTAACATTCAAAAGCCTAAAAAGTTTTTACTTATGTTAACTAATCTTAGTTAAAGTGCCCCGAGCCCACAAAATGAAATTCCTTAATTTTTGATGAAATTCCTTCTTTTAAATTTCAATCTGAGAAAGAAATAAAAAATAAACATGTCCCAATCGATATTAATAAATGACGGAGTTATGTACAAACATAAAAAAACAACTTTATTGAGAACCTCCTTTTTTAAAGTCAGTTAAAAATATACATATATATATTTTTGTCAATGTAATAAGACGAACGAGATAATGATAAGAGATAACTCTTGCCCATGACCGTTGCAGCGATACACATAACTTTGAGTAGTAAAACAAAGTTGAGAGCATCTCTGTTTTGGCGCCGACTACTTTGAGACTTTCGATGATTAGTCTCAACAGCCCTGAATTTCGCTAGCTGCAGTACACTTCAAACAGTAATGTTTACACACTACTGCTTGGCGGCAGAATATCTGTTACTGCGGTGGTACCTACCTAGACGACATGCTAAGAAGATAAACTACTAAGTACAAAAAAAAACTGTATTTACCGACTTAGGCAGATGTCCTATAAAACCAAAGCGCATGGTCTACCTAACATGTTTATTAAAGTACTACAGCCGGTAGCGGTGGAACAAAATAGGTCTGCCTGGAGCTATTGTTTGCGTTAATGCAGTGTTTGCGAGTCTCGCGATGTTTACCGGGACAATAAGACATTACTGTCAGTCTCACTTACCAGCGGCGATGACCGACTCGACTGACAACTCCAAAGTTATTTGCCACTATAATAAGGCTCGTAATAGAAGTGCATCTTTATACAAATTAATTTTATTGATCTATGAAAATAGTACAAACGATTCACGCGTTCCTTTTGCTTCACACGTACAGACCTAAAGATTCTTAATTTATAGCTAAACAAACTGCGCCCCGCGGTGTTACCCGCTACATGTTTTCGGTATAAAAGGTAGCCTATATGTTTATCCAGGGTTTCAACTACCTCCATATTGAATTTTATTCAAATCTATTAAGTGGTTTTTGTGTGAAGGAGTAACAAACATCTATCCATCCAAACTTTTACATTTATAACATTAGTTAGATAGTAGGATAAATATAGTAGTGCTATTCATACAACACCACCAATCGAACTAAAATAAGCTTGTAGGTACTATAGGAACCAGATAATTCAAAGAATACTTGTTTACTTATTTTTGTAAGTAGGCACATACTTAAAGTATAAATACATACAGAACACCCAGACCCGAATTAGCCCTGTTTTTATAAATTGTCCCACTGCTAGGCTCTCTTCTCATTATGAAAAGACTTCAAATATAACTTTTTCTTTTTTTTTATGAACTCTCGGACATGTAGGTTTCCTCACAATGTTTTCCTTCTCTGTTTGAAGTCATCGGCAATACGCACATAACTAAGAAAATTAACTTAGGTGTTGTCAATAAAATGTATTGTATTACAGTTATTCTTTAGTCAATTATATTGTGTTGCAATCTTTCATGTGAATCATAAATTAAAATAATGTGATTTGACAGGCTAGGTGTTTGACACCAACTCACATTATGATTAGTGACGGTACGGTCGAAGGTGGGGAACTTACCTTACCTGAAATGGCTCTCCAGTGACGCTGCGGGCACACTCAGATGCTTGGCGGCAGATTGTCAACTTGAGGGTGGTAGCTAGCTAGCCGATTACTAGATTCAAGATTCAAGATATACTAGAAAGTGCCCTACCACTATGCTATGGTTTCCTCACTATAATGTGCATCATCGGTAGCTCAAGGTGGAAGGTCAATGGCGACGTATGATCCGACCCTCAAGTTAAAAATCTGCCACCAAGCCCCTAACGGTGTGTTTCTGGAGAATTGCTTCTGAACCAGTTCCATTCCAGGCTAGGTGTGTGATGTTTCGATCACACCGTCAGGTGAGCTGTGGTCAAGCACAAAACCCGTCAACAGCAAAAATAATGTTACCGCCGTCGCAGACTGTAAATGAGATCAAGGACAGTGAGATAACATCCAGGATTGTTGGGACGCGACATTGAAGTGACTAGAGATTATTCAGCGTTGATAATCTTGTATTATACAATATACAGGGTTATAAGCTCTAGGTGTACTAAGTCGAAAGGGCTCATTGTACTCAACATTATTAATAACTTTCACTTTGGGCACAAAGAGTTTCTATCTAACTACAATCCACAATGTAGTCAGTATTGCTTTGTTTAACGCGTTGTCCACTTTTCGTTTTACATTTCAGTCCTCGTCGCTTCCGTCCTATTTTCCCCAAGTACCTACATTTGAAGCCGAAATACTGGCCGATATTTTTTACCGCCTCCCGTTATTTTATCGTGGTTAATACTTACGTACTTGAGGGAGGCAATGCCGCGCATGAGTGGCTGCGACTGGCGCTTGAGATAAACGGATTTCGTTTAATGCCGTGTTGTCCGTAGCCGTACTGACCTGTACGATACTTTTACCCGAACAAGTTTTTGGAAGAATTCATGAAATAGGTACCATCTATCTATACTATTATAAAGAAGAAAGATTTGATTGTTTGTTTGTATTAAATAGATTCCGTAACTACTGGACCAATTCGGTAAGTAAAGAAAAAAAAAACTTCACTGATTCCAAAAACATTTCGAAATAATACATTTCTGTACAATATTTTTACGTTTAAAATTCTGCGATGGGGCAAATTAAAAAAATACTTGTCAGTTCTGTTGTCAAAGTTGATCAAATGTTAAATTGCATATTCAGCCTACCTCATGACGTCATATCTATAAAAAGTTTGAAAACGTATTAAAATTAAACTATCGCATAGAAAGCCAAAATATTCAAAAAAGTTTCATAAAATAAAGTTTACTATCAGTAAAAAATATAAAAAAAAACTTTACATACCGAATTTCAAAAATTCTTTCATCGTTGGGAAGCTGCACTTTCTCCGGGTGATATAGGACAATTTTCATCCCTGTATTCCCACGGGAATACACACGGCATTTTTTTTTTTTGAGTGTTGTGTTCGCAGTTATTTTATAGACAAAGATTTAAAAGATTATCATACGTGTTTTTGTTTTACTTATGCGGAATTATTCACGTTTAATTATGGCCGTGGAAAAACAAAAATGTGTCAAAACTACGTAAGTTTCCATAGTAAAATTGTTATACATGATTTTTGTTTCATGGTTCCATTCCAGGCTGAAAGTGCTTTACCATCTTCGACCACACCTTCACTTAACATCAGGTGAGCGGTGGCCAACACCTAGCCTGTCAACCATAAAAAATACATGATTTCTTATATAACTTGTTGATTTAGTTCTTGCCCGTCACGCCAGATTTGATGGAGATAAAATGGGGAAATTACCTTTTTCTTTTCTTGTCGGTCATGTCACATCAAATACGTAAACCTGTTAATAACAACGAAAACTGAAAAGGAACTGAAATTAGTTAACTGTTTTTCCCTAACATTTTCCCTCCATCAAATACAAATACAAATACAAATATTTTATTGATAACAAATACAAATCTTTTATTAATAACTCCAAAGTTACAAGGTCATTTTTCCATTCAAATTTAAAAATATCAAAATCACAACATATTATTTTGTCAATACATGACAAAAAAATATGTTGAATGAAGCAATATGTCACATAATTATAAAATAATATGTCACATAATTACGAAATAATATGTTACATAATTATGAAATAATATGTCACATAATTAGGAAATAATTATGCCAATATGATTAAATGTCAATAAAAACAAAAATAACACCAATGTTACAAGTCAAATGTAAAATCAAGTCAAATATGTTTTCATCATCATTTCAGTTATGTACACATTAAAAGGTATCCCAATTAAAGTTTTCTTTTATAATCTTAAGTCGGATGGCCAGTATTATTCACTATTATCATCAAAGTTGATCTTTTGTTCATTGTCTGAACTCTCCTCAGTGTTGTTCGAAGTTACCTTTTCATTAAAGTGCTCTTGTACAATTATTCCCGCGATGAATTTGTTCTTAGCTTTTGAAATATTGTACAGACCGGTCAAGTGCCACTCGGACCAGCGCGCTGCATGCTTCAGTAACCAAAAAATATAATTATCGTGGTTAACAAAAAATCTTCATACAATCTACAGATTCCTTTTTTTTATGAGACGAACAAAATGCTCTCCTGATGGTATGAGATAACGCCTATCAATTGACCATGGCAGTGATACTTTGCACTTTAAGTAACAAAACCAAGTCTAGGGCATTGCTATTTTGGCTTTGCTCATTATTTTGAGATATCCAATGGTTAGTCTCCCCTAGTGAATTATCTATAATGATCTCGTAGTAATGCGTGCTGCAGTGCCCTTGAAACCGGAACACAGTAATCTTTACACACTACTGCTCAGCGGCTAAATATGTCTCAAAGTAATAAAGCACCAAAGTAGCGAAGCCATGGAATTTGTTTTGTTACTCAAGTTTTGGGTGCCGCTACAATGGACATGAACAAGCGTTATATCTTACCATCAGGAGAGCGTTTGATTCGTCTCATTACATTTATATAAAACAAAAACGTACTTAGACTATTTACTAGAAACTCAAATTAAGCTGATTATGACTACGACAGTCGGTTTTTAGTGTTTTCAGCCCGTTGTTCAATGGTTCGTTATTAGGGTCTCGATTGACACGTTTCGAGTACGGAATTCTAAAAATTACGTTTTTTCTTTAAAACTGTTGGCCAGTGTTGATGAGAGGTTTAAATCGTAATTAGCGCTTTGAAGTTTAAAGCCTTCTACTTTCGTTTTAAAATTATTTCTCGAACGAGTCTGAGCAGAATATAAATACAGTTTTTTCTAATATAAAATTTCATAAGTTAAGAAAACTGATTGAAGTGTGAAAAGAGCGTTCAACAGTTTTCTTAAATTTTAAAACGGTAGCGTTTTTAATTTCTTGTCACGACTAAACGATTTATTATTCAAAGCAAAAAAATGTATACATAATTATACATAAGTAAGTGAATAATTCTTTCATCATTAGAATGCTACATTATCACTGAGTGATATAGGCTATATTTATATTGTTAACGAATTTTGTTTTCCCGTGCAAAGCCGGGACGACCTGCTAACTAAGTAATAAAGGTATTGTACATAAGTTTCTGTTTTAGTCCTCGAAATGCTTACGACAGTTATGAGTACGACATGCTGGCAACAGCTCAATTTTTTTAAATTTAAAGTGATTAGAGAACTCAATAATAATAAATAAATGTCAGACATTTCAGACAGTGCCATCTAGCCCCGGAATAAGCAAAACTTGTACTATGGGAACCAGATAATAAATGACAAAAACAGATATCCTTTCTTCCATATGTTTATACATAGTGAACACCCAGACACATAACAAACAATAATATTCGTGACATAAATGTTTGTTATGGGTGGGAATTGACAGCCCCACAGCTCAGAAAACGGAGCCACTAATAAGCTAATAGGATAGTCTAACATTTAAAATAACACCCTCTTCTTTTCTTGTAACAAAATCCGTCACAGAAAATATGACAAATTCAGCTTGCTACATTTTTTATAGTCTTTGAGAACTTAGGTGTCGTGACAGGCGTTATTACTTGCCATCAGGACAGCGTTTCGTTCGTTTCATTACTTTAACCATTCGCGGTCTCCATTCTAGAACACGTCTACAACAGCTGTTATCGGTTCTGCGACAGATATGTCCAGTCCACAGCCAATTCTGTTCAATTATGTTTTAGTTCTCCGGCGAATAACGATATGACTTTTATCTATATCCAAATATAAACATTGAACGTTTAAAATTAACAAGATTAGGATTGCTGAGAGTAAAATCCACGAACAGAACTGAATTGAAAGCTTACCCAGCCTAAACTAAAGCCTACAATAATACCTACGATTTCGTCTCAAACTCCCAGTTTATTTGGGTCATATCGACTGACCTTCAGTTACAGTTAATAAGCTCGGATTAGGAGAATTCTGGAGGATTGTCTTTAATTTCCGCCCACTACGCTTAGATATCGAATAAATAAAATTGCGAGTATTTGCGAATTAAAAAAAAAACGTTTTCGAGGCTTCGGTGCCTGTCTCTATCTGGGCTCTGCAACAAAGTTAGCGCTATGTATTCTATTTTTAAAACAGTAATATAGCAGTCTATGATGATGTTTTGTAGCTTTTTGTAGATAGCTTAGTATTTAACGCGGTCGGTTTACTCGCTGAATAGCGTGCGTTTAAATATTCAATGAACTTGAGCTGTCGGTGAAGGAAAACATCGCCAGGAAACCATAGCATGGTGGTAGGGTATTTTCGAGTACTCAGCTGGCTAGGTACCACTCTCAATTTAAAAATCTGTCGCATCTAACGATGTGTTCCGGGAGCCTCAGTTGAGAGCCAGTTCTATTCCAGGCTTTGTGTGCTTTACAATCTTCGACCACACATTTAACATCATGCGAGCTGTGGTCAAACCTATCATAAACAAAAAACTTGGATGATGGTTATTAGCTTAGATAACCCTGAACACATTGACAGCCTAGTGTTTTCACAGAATTTATCTAAAAAAATTGCACTAGATATTTTACTCTTGACGTAGAAACAAAACAGTAAAAGCTGACTACAGTGCTGGCCCGGCCACGTCTTGTTTCGCGCTGCGGTTAAACTAAAATATGTCAAAACGACGTCAGTTTCCTTAGTAAAAAAGTAAAAATTGAAACAGTTATAAAACATTGACATGTAATCAGTGTTTTATGACTCTATTAATGATATATTTGAAATGATTTTATGAAATTTGACTTGCAACATTGGTGTTATCGAAAAAAAAATGTATTTGTATTTGTAAAAAGAAACTAACAGTACATACCTAATTCTATCCGGTATCCAAATCAATTTACTGAGACAAATCGCCTGAATGGTTTATCCAAAACAAATTGGAGCCCGCTTTTATCCACAGTGACTTAAGGTCAACTTAGCTAAGTTAGCTGAGTGACCCTAACGCTAAAGTCGTTAGCTGGGACAGAGTGGCAGGGGTATAGTTAAGTGGGTTCAAGTAATAGTTCTAGAACTGACTTGGAATACCTAAGATTGTCACAGACCTAATTATTAGGTCTCGTTGGATTAGATCTTCTTATATGGGTGTTCTGTATGTATTTACAACAAAAAAAAAGTATTGATGTATTCTATCAGTTATCTGACTTCCATCACACAAGCTCTGCTTAGTTTGGGGCCAGACGGCGCTGTGTGTATAGTCCTACGATATTTATTTATAATTGTATGTTTCTAAACGTTCTAATCGTTCCATTGTTGATCTAGTTTATTTTTGACTATGTAAAGATGAATTCGTATTTGTAGCTGTTTTAATTGAATTTTTGACTATTGTTGTTTTTGACTGAATTTAATTGTAATGCATTTCGTTTTCGCCTATAATAATAATTGCTGTGACACTTATCTTGACATGATGTTATTTGTGAATTTAATTTTTAATGTATTGGCGGACTTTTTAAATAAATAAATTATACGGTTTAAGAATCATTTAATCTCATAAAAATTACAAGTAATTTACTTACTGAGATTACACAGTTAAGTAAATTTATTATGCCACTAAGCATAGTGTGCAGGCGTAATGGCAAGTACACAAAAACATTACAAATTAAAGAGAAAACAGGAAACAAAAACAAAATACCTACGATCAGTTTTTTTAAGGTGAGGTAGTTACTTTAAAATAAATTATGAATTGTTAAATTATCTAAATATTTATATCCACAAAAAAACTGTGGAAATTGTAGTGTATTAATTAAAAAAAATATCTCAAAATTAAGTATTGATTTCATAGGTGCATTTTCTGTTTGTTTCATAAGCTTTATTAACATTGTGAAGTACATTCCCTACACACTTAAAGTACTACTTAAAAAACGTTTAATATATAATGGGACAACTTCTTAGAACAAACTGTAGATAACTTAAAAGATATGTGTAACTAGCGCTCATGATATACTGTTATTATAGTTTCCTACTACTTTGGAGACACTTTCCAGAAGTTACAAAATAAAGAATTATTTGGTCCAAGGTAAATGACTTCACATTGTTGGTTGCTACCAGCAAGTAGGTACGAGGGTCGACTAAAGCTTGAATATTTCGGCTGTCCCCAGACTGACCTTCTTTCGGTCTCTGGATTTTTAGCAGTGTTATGATTTTTTTATTAAAACGATTCTATCGATTTATAGACTTCAGAGTAATATTTATAATATTGTTTTTTTTTTTATTGATGACAGGCTAGGTGTTTGTCCTCAGCTCACCTGATGTTAAGTGAAGGTGTGGTCGAAGATGGTAAAGACTATGGTACACACCTAGCCTGGAATGAAACTGGCTCTCAAGTAAGGCTGCCGCAACACACCGTTAGGTGCTTGGCGGCAGATTTTCAACTTGAGGGTGGTAGGTAGGCAGCCGAGTACTAGAAAGTACTCTACCACCATGCTATGGTTTCCTCACGATGTTTTCCTTCACCGGCAGCTCAAGCTCATTGTTTGGGGTTTGAACCCACGCCCTTCGGCATGCGAACCTACCGCGCTAACCACTGAGCTATCATCGCTGTTATTCTAGGAATGTAATATCAAAAAAATGCCGAAGGTAAATGTAAGTAGTGCCCTTGCGCTTCGATTAGTAGAATTAAAACATAGAATAAAATAATATTTCGTTTTATTTAAATACATTATTATATGATTATTTTTTATACACTATGTTTCATTTTTATTTTATTTTTTTCTTACATCTTCCGTCTGTTTCTTATGTTTTCTATCGTATTTTTCTTTTCTTGGTTGCCTGGAAGAGATCGCTGTTAGCGATAAGGCCGCCATTAGTGGCACTAGTTAATAAGGAGTTTTGTTGTCTGTACTCTTTTCTATTTATGATGTGCACAGTAAAGAGTTATATCTATCTATCTAAAATTCATCCTCATTTACCTTTCCTTTTGTTTTTGATTCCCCTGTAAGCTCATTTGGTAGTTTCTACTTCAAGAGCTGTAGGGTGTGGGTTCAATTCCCTCTCAGGGCAAACATTTATAGGTTAACGAGTTTAGACGATGCTATGTTCTGTATGTAATTACATAAAAAAAGTTATATCAGTATTTTATGAGTAATCTGGTATTCATAGTATAAACTTTGCTTAGTTTACGGCTAGATGGCGCTATACGAAAATGCTACGATATTTATTGTCATTATAATTATAATTGTCTTTTTCATTCTTCTTTTGTCTAATCGGGACAAAAAATACAGTATAGCGATCTATCTAGACTCAACAATATAAGATGTACCTCATTATAATTTATGCACCAACCGTTAGAAGCCAAACCCAAAACAAAAAGCAACGAAACTGACTAAACAAAGGAACAACCCCAATTAATAAAACATCCACCGGAGCAGTTGAAGTGACAGATCTAACCGGGCTTTATGATATACGGGGCCGTTTCTATTTGTTTCTTATTGCGTGTCCCAGAAATAAGTGTATTTGATAAAAACTACAAAATATACTGAACTCTATAATTAGGTTAAGTCGATAAACCTCCAAATACAATCTGCCGAACAATGGAACTCTCGCTTAAGTTAATACAGAATAGGTCGGCTATCGTTAAGGCCATCGTAATCTTAGATACAGTTGCGTGGAACAGGGTGTCAAGCGCAGGTCTACCACACGTCAGGTCAGGTCCATCTTCTGGCCCACGTCCAGAAGTTTTTAAACCATATTGTGCGCTTTTTTCTGGATGGTCGCTGAACCCTGGATCTTCTCTTGCATATTCTACTATCGGACAGCCAGGGGCTCTGAAACCACACCGCTTCATGTTTGATATTCCCAAACAGTTTGTTTCCACCTGCGTGCGTACAGCTAAATATTGGAATTTGCTGTCACAATATGTGTGCCTTCAAGTCGCGAGTAAATCAGTTAGAATCAGAAATCTTCTAGGCAAGCGTGATCCATCGTAGACCGCACCTTCTTCGCTTAACATCGGGCGAGTAAGCGGTTAAGCACTAACCCATTTCTAATAAAAAAATAATTACGCATTATGTAACAAAAGTAAGTATTTAATTTGCGCGTTTTTTAAAGTATACTTGCTTACTTACTAATACAAATATTTTATTGATAACACAAAATTTATGTCTTATATGTCACTAGTGAAATTATTTAATTGTATATTCTAGTACCCCTCAATATTTTCAAGTTTCTTACTTTTTCTCTTAAATCACTATGAACAAATAATAACAGTCTTATCACTTCTTCTGCCCTTTAGCCTTATGGTATTAGTTGTACCATAAGGCGAAAGGGTAGTGACCTTATCACTTTAGGCTACCGTTGTACTGCCTCTAACTTGCATTTAGTTTTTAGGATATATTGTTTCGGCGTACAGTAAAATTATATTTCATTCCATTCTGTTCCGTTCCGTTCTATTCCGTTCTCTTTCGCGCTGTAATATTTTTACAAGTAAGAAATACTTTGCCGGTTTCCTGCGTTTTGCCACGTAGTAAGTAAACGGACTTCTGGGACGTAACAAACGTCGGTAAATCATCCCAATCTTCGGGTAAATAAATTGACTATTACTATTATTATGTCAGGTTTATGAGTTATTTGTTATCGCGATACAAAATGAGCTTAAGTTGTACAGTATATACATATAATTATCTGTAAGACGAATTTGTAAAAGTACTTTACTCTAATTTGATTTTTATTTATTAAAATATTTAACTAAGACACTGTTTTAATATAAGGCTACTTACTATTTATACTACAACATTCAGAAAAATCTTTTAAGAATATATTTTGTTATGAATTCTTCTAAGTTTCCAAAACTACAAAAAGTTATAACAAGAACATTGTACATATAATTTTAACCCTAGATCACTAACCATACGCCAAAATTACGAAGCGCACCTTGCGCTATCCGTGTATAGACAGGTTCCCGAACCCCGCCGTCCCTCCCGCTCCTAGTACCTTCCTAATTGATGTAATTAGTGACCTGCAGCTACTCTTTTCGGTTGCACGCTAATAAGATAAGAAGATATTGCGAAACCGTCGTAAAAATTACGAAAGGTTAGTAACTAAGCAACTTTTTTTTTAAGTTGTGATTTTTTTTAATCGGCATTTATTTTCGAAAATCATTATGAAAACATATAATATTTACTATGTTTATAGACGTAGTAATTACTGTACTTTATTATTACATCAACAGATCTCAATGTTATTTGAAGGTTTTTCAAAATTTATTGTTTTTACATTTCCATTCTTGTTGGATTTTGATTTTTTTCATTTTAGAGGTTTACTTCCGTTCCTTTCGCAGCTGAATTGTTACAATCGCCGTTTAAGCTCACTATAGTAGGTACATTTCGAAGCAATAAGCGAGAGATTCCCAAAGAAATGACGAATACCAGATACAGACCTATAGGTACGTCGATGATCGGTTAAATGAAACGTCAATAACGAAATTACTTTGGTCTCTTATTAACCGAAGTCAAAAAAGGTTATTTACCTTCTTTCTACTACTCATAATCAACCGACTATTAATGCAGCTTCAAATAAATCTGAAATAATTGAATTCTATAACTGTACAAAAGGCGCGGTTGATACTGTGGATCAGATGTGCTCGATCAATGAGTACCAGCCGTAAGACCAACCGATGGCCACAATACTTATTCTACGACATCTTAAACCTATCTATAATAAATGCGTGTGTCATCTACGTTTATAATGCTATTCGAAATGAAAAAAAAAACAATAAAAAGGAGATCATTTGTATTAGAAATGGCAGACGAGCTAATGAAGCCGTGGTTACAAGAAAGATATCAGACCGTAACTTTGCCACGAAATTTGAAACAAACTATTGCGGAGATCTTAAAACTTGATATTGCTCAGCCAGGATCAAGTCAAGATCTTCCCAAAAAACGCAAAACATGCACCGATTGCCCCGTTAAAAAAAGTCGGATGACCACGAACGTCTGCAACGGCTGCAAAAAGGCGATTTGCAGGGAGCACATTATTCCAATCTGTAATTAATGTTCAAACTACTATAATTTAAAACAACTTATTTTGTTTGATTAAGAAATATATAAGACTGCTAATTATATTTGTACTTTGTTAAAAATAAAACTGATTTAAAAAATAATGGAGTTTTTGTCCGTCGTAAAATTTACGAATGGTTAGTAATTACGTAACACGGAAATATGGTTAGTGATCTAGGGTTAAATAACTGCAAACAAACTTCGTTAAAAAGAAACTTAAATCGAGGTTTTGACTTTGGTGGTTTGTAGATTTTCGTAGACACACAAATCTACGTCGTGCTACGAATTTTTCGTAGATGTTTTAATTATTATGTGATTATAATTATTATTATTGTCATAGTTTCACGTTATTTATTATTAACACTTGTGTTGAATGACATTTTCTCTTATTTTTTTTAATAACTTGACTTTGTATATTAATGATTTATTTAATTAATTTATTTTTACAACCTTTTGACATTTATTTATATACTTTTTATTCTTATTTTTAGTGGAAGATTGCCTTGATTTAGATGTTTCTTTTGAATTTGATTAAACTTGATTTTTTTAAAGGATTATTGTAATTAGCGTATTGCACCGTTTTAGTTTATAAACAATAAACAAACATTTAAGAGATATAATTGGTATTGTATAACTGGGTAGATCATAAAATAATTGACTTCTTTATTTTGATTACGCATTTATTATAACACATTTTATTGGGTCTTTTTAACATCTAATCAGTAGATAGAGTGAATGAATATATCAGTAACCCAGATGAAAAGGGATTTCCAGCAAATCTAGCATAGTGGTGAACAGGTTTTATTAGAAGTGGTAATAAAACTTACGGGCGGACGTGGCGTATACAATCTTGCAATGAATACGCGCGCACCCTTACAAAATTGTATGAAATAACTATCAACGTCCAGCGGTTTTACTCGCTACTCTCTGGGAACCGTGTACTACCGCTTTAAAAAGTAACGTTTACTTCTAAGAATACAATATCTATATTCCGAATTTAATTGAAATTCGTGGAGCTGTTTTTGCGGGGAAAATAAATTGAATACAATATCACCAGTTAGTGTAGCTACCAAAGATTTAAAGTGGTGCAGTGAACTGGGGCCTTCAAGCTCAGGCATAAACTGACATTTGTGGCACACGCTCATGTCTATGTTTTTTTTTTTCCTTTGGTTTTGGCGTCGCGTTTTAGCATTTGCCAGTGTCAAGTAATTATATATTTTCAAGTTTCAAAAGTTAAATAAGTGCCATCGTAGCTAGTTTTAGTCAAAGTCGTCTTTGTCTAGTCCAGTTCGTGTCAGTTAATTCCAGTCATGCTTTAGTAAACTAGTGGCAACTTTACTACAAAGCTTCGATGAAGTTTTGGAAGCAACACGAAAACTCATGTTTCACCACATTATATCATTTTCCCACACTCGCGCTTGTAATTCGGCACTTTATGAATAAAACACCACCATTTTTATGCAGAAACACTCGACAAAACACTAGTTTTGGAAAAAAATACAACGGAACGACACGACTCTTCCCGCGTTCCCGCCAAAAAACCATGTCTATGTTTATTTTATTTCATTGTTTTGACATTTTTATAATTATTGTATTTGAATTATTATTAATTTTGTGCTATGTAGTCCATGCAGTTACTTGACATAAATAAACAAATAATTTAAATTAAATAATCAAGAACTTCAAGCATTGATCTACTTCATCTATGTCAGCCATCTTGATAAATTCTCTTGAGAACGAGCCATCGTCGTGAATAGACAAATGTAAGATTGATATTACGGAATATTTCGTGCCTGGGTCGTCACATAGTATTCACAGCAAAAAGACAAATGATAGTGTAATTAATTTTCTATCAAGTGGAATATAATGAAGTCGCACTGGCGGCCGGCGCATTGTTCGATTCTGTTTCAAAACAATTCATTTTCCTTTGAAAATAGGAATTACTTCCACGGGAAAGGAGCCTCGATTAATGATCGGTTTAACGACTACTTACTTACAGTATGGGACATAACCTATGGCACGCTCAAATAATATCTTAGAACGTTGATAGAGACGTGTTGAGTGGTACGTGACGTCTCGCGTTGCGTTTATCGTAACTAGCGCTATATGTACCAAGTAAATGTTTCTACTTGGACATGGATGCATATTATTTTTGTGTGGAAGGAGAGTGAAAATGTATTATTTAATCCATACAATAATGATAATCAAAACACAAATCTTTTATTAAAAACACCAAAGTTACAGGTAATTTTCCATTCATATTTTAAAATATCAACATCATAACATATGATTCATAACAATACAATCAAAATGTTTATTTTTTACATCGGACTAGGCAATCTAGGCATGCTTTGGCCACGATCTCACCTAGTGGACTCTGCGTCAGATACAGGTTACTACCTCTTCTAACACGAGCTACGTCAGTAACTTATGTACTCTGGCCAGTTACAAGTACTTCGTTCCGGATAAGATCTCTCAGAAAAATACCAGGTGCTAATGCTGAGGAGAACATCTTCAGGGCAATCTTAATAATTCAGGGTGCAGTACGGTTTTCACCACCCGTACTGTTTCCGTAGCGTGGTTTAAGTATTCCGCTATTCTTTAGAGTGTTACGTAATTCGACCCGTTATTGATGGACTTAAAATATCAGCACGGAAGCATGCTGAATTTTATTAAAATTAAAATGGGGATCCGATCCTCAAATTTGTTTTTCTATCGGGAACTGGGTCAACTCAATATTAATATTTTGTCATGATGCTTTTAGGGTGATATAGGGTAAATACGTTTCTGGTGTTAAGAAACATTTTTAGTTAAAAAGCTGTATCGGATAAATCTGATAAATATAAAATGATGTTACATTAAAGTTTAAATTTGTTTTTAAAATTACTTATGACAGAAAATAACTGGAATTTGTAGTCATTTACAAAGTATTAAATCCAAATCCTGCGAATTAGGCTTTTTTTTCATAAACTATCCTCACTGCTGGGGGCGGACCTCTTTTCATTGTGAGAAGGGTTCACCACGCTGGCCAAGTGCGGGTGGCAGACTTCAAATTCTTCTTTGAAAACTTTTTTTAAAATATTTCCTCACGGTCTTTTAGTCCAAAGTTAGTAAAATTATCAATTTTTCACTTCATTATACATATAAAAAAATAGTTTTTTTTTCTCACAGACAACTTATAGAATACCCACATACTTTTCTTTGTAAATACATACTTATAATACGTACATTACACCCATTTATCGTCACATAAATGTTTGTTCTGGTGGGAATCAAACCCACGCCCTACAGCTCTTAAAGCAGATATTCTACCAAATAAGTTAACAGAACAGTCATAAGCTAGAAGAAGCAATATATACATATATTGCTCGATCGTAGCAAGTGGAAAATTATAGTCCCTGCCCGATTGTATGTATGAATAACATTTAAAAAAATACTATTTTTCTTTTTGTCATATTTGGGTAAAAAGTTATCGTGTAATGACATCGAAAGAATACTTATCGCTAATGACTCCCGAGGTCCGTAATCTTTTAATTCGAAAATATTTTATATCTATTTTTACGTTTGGCTTAAAAGGGCAGCCTCGGATTAGGGTGGCGAACCGGGATACAATTTTAGAAAACACCAGATTCATCTTTGAAGAAAGTAGGCCCAAAATTCATGAAATGCGTTCATTTTTCTGTTGTTGTTACTCGTTGCATATTTCTTATATCACTATCACTACATAGTATAAAACAAAGTCGCTATTTTTGTCCGTCTGTTTGTCTGTATGCTTAAATCTTTAAAATTACGCAACGGATTTTGATGCGGTTTTTTGTAATAGGTAGAGTGATTCAAGAGGAAGGTTTTTATGTATAATAACATCTATTAAATAATGGAGAAATACTGTTATTTTCAGGGTTTCTAATGTGGTGTCGTAAATTCTAACATTTCTTGCCGCTTACATTGCGTACGCAGGCTTAACCTTACAGGATTTATAAAAATAATGTACTAAGTATTGTACACCTTGAAAAGGTCTACAGAAAAGTCTGCGATGGTATATGTCTATCTCTTATCGATATCCCACAAAACCATTTTTTGTCATTTACTTTTTACGGCAACTAATAGCTAATTTTCGAAGCGATTTTAAGCACTACAGCATTATTCCTTATTTAATTAAATACCATAAATAGATTATTGATTTAACATAGATTTATATGGTCTTTTACAGCACATAATTTCTTTGAATATTTTCGAAGATATTACAGATTTAAAAATACATTGCGTACCTATCGGCCGGCAGCCGCCGACCGCAGCGCGACGCGACGCGTTCCTATAAATAGCGCGTCGGAGGCCGCACTTCTCGCTGTAATAATTTGAATTTGGAAGCGATTGGACGTGGTTTTCGGAGCTCTCTAGCAAGGATAATAACATTTTATATTAAAAACGTGCCTTTAAGCGCGACTACTTAATCCGTAATTTTAATTACGTTACGGTAAATTGTAAATGTCCATTTACCTAGGACAAGCAGTCCAATTAGGTAGGTCCAACTTTGAGAAAGAGGTCAGTCGTCGAATCCAACTCGGCTGGGCAGCGTTCGGAAAACTGCGCGACGTCTTCTCGTCCGAATTACCTCAGTGCCTCAAGTCGAAAGTCTTCGACCAGTGTGTGTTACCAGTGATGACTTATGGCGCTGAAACGTGGTCTCTGACTGTGTGCCTTCTTGGTAAGCTCAAAGTAGCACAACGCGCTATGGAGAGGGCTATGCTCGGAGTTTCCCTACGAGATCGAATCAGGAATGAGGAGATCCGTAGACGAACCAAAGTTACCGACATAGCCCAACGGATTAGCAAGTTGAAGTGGCAGTGGGCAGGGCACATAGCACGCAGAACTGATGGCCGATGGGCCTGCAAAGTTCTGGAGTGGAGACCACGGACCGGCAAGCGCAGCGTAGGACGTCCACCCACAAGGTGGACAGACGACCTAGTAAAGACCGCAGGAACGCGCTGGATGCGAGCCGCTTCCAACCCGTCTTTATGGAAGTCAATGGGGGAGGCCTATGTCCAGCAGTGGACGTCCTACGGCTGAAATGATGATGATGATGAAATTGTATGATGTTAATAATTGTATAATAGTAGTTTTAGTAGTGATTTTTTTCGAATTTTGCACCCGTGCGAAGCCGGGGCGGGTCGCTAGTTCATTATAAAGGAAAGTTATTAGTTAATAAAAAAGATTATTTTCAGGATGGTCACATTAATGTCAGTCACACAGGTAAGTTAACAGGTATTTGAGAGTTATTTAAATTAATTATTTCAAATGTTAGAGTGGACGGACGCCACTATTTATTTTCTATCCGGATTGGAAAAATTGAACATCAGGGATTCAAAAGTGGAAGATCGCACAGATGTATCGAGAATTTATAAATATAAGTATTAATGTTTAGCAAACATTTTTTTCTAATGATGTATCTTTTTGTTGTTAGATACCTCATTTTTATTACAATCTAGCCTAGTATACAATACAATCTAATCTTTGTTTATTTATTCACTTGGTGGTAGATTTCCTTAGCAGGAAGTCGTCTAGGTAGGTACCACCGCAGTACCAGATATTCTGCCGCCAAGCAGTAGTGTGTTAACATTACCGTGTTCCGGTTTGAAGGATACTGCAGCTAGTGAAATTACTGGGCTGTTGAGACTAGTATTAAATAAGTCAAACTGAGGAAAGTCTTTAATTTTATTTACAAAGTCTGAATTCAGAATGAATCTGAATTTCAATACAAGTTAAATTGCTAAGTAGTGTATTTTTAACATTTTATTGAACATTTTTAATAATTTCGATAAGCGACTCGCCAAAATTAGTACAGAATTTTGCAAAGTCACTACCACTGCCATTTCTTATTCAGGGCGAATGGCAAAAAGCCAAGCTAGTACATTCTAGGAGCCGAAATAAAAACTGTAAGAGGCTTATTTTCCTTTGAAAGGTAGTCAATAAGTTCTCTCGAGGTTACGAATTATTTCGTCAAAACTGGGAGGGAATTTTCCAGAAAACTTTGCAAGCATACTCGTAAACATGTTAGGTATGAATTTGATTTAAGTATAGGTCTTATTGAGAAACAAGATAACAACATCGTTCAAAGTTTGTTCTACTTATAAAGCACTTTATAATATTGGCTTGAAGAACATTGGGCCTGATAACTTTAGTTACTCACAAGACATACTTAAAAGCTTCATATTGCTGCACTGCGTATATGTGAAT
This sequence comes from Biston betularia, assembly GCA_905404145.2. NCBI lineage: Eukaryota > Metazoa > Arthropoda > Insecta > Lepidoptera > Geometridae > Biston > Biston betularia. The sequence goes on along the minus strand of FR989872.1, from coordinate 2,115,496 downwards.
GAAAAAGGTAACCTTTAATTTAAGAATAAAATAATTATTCTCTTCTTCTTTGATTTTGGCGTCGCATTTTGTGCCTCGCCTCGCAGCTTCACCCGCAAAGTTCCCGTTCCCGTGGGAATACAGGGATAAAAACTAGCCTATGTCACCAGGTGATAGTGTACCTTTCCAAGGGTAAAATTTTTAAATCGGTCTAGTAGTTTTTGAGTTTATTCGTTACAAAGATACAAAAATCCAAGAATACAAATCTTTCCTCTTTATAATATTTGTGTAGATGTAGATAAACGGGAAAGACGTTTCCGGTCAAATCGATTGCTATATTAATTAACTCTAACTCTCTTGTAAATTTCAAAGATTACATTCAGAAAAAAATACACTTAAGTAACAGGTGTTACTGGCGACCTTATCGCTAAAAGCGATCTCTTCCAGGTTACCTTAAGATCAGTCTAGATCAGGCTAATACATTTTTATTTTACCTGTTCCTCACTTTGAGAATAGCATAAGAGCTACGGCCCGTAAATAATTTACTTATCCCAGTCCTATCCGCATACGTAGCGAGTAGAGTAATCGCGACGCAAGCCAGTACAAACAGAATTTATCTCTACCCACATCTGTCCAAATAAACAAAACACCATATAAAATATGCGACATTTGAGCAATAAGGCTTGCTGCGGTCCTTTTGTATTGAACAACGGCCTTCAAAACATATAAAGGTATGTGCATACTGTATCTCGTATTGCCTATGTAGATGTGCATATCGTATCCTATATTGTCTATGAAGGTGTACATACTGTATTTTATATAGTCTATAACACATTTTTTTTTATGGTAGACAGGCCAGTTGTTTGACCACAGCTCACCTGATGTTAAGTGAAGGTGTGGTCGAAGATGGTAAAGCACGCCTAGCCTGGAATGGAACTGGCTCTCAAGTGAGGCTGCCGGAACACATCGTTAGATGCTTGGCGGCAGATTTTCAACTTGAGGGTGGTAGCTAGCCAGCCGAGTACTAAAAAGTACCCTACCACCATGCTATGGTTTCCTCACGATGTTTTCCTTCACCGGCAGCTTAAGCTCATTGTTGGGGTTTGAACCCACGCCCTTCGGCATGCGAACCTACCGCGCTAACCACTGAGCTATCATCGCTACAAACATGCACAGTTTTACACAATAAATATTTTGATTTTGATTCTATATGATTGTGGATATATATACAAACAAAGAAGAGAAATATAATATACGTAATACTAAAAAAAAGTCGAACCAAAATTCGTTGGATTTACATAATTATTCCTAGGTATAGTATAGGTCTCATTGTCACGTCAGTTTTGTGCCAATCACGTCTAGTTGCTAAGGTGATAGAACAGGAATATATCTGAAAAGACCTTTTATCACCTTATCCAAATGATACCCATTTGGACTAACTATTCATAGGAAATTAAATTGGCAACCGTAATTGTGTTGAGAGATTTCCAAGAACCAAAATTCGTAACGAATAATGTTATACAGATTTCACTGTATTCATCACTATGAGCAAATTAATAAATAAATATCCTAAAACATTTCATACAGCGCCAAACTAAGCAAAGTTTAAAATGTATATAATAGTACTACTTATCATAGAAATAAAAATACTATAAATATACTTCTGAAAATTTATATAATTAACATTTATAGTTCAAGTTCAAGTTTTTATTCGCTCAAGATGTGGTTACATACTTACACATACATTATACATACTTACAATACATACAGACCACCCAAAAATAAACGTTTATGCTTGTCACAGATTTTTTTTTCCCGAGTAGGAATCGAACCTACGCTCCACAGATCTTGAAGCAGATACATTAACAAATCAGCTGACAGGGAAGTTAAAAAAATCCACAATTAATCCATAGCCAAGGAATATTTTCTATGGGACAACTGATTGTTTTACAATGTCAAAGGTTTACCAACAGTTTAAGTTATTTAAAATTTCCCTTTGACTTTTATCATATAATTCTTTAATGTCAATTTGAAACAATACAAAATTTCTAGTCGACGATATAATTTATGCAAGGTGGAGGGAGTAGATCCCCTCAATAGATTAATGGATGAGACAGTAAATGCTTTAGTATTGCATTCATTTTATTCGCTTTGACGATACCCGAGATACAAAAGTAAGGAGATGAACGAGACGCTCTTTTATCGGTAATTTCTTTCATTTTATTTTTTTATTCGAAATAGATTCGCGTTTGCCCATACTCAGCCTGATACTAAGCAGTAGTGTGGTCTATGATGGAGCACGCTTACCTTGCAGAAACCTGTTTACTCTAGATTTGAACACACACATATTGTACCTAACAGGGAACACAGACTCCGGTAGAGAGTGAGTGAGTGAGTGAGAGAGAGAGAGAGTGAGTTTCACAACAATAATAAATAACACCTGTCCATGTCCAATGTCTATACCCATTTCAGCAGCATCTAGAAGTTTAGTAATAAATGAAAGTCCGGGACGCTCATTATTTTGAGACATTCGATTGCGTATTTAGTTAATTACACCAACAATTGTTTTTGACAATATTGTTTATTTATTATAACACTTGTTTATTTTTAATTACTTGTTTGTATATATGTATGGTTTGATTATTAATTACTTATTAAAAAAAATAATTTTACAATGTTTTTCAGTTTAAAAAGTTCTTTTGACTTATTTCTACAATGTTTTTTATGACTTTAGTAAATAGATAAATAAATATCATAGGACATTATTACACACAACGCCATCTGACCCCAAACTAACCAAAGCTTGTGCTATGGAAAACAGATAACTGATAGAATACTTAAATAGTTTTTTTTTGTTGTAAATACATACTTGTAATACATACAGTACACCCAAAGCAGACAAAGAACAAAAATTTGCTTTTATTAAAAAAATGCATGTCTTGGATGGGAATCGAACTATTAATTGGAGTATTGTGCCGTTTTAGTCAAAAAAAAAAACTTGTTCAATTTTATGATAAGTTTAAGAATAATTATAATCTAATCATTATATTTTGTATTTTAAGCACGAACAGTATGGCAATGCCCTAAAATTTAACCCAAACCACAAAATAATATGACATTTTGACAGACAAAACCACTAGAGCCAAGTTTTTAGGGCGTAGTTTGCATGAAGATCTGCAGATTTGAATTATGTCGAGCAAAATTTAGGGATCAAAGTCATGGACTACCATAGAATAATAAGAGTGCCTATAAGCCTTGTGAAAGGGTTGAAACGCACTTAAAACGGCTAGATTTTAAATACAATATAAATTAACAATAAAAAAAAACCGATTCCATGACCCAACTAAACGCACTGTTCCATTGAAACAGCGAAGTTTCGGAGTACACGAAAATATCATCTATGTATACAATGTTTACATTTTTGTTGATTTTTTTAAAACCGCTCGATAGATTTCGATAAAATTTATATGGGACCACCTCTAATGTATAATCTACCTAGCAAAAATACATAAAAATACTCAAAATCGATTCATAATTGGTGGAATGATCGCATAACATACATACAAAAAAACATACTTCTCATATTTTTTTTTTAGTCGGTCAGGGTTAGAGATAATTTAATGAGTAAAAGAGTGATTGTCGTGGATACTCACTCAAGACGATTACCACATGGTTTTTGGCCATGCAGTGCGGGAGCTGTAAGTCTGATCAATCTTCGTTGGAGGCTCTAAAAGCAAGTTCTGAGTTTTGACGGGAACGCGGGAAGAGTCGTGTCGCTCCGATGTATTTTTTATTCAAAACTAGTGTTTTGTCGAGTGTTTATGCATAAAAATGGTGGTGTTTTATTCATAAAGTGCCGAATTACAAGCGTGAGTGTGGGAAAATGATATAATGTGGTGAAACATGACTTTTCGTGTTGCTTCCAAAACTCCATCGAAGCTTTATAGTAAAGTCGCCACTACTTTACTAAAGCATGACTGGACTTGACTGACACGAACTGGACTTGATTAAGACTGGACTTTGACTAAAACTAGCCACGATGACACTTATTTAACTTTTAAAACTTGAAAATATATAATTACTTGACACTGGCAAATGCTAAAAAGCGACGCCAAAACTAAAGAAAAAAAAGCAAGTTCTTGATGTGAATCCGTCTCTAGATGTGTTTCCATGTGATGGTGGGAGGCATTTCAGAAAACTCTTGATAGAATAATGGGGAGAAACGGTTTGCTGTTACCATATAGCTAGCGTCATATCGCTACGTCCAAAATTTAATTACACTACTCGTTAGCTAAATAAACGGATGAACAGGAAAGCAGAAATCGCAATTTCGATTACATGCGTAACACATTTTTTCCAATTATTTTGGTTTAATAACCAAACCAATTTCGAAACCTGAGTCTTTTTTTTTAAATGACTGTGTTTTGAGGCAAAAAACAACTGCCGATTTTTAGTCGATTAAAAAAATAGTGCTGATTTATTTGCGCCTTATGACTCAAAAAAATAGTGACGATTTTTTTTTATTTTTTTTTACGTAAAAGAGTAATGGTACGAACGAGACCCTCTCCTGATGGTAAGAGATAACGCCTGTCCATGACCATTACAGCGATACACAGAACTTTGTGTAACAAAACAAAGTCCAGGCCATCGCTGCTTTGGCGCTCATTACTTTGAGACTTTCGATGGTTAGTCTCAACAGCCCAGTAATTATCCTTTACACTTGATAGATACACCTCAGCTCAAATCTCGGGACCCGCTAATCCCATGTTAGTATTATCGTGTCACAGGAGTATATTTTCCTGTATAATGTGGTCATTATTCATTCGTTCTAGTTTTTTTTTCTAGCGCTGACGCGGACGGCGGCCATAACGCCAGCGCCGGTTGGCATAATTACAGCTCCCATTATTTCATCTTGACTTCAACAGTTGTCGTGAAAATGTTATAGTTGTAGTTGAGTGATCTAGTTGGTAGATCTCCTTAGCAGGTCGTCACCGCAGTACCAGATATTCTGCCGCCAATGCTTGGCGGCAGAATATACTGTGTTCCGTGTAAGCATTACTGTGTCTGTATAAGCATTACTGTGTTCCGGCTTGAAGGGTACTCCTACTGAAGGAGCTTGAGCTGTTTGACAATAGCTCATTTGATGGTGCATATGCATATGAGATAGCTATACGTTATTAGGCTACATACATACTATGCTTTATGCTATGTATACTATCCTGTTACCATTACTGTATGGTTCACGTACTGATCAATAAATCAAAATGTAAATTTAAATTTTTATTCTATTTATCGTTTCATCGTATTTATTATTATCTAGCCTATTTCAATTAATGAAATCGTATTGTTTGCTATTGGTATTAAGTTTGTTTAATTGGATAGATGACTTATGGTTGAAATAACTTAATTTTGAATTTGAGTTTGAGTTTGAGTTTGAGTTTGAGTTTGAGTCTGAGTTTGAGCTTAAAGATGGCAGAGTGGCCATACATCATTGATAAGTAAAATATAATGGAAAAGTAACATCCTCTCCTTCTTGTTGTTATTCACTAGTCATGAAAGAGTTCACACAAAAGTATGTAAGTATAATTCATGACTGGATAATACATCAACTTTGTATGCGTAGTGGCTGTCATCCATAATGTTAATGTGAGCATAGAATCAGATGATCGAATAAGCAAATTTGAGTTTTATTATCATTCTTTGCGCTATTTTTATGACCAAAACAGTATGGCAACAAAAAGAGTCATATTTTATCGTGTTTTTCTAAGAACATTTTTACGTTATGACATAACGAGTTAACACAACATCTTGAAAGGTGTTATCTTGTAAAAGTTTATAGGATGTTTTACTTTGGATAAAATTGATAGAATACTTTTACACTTTTTTTTTCCAAAATACATACTTACAAAACAAACAGAATATCCAGATACAGAAAAGAGTCTATAGATGTTTGCCATATGTATATTAATTTCTGTTCTGAGTGGGAGTAAAATCCACAACTTCATGAAAGCTGGACCAAGCGCTCGAATAGTCCACACGTCCTGAGGATGCCTCGTGTAGAGGCGAAACACGTGTCGGCAAGTGTGTACTGCAGCGAGAAGAGGATATAAAGACTTGTGGTTATTTTAATTAGGTTTTTGTTTTAGTTTATGTCAAATTTAGTTTTAGACATTAAGTAAAGTTTCGGATAAGTTTTGACTATTAAATTGTTGTCAAGTTAGTTAAATTTAAATGATTACTGCTGTAACTGAAACGACTGAACTAAATACAAAAGTAACGCCTGAATCAATCAATTACATGAAATCTGTTTTTTCATGCTGAACATAACTAGCCTGGAATTAAACTGGCTCTCAAGTGACGCTACTGGAACACCCTGTTAGGTGCTTTTTCAACTTGAGAGTGGTAGCTAGCTAGCTGAGTTCTATTAAGTACCAAGTTGTATCAGCTGTCGTTTAAACGCACCACATTTAATAATGTAGCAAAAAAACCGCAAACCCTGATCATATCTTTTTCTTTTTATTATTCTAAATGAACAGATGAAAAAAGTTACCAAATAAGACAATTATTCCGCAGTGAGTTTGGAAACACTCCCAACAGTCAGTTCGGAAGCTGTGCTCTTTCTCATCTCCTCAGTAAATTCGTTGAGAGGCGATGTAATATAACTTTTGCTATGGGAAGGGATGCAGTAATAAACTTTTCTGTTGTGATTCGAATCTTATTTACTAGTCATTTGTTTGTTATTGCAATTCTAGTTCAATGATCACACCTTTTAGTTAATTTTATTTTACTAGCAAATATATTATACTAGCTGCTCCCCGCGGTGTTACCCGCTACATGTTTTCGGAATAAAAAGTAGCCTATATGTAATCCAGGGTCTCAGCTCCATACTAAATTTCATTCAAATCTGTTCAGTAGTTTTTGCGTGAAAGAGTAATACAATTTTTTTTTTAATACGGATAAGTCCGCGTTTGACCACCAACTCCACTATTATTTATTATATTACATGTTAGACAAAAATCTAGAGACAATCCAATTGCTCAAGCTTGTAGTTGGTGTACCCATTGCCACATTGTTTATGTAAACTTAACGAGACAAACGGTACACTCTCCTGACGGTAAGAGACAACGCCTATTATTAATTCTTGTAGCGGTATCCAAATTTTGAGTAACATAACAAAGTCCAGGCGTCGCTGCTTTGTCGTCCATTACTCGACGACGTTCCATAGTTAGTCTCAATAGTTTTGTGATTCTTCTTGCTACAGTATTTTTTAAACCGAAACACATTAATCTTTAGACGTAGCAGCAGAATTAATCAATAAAGGAATGATAAATATCGTTGGACATTTCACACAGCATCATCTAGCCCCAAACTAAGCAACTATGGGAACTAGTTAAGTGATAGAAAATGTATATCCTTTTTTTTTTTAAACATACATATTTATAATGTAATAGCGGACGCCTCGCGGTTTCACCTGCGTAGTTCCTGTTCCTGTGGGAGTACAGGGATAAAAAGTAGCTTACGTGACTCGAAGATAGTGTAGCTTTCCAACGGTGAAAGAGTTTTTGAAATCGGTCCAGCAGTAGTTTCGGATCCTACTCAATACAAACAAACAATCAAATATTTCCTCTTTATAATAGTATAGATACAGAAAACCCAGATACAAAACAAACATTTATCGTCACATAAATGTTTGTTCTGGTGGAAATCGAACCCACGCTCTACAGCTCTTGAAGCAGATGTTAACCAAATGATCTAACAGGGCAGTCAAATGTTATTACTAAACGTTGAAAAATACAATAAAGTTAATAGTTACAATAGTTTTTTGTTCTGTGAAACTACATTTAAGGTATAGTCTCTATAAACTCACATTGTTCTAACTCTTATATTCTAGCAAATACACAGTTCTATCTCTAATGAGAAAAAGGAAACCATTCAAACAAATTAAAAATAATTACCTTCCTATTTATATTCCATCTCATCTCACAAAAGCTGTTCCAAAAGGATTAAGCGCGTTCAGAGCTAATGCCAGTCTACAAAGCATTTTCGAAAACCGCACGAAGCTTTGCGTAAATAACGCTATCGTCTTTAAAGCGCTTTCTAGCTTATACACATTTTCTCTAGAATTCTCTGGAATAATTCAGCGTTCAGCGAACAATCGATTATGGAATGATGGATCTACCTCCAAGGTACAGTTTTTGCTTGAGAAAACAACGCCTTGATAAAGGATGCTATTTAGTTGCACATCAATATTTATTTTTTCATGAACTAATTTTCATTAAAAAAGCTAACTGTGCCTCAAAATAAATCTACCTGTGCATAAAGTAAATATTCCTGTGTTGCGTAAAGTTTAAGTTTTTTTTAAAGTTAGAAAGAAAAGATAACAAAACCTTGTGTCTGTGGAGCTGAAACAAGAGGTGAAAAGAAGATTATCGCTGCAGTGTCTAGAAAAACTAAATATCAGTGGTGGGGATATTTTTATAGTTGATAAGCTAGGTGTTTGGCCATAGCTCTCCTGATGTTAAGTGACGGTGTAGTTGAAGATGGCAAACACACCTAGCCTGGAATGGAACTGGCTCTGAAGTGAGGCTGCCGGAACACACTATTAGGTGCTTGGCAACAGATTTTCAATTTAAGGGTGGTAGCTAGCCAGCAGAGTACTAGGAAATACCAGCAATCGCAATCGGGCATTGCTAATACCCGATTTCTCAGCAATGCTGCTTTTAAACACTGATATCTAAATACCGTCCAGAACTTTTATTAAATATTTGTGATTGTGCTCTGAAACAGAATATTGTGTAACATTCATGCTGATTTAAAATGAAAAAAATAACTAGCCTTGTTAGTTAAGATTCCGCCTAAAGTTTTTGATCAACTACGTTTTGATCGGCAAAATAGTCCATTTGATGGGTAAATTTTGACGTGCATTGAGTAATTCTGATGACCCATTCATTATTTCTCCTTGACAAATGTGCCGATACTTTTTTTATGATTTTTTATAAAGTTGAAATATTGAATCGTTTAGTTAAGACGAGGTTCGATTAGTTTGGGATTAAAATAGGTTCAGTTGATTTATTTTTGCAGATCATAGCACTAGATTTGTTTTGTGGCATTACTCAAAGATTACTTCTTGTAATTGTTTTTTTTTTATTTAAAATATACGACACTGCCATTCGTGACCTTTGTCAATTTTGATTCATAAATATTTAAATATTCCTAGCCTTAAAAATGAAATCAAAATTTCAGTCATTTATTTGAGCAATTTCGACAAGTGCGAAACCAAAATTACATATACACTACTTTTCAATTACTAGATTTTTTTTAATGGGTAATACAGACTGAGTAAGACATCGTAAATGTGCCATCAGAACTGTTGTTTACTTCATAATCCCAAAAAGTTATTACTAGTCAACATTTTCGGAAACCCTCCTAAAATTATGGGTATAGCAGTAATTTACTACAAAAGAATACTATCACCGGACCAGCTAGCGGTAACCAATGGCGGCTTTCTTTGACATATTGCAAAACATTTTTTTTTCTCTGTCGCACTAACGCGATCGAGGCCTCCCGTTCTAGTTGCGCCAGCTTGACACGTGATTTATGAATGAAATTGCGACGGAGTTGGTTAGGTAAATGCCTACGGGTGAAATAATAACCAGGAATCTTTAGAGGATAATTTTTCGACATCGATTTTTTAACTTTTTTTCAGTTACGCCATTTTTTTGTAGTAATTTAAAAAAATAGTGTTGTATATGAGTAGATCAGCACTCTAATATACTTCTCCGAAACAACCTCTATTAAAACGAGAGTTAATATAATAATATGCGAAATATTGTGAAAGCAAACGGGGCAAGTAGGTATTCGTGTCTATTACTAAGACGCACTAAGCCACGGTTAATAGCATAGTGTGGTTTGTGAAAGGTTTGGGGCGGCGCTTACCACATTTATCAAAATTCTTAGTGAAGTGTTATGATAAGCCAAGCGTGCAGGTACATATACATATCCACGACCTCTTACGCAACTCTTTATCTTCCGAAACTCTTGATCGATTTTGCTTTTGCCAAAAAAAGTCCTATATCAAAAAAATGAAAAAAAAACAAACAGTCTTAATTACCTCATCTTCAGAATTTTGGCGGGAACGCGGGAAGAGTCGAGTCGCTCCGTTGTATTTTTTTCCAAAACTTGTGTTTTGTCGAGTGTTTATGCATAAAAATGGTGGTGTTTTATTCCTAAAGTGCCGAATTACAAGCGCGAGTGTGGGAAAATGATATAATGTGGTGAAACATGAGTTTTCGTGTTGCTTCCAAAACTCCATCGAAGATTTATAGTAAAGTCGCTACTACTTTACTAAAGCATGACTGGCACGAACTGACACGAACTGGACTTGACTAAGACGACTTTGACGATAACCATAGCTAAGACACAGCAGAAATAACACTTAAGACAAGGCAGTATGGCTTTATAGCTTTAGCCTGCCCAAAGAGGCAAATTATTAAAAAAAAAAAAACATCTTCAGAGTTTTGGCGGGAACGCGAGAAGAGTCGTATCGCCCCGTTGTATTTTTTCCAAAACTAGTGTTTTGTCGAGTGTTTATGCATAAAAATGGTGGTGTTTTATTCATAAAGTGCTGAATGACAAGCGCGAGTGTGGGAAAACGATCTATTGTGGTGAAACATGACTTTTTGTGTTGCTTCCAAAACTCCATCGAAGCTTTACTAAAGCATTACTGGACTTGACTGACATGGACTGGACTTGGCTAAGACAGGGCTTTAACTATAACTATAGCTAAGAGATAGCAGAAATGAGACTTAAGATAAGGCAGTATGGCTTTACAGCTTTAGCCTGCCCGATGGGGCAAATTAATTTAAAAAAAATCATCTCCTTTTTTGTTTGGTGCTGGCATTGCACTTAGTGCATGTTGCCAGTATCAAGGATTTTGATATCCTCAAATATTTGATGAAGTTAAAATCACAGTGAAAATAAAATAAAATTAGTCAGGATTCCAATCCAGAAGTCCAATCATGTCTTATAGTAAAGGCTTTACTAGAAATTTCGAAAACATTTTGAAAGCAACATGAAAAGTTTTTGTGTATCACTTTCCCGCACTGGTTGTGCACAAATTTGGCACTATATAAATAAAACACTACTATTTTGCACAAAAATAATCCATATAATAAAAAACACTTGCTTTGGAAGGTAATACAATATAAACGGATTTACCGCAATCCCGCTAAAAATAAACCTTGTGTACATTGGAACTAAAATGCATTGTAGATATAACCAAAGACACCTCAGCGCGAGTTAATAGCCAATTTGTATTGTAAAGCAACGATTTGCTCCAGCACACACCGACGTCGAACTACGAACAGAATAGTGCAACCTAGATTGTTACGCAAATTGGAGGAACTTGAATGAAATTCCGTCTTTTAAAGATTTCGATTTCCTTTCAATCTATGCGTTTGGAAAAAGGGTGATTAATTTTTTGTAATAATGATCTAAGCATCTTGTTGAAATATGTTTTATGTCACATATAAAGCGTTGTCTATTGTCTTTTGTCTACTACAGTGTTTTGTAAGTTTTTTACACCAACCTTAATAGCTGCTTTTTCTATTACTTTCCATCCAAAGGTTGTCTTAAAGAAATCGTTCTAAGCGATAAGCCCGTCGTTTTACGCCATTATGGATTCATCTATACTGTTTTTGTTTTATTATTATTTTTTAAGTTTTGTTATAGTGTATATTTCTTTGGTTTAAAATAAAGTTGTATTCTATTCTACAATGCACCCCACCCACACTATTCAAAACTTTGTCCATCAAGGTCAGTCCAGCTGTACTACACTTCACAGATCATAATAAAAAGTTTTAAGATCTCAAGTTTATCGTTTTTTTTTAACACCTGGCCATTACTTTAACCCCACTGTAATTTTAATGTTTATTCATAAAGTTTAGTTGTAAAGCATATTGGTAAATGTAATTACTTCGGCGTCTAAATTTGCTTTAGCATTAAGTCTTTCTTTTGTACTTATTATTTTATAAGTGTGCAATAAAATATTAAATAAATAAATACATTTCGTATAATTATAAAGTTTGACTAGTACCTATTTGTTATCCCACATAATTTACACTTAATAATACTAAGTTTGACGCTTCTAAATACATACTATAGCCATTTTATGACATTAGTATTTCATGGTTTTATTTTGTAGCGATGATAGCTCAGTGGTTAGCGCGGTCAGTTCGCATTCTGAAAGTCGTGGGTTCAGACTCCAACAATGAGCTTGAGCTGCCAGTGAAGGAAAACGTCGTGAGCAAACTATAGCATGGTGGTAAAGTACTTTCTAGTACTCGGCTGGCTAACTACCACCCTCAAGTTGAAATCCTGCCGCCAAGCATCTAACGGTGTATTCCAGCAGCCTCACTTGAGAGCCAGTTCCATTCCAGGCTAGATGTGCTTTACCATCTTCGATTACACCGTCACTTAAGATCAGGTGAGCTGTGGTCAAAAATTTTGAATTGCAATCTTTAACAAACAGATAAGAAATATTAAGCAAGCTAACATTTTCTTACAACATAAACCATAAAGAATGTTGCGTTAGCATAACTCATGTCAAAGTATTGTGACCGTGACTATTTTTAACCGTTCTTATGCAAAGCTCTCGTAACAAGAGCTTTGAAAGCTCCTGCATACAAATTATGTATATGCGTTGAACGATGTGAAATTTCTTTGTATATTTTTTTTTGACGGTAAAAATCATTCTTATAATGAATTCAAATGTTTATGTGCTACGAATGAAACTGGCTCTTAAGTGAGGCTGCCGGTATACTTTAGGTACTTGGCGGCAGATTTTCAACTTGAGAGTGGTAGCTAGCCAGTCGAGTACTAAAAGTACCCTACCACTACTTTACAATGTTTTCCTTCACCAGCAGTGCAGCGCAGAAAGCTCATTGATGGAATTTGCGACCTATCTAAGCGAGCGGCCCGAACGAAGTAGCCACTGATCTATTATCACGATTAAAAACGACAAAAGTACAAAATAAATTATGGAAGACATTTCACTTAGCGTTATCTAATCCTACACCACGCAAAACTTATACTATGAAAAGCAGATAATTGTTTAAATTTTTAAATAATAACTTTTTTTTTAAACATAATTATACTTAAAAACATTTTAATATGGAACAACAAACCCAAGCCTTTTAATTTCAAAAAGAAGAGTTACAACTACCCAACAAGATAGCAAATCAAACCGATGATATGCCCTTAAAAATATATGTGAGCAAGTTGTCTTTTGATAATAAGTGCCGCACTTTCCCAAAACAAATATTACAGTCGCAATACACAGACTTTTTATTTTTTTCAAATTTGCATTTTGTACAATCTTTTTGCTGACAGGTTCATGCTGACCAACTTGAATTCTTTCAATAGCATATCTACAGTAACAAAAATGGCAATTCCATAAAAAAAAACGACTGGCATAAAAAAAATTGTTTTTTTTTTGTTAATTTGCCCCATCGGGCAGGCTAAAGCTGTAAAGCCATACTGCCTTGTCTTAAGTGTTATTTCTGCTGTCTCTTAGCTATAGTTATGGTGAAAGTCCAGTCTTAGTGAAGTCTAGTCCGTGTCAGTCAAGTCCAGTCATGCTTTAGTAAAGTAGTGGCGACTTTACTTTACTTTAAGCTTCGATGGAGTTTTGGAAGCAACACGAAAAGTAATGTTTCACCACATTATATCATTTTCCCACACTCGCGCTTGTAATTCGGCACTTTATGAATAAAACACCACCATTTTTATGCATAAACACTCGACAAAACACTAGTTTTGGATAAAAATACAACGGAGCGACACGACTCTTCCCGCGTTCCCGCCAAAACTCCCTGTCACCGTGTTGTTTTTTTTAATCATTGCCAATGTCACTAGCGATGATGTAAGGGTTCTAACTATACCTCATACATCCAAACCTGTTCAGGCATTTAAGAGTGATAGCAGAATAAAAAAACAAACATACAGACATACATTAACCCTGAAAAGATGATAAGTGAATGAAATCTATGAAATTATCATGCATCGCGTTTAACGCTTGCGCTAACAAAGGCATTGTTACTTAAAAATATTTCTTAACAAAGCATATTAAAGATATGCGTCCACTTTGCACCTGCGTTCATAGCTCCACGTAGTCATTAACATAGCTTGCATATGCATACACTTCGTGATTGTCAGCTCAAACCATGTGAAATAGGCGGATAATTGCATAGCGGCCCCTTCAAGCTTGGATGGACATTGTTACTCTTAACTAAAAGTTTATTCATCGATTTTTCTATAAAGTTTTGTTTGTTATTCGGTAAGGTGATCCTAAAACTAAATTACATAATTATTATAAATTTGCGATTTAAAAAACCGACGCGTTTCATAGTTTTTTAATATACGAGTATTGAAACGAACGAGACGCTCTCATGATGGTAAGAGATAACGCCTGCCCATAGCAGCGATACACAGAACTTTGAGTAGCAAAACAAATATCAGGACAGCGCGGTCATGGCGCTCATTACTTTGAAACTTTCGATGGTTAGTCTCAACAGCCCTGTAATTTCGCTAGCTTTAGTACCCTTCAAACCGGAACACAGTAATGTTCACATACTATTTTATAATTAATTATTACTTACTCGTAGGTGTACTCTCCCATAACATCTTGAAGTAAATTATTGTTTTTTACAAACTTAATTTTATTCTTATCGTGTACAGTAAAATTAACCTTTAAGAGTTTAAAATAAAAAATATGTAGGTCATGGCTGGAGTTATTGAATGTTCTAAAAATGTAGTCGCGAATAGATTTTTGTCGAAATGGAAAAGTTTGGGTTCGATCACTGAAAAGGAGAGAAAGGAGCGACATATTTGCGGAGTAAGTAAGTAATATAATTTATTCTGTGATAAAAATATTTTTTTGGTAATATGAATGCGACATTTATGTAAAAGTAACACGATCTATCTCGTTCTGTTACAGTCGCCTCACTAGCCTTATTCATGTGGGTATACCTTTTTATGTATACTCCATCTGGTCGTATGTATTTTGGTGAGTCAACCAAAATTCCTTCGAGCAGATTTTAGACACTTTGTTTTCATAAAATGTAGCTATTGTTATGGTAGATTAGATTAGATTAGATTATTTATTCACCTTATAACAGAGTTTCGTTATATTAGGTAAGTCAATTCAATACATTGGTTAAATAATAATTAAAAAATAAATTAATTAAAAATTTACTAGTAGTCAAAAAAAATTAAGATGTCAAAAAATATTATGTAAATGTCATATTGAGTCAATTAATTAATTAAATAATACATTTAGATATAGGTACATTACGAATTGCATTAGTCAACATCACATGTAAAAGATCGCTCATTCCAATTAGATTTCATAAAGTCATTGAGCTTATAAAATGCGTTCCGGCGAAAAATGTTTTCTTTTCAATAACTGAATAATAAGGTGCGTATAACTTAAAAATATTTGTTGAAATATAGGTATTCGGAGAAATCTAGTAAGCCTTATTTTTATGCCGCAAGCTGAGTCTGACGATTAGCCTAACCAGTACATAGTGTTGGGATACCTTTCAACTGAATAGCAATAGCTTACACTGAGTTATTAGGCGTTAAATAATCGCTAGCTTAGCCAGACAGTTATTAGGTACGGCAAACGATATATTACGCATTGACACCTAATAAACATTTTCAGAGAATCAGCAAGTTTAAGTGGCAATGGGCAGGGCACATAGCACGCAGAACTGATGGCTGATGGGGCTGCAAAGTTCTGAAGTGGAGACCACGGACCGGCGAACGCAGCGTAGGACGTCCACACCCACAAGGTGGACAGACGACCTTATAAAGACCGCAGGAACGCGCTGGATGCGAGCCGCTTCCAACCGGTCTTCGTGGAAGTCAATGGGGGAGGCCTATGTCCAGCAGTGGATGACGACTACGGCTGAAATGATGATGATGATGAAACATTTTCAGTCAATAAATTGGTATTATTTTTGCTTACAAAAATGTTTCCACCGACTCGGTAGTATCGATTTTGAGACCTTGACAAACGAATCAACTTCACACTAAGTGGTGCAACAGTAAATTATCTTAGACTGTAAAAGCAAGTGCAGTGTAGTGTTATATTTGTGTGAAGATTAGTTTGCAGTGGCATAATAAGCCTTAATGTCAGAGTTTATATGGTTACATATGGTCATGGGACAGACTACTTCCATGAATCATACGATCCGCAATTAACATTCAGTTGTAAATAACATAATAGTCAACTTTCTTATTTGAGTACAAGCGCTTTATAATGGTGAATGAGCCAGTGGTCGCTTCAAGCAATTTTTTTAAACTTGTAAGTCGTGTGTAGTATTACTTATGTTTGATGTACAGTCTATAGGTTTTGAGATCCTCGGCACGTACTGAGGCCGCAGTTCATAAATGTGTCGATACTTAGCAACAAATCGCCTGCGGTTTTGGCATACACCCCAACTCATAATGGTATCGACTGCAATTGATGTTGCTCTTATAATTTATAGACAGAGTTGTGCTTTAAATATTGTTTCTAAAATTTTAAAAGGCGATCGACAAGGAATATTTTTACGTAAAGAATTTTGTTGATATTTGACATGGAGCGCTCGACGGAAAGACTTCCTGTGATGAGCAGTGACGTTTTTGAAAAACCTGTATAGATATATCCTGATTAATGCTTTAATTGTTCTCACCAAAATGTACAAAAAAAAAAACAACAATTAATGTAAAGTATTTAGGTACATTCATACTAATTAAAACTGTAATAGTTAACATTACAGTGATTTGAATGTGAGGGGCAGCCTAATTACTAAAAGTGATATCTTCCAAGCAACTTTTGGGTAGAAAGAAATCATCTTAGATGAATATACATACATAATGATAGATACATATTGCAGATTAGTTATTACTTTTTACTTTTCTGGCGTTGACATAAATTCAACTGCATTTTGTTACTAAAGCATGTACAAAATTTAAGTACATAAAACTAACAAATCTCCCCCGTTCGCAGTGTTTCCGAGAAGTCGTAAAATACGAGCAACTATTGAAAGTTAAAACATAAAACGAATGAAACAATAAACAATTTTCTAGCAACATTTTTGCGGAAATTGAGTAAAATCGGTACACTTTTGCTTTAAGGTAGCCATGTATTGATCCGGCTTCTTTGTAACCTAGTTAGTTAGTAGCTGTTGGCTCATTTGGTAGCATGTCTGCTTCAAGAGCTGTGGGGCGTGGGTTCGATTCCCACCCAGGACAAGCATTTTGTGATACAAAAACAAATGTTTGTTCTGTGTCTGGGTGTACTGTATGTATTATAAGTATGTATTTACAAAAAAAAAGTATTTAAGTATTCTATCAGTTATCTGACTCTCATAGTACAAGCTTTGCTTAGTTTGGGGTCAGATGGCGCTGTGTGTAATGTCCTGCGATATTTATTTATTTATTTATTTAGCTTAGTGGACAAGCGCTGGCATCTGTGTTTTTTTGAATAATGCGATTTGCGTCTTATATGACTAATAGGATTATTTTAAGGAATGTTTTTTTTAATCAAGTAAATTTATGAAAATCATGAATGGAAAACAATAGTTCTTTCAGAAATATCATCAAAATTATAATAAAATTTTCTGCTGCTTTTAAATGTACATTTTTTAATATTGTGAAACTATTATAACTATCTACAGCGTCTTAATCAGCATACTGTTGAATATGGTGGTGTGGTGGTTCTGTTAACTTGGTGGTAGATCTCCTTAGCAGGAGGTCGTCTAGGTAGGTACCGCCGCAGTAACAGATATTCTGCCGCCAAGCAGTAGTGTGTAAACATTACTGTGTTTCGGTGTGAAGGGTACTGCAGCTAGCGAAATTACTGGGCTGTAACATACTGTTGAGATTAGCCATCCAGTCTCAATGTAATGAGCGCCATAACAGCGATGCCCTGGACTTTGTTTTGCTGCTCAAAGTTCTGTGTATCGCTGCAATGGTCATGGACAGACGTTATCTCTTACCATCAGGAGAGCGTCTCGTTCGTCTCATTACTTATAACATAAAAAAAAAAATGGATACTATTGGAACCTATTTTTTGGGGTCTGCGAAGTGATATAAATTTAAAAGGGCAATGTACTTAAGCTACCGAAGTAAGGTCATAACGCACCATACAACAATTACAATGTTATGAATACACATTTGTAACCGAAGTGCTTGTGTGAAATATTTACCTAACCCAGATAGTCGCGCTACTGTAAGTTTTAGATAAATACAAGTCTCGTAGCTACAAGACGAATAGCCTACAGTCACGATAAGCTCCTCGGCACATTTGCGATGTAGCTCCGTGGTAAGTACTATTTATAAACAACTGCCAACCCTATAGCACCTATTGTTTTTTTTTTATTCCACATGTGTACGTAAAAATACGTACTACAAATACGTTGCCGACCTTTTAAGATTCTATTAACATGCCTTTTGAAGAACCCAATGTTGTAACTCCGCGGGAATACGGAAGAAGGAAGATCATTCCACAATTTGCGGAATATATTTTGCGGAATAGTGCGGGGATGGAACCGTGACGACGGCATAACATCGAATAATGCTTCAGAACACTCCCCGTTGTAGAATACGCACAGACACCCGACGTCTCTACGCAAACTGAGCGGTTCTAGGGCATCGGTGATCCCAGAGTCGTCGAAAATTCTGACAGCTCTATGCTGTAGTGCATCGAGGGTAAAGCTGTATGGGTTCGATTTCCACTCAGGACAATCATTTGCGTGACAAACATAAATGTTTTTTTTTATGGTTGACAAGCTAGGTGTTTGACACAGCTCATCTAAAGTCAAGTGAAGGTGTGGTCGAAGATGGTAAAGCACACATAACCTGGAATGAAATTGGCTCTGTTTTTTCTGTAATTATTATTATGTATTATAAGTAAGTACGTAGTAATAGTCCGTGAAAATTTACAGAAGTAGTTAAAGAGTTCAAGCCAAGGCTAGGCAGAGCATTTCAAATCTTGTGCGAGAATTTTAACGACACAAAGTTCTTAGCCATACTCGTAAGAGCTGAAAGTTAAAATCTGTATCATAAAATTTCCTCAGATTGTCAGGCCTAATATGAAAACCTTTTTGTCGTCATTACAGAAGAAAATTGAAGGTTTTTATTAAAAGTAATCTAGCCAGTATCATTACAACCGGAAGGACGAATAGTGTAGCTTCCAGGATCGTTAAGCATCCAATCAAAGTTTATTGTGCTCCGGGCACCAGATGCAAACTGCCACTTTGAAGGTTTTGATACAGACGAGACACTAAAAACAATTTCTTCTACTTCAACGGGCAGCAAAGAACCAAATAGAGTTAAAATGCTTCGCTGTTCTTGACGTTTCGAAGACGACGACGCTGTGACATTTAAATGAAAATAAATGCACTAATGCTGCTGTTTTGTTCGCTAAGTCATTGTAAATAATATACTAGCAATGAAATCTTCTATAATTTTACGATTTGCATTTTATTTGCTTTTTTTTTCACCGGGTCAGTAGTCAGGGCTAAAATAGTAAAAAAAGTCACCATTACCTTATATAACATAACCAAAATCCTTCGATCCTTGGCAGATAAACACAACTACCTTACATAATTAGCAAAACTAACGGTTTTTAATCTTTTTTTAACGTCTAGTATACCTCTCTGCAGTGCTATTTCATGAGTATGATTTTTTTTTTTAAATTTATAGTTCCCTTAGTTTTTATAAGTAATTTGATGGCTAACGAAGCCAACTAATAACAATATCAGTTTTAATTTTTTCAAAGCAAGCGTGTTCCATCGCAGACCACATAATATAATTATAGTTGCTATCCGACAAAAATGTAGTCAAATTAACCAAGCCTATTAAAAAAAAGTTGCCAGTGGTTTCAACTATGGCCAGAAAGTCGCCCGTCTGCAAAGTAATCCAACTAGCGGCGTGCACGAAGACACCTTTGATTCCTCTGTGAAGAAAGTTGAGCCCTCTTTTTACTTTCTCTCTGACACGAGTTACGAATATAATTTTGCAAGTCGTTATTTTTGTTCCCCAACTTTCGCCTTTCTTCATTAAGCACTTGGACTCGAGTTTTGCTTTGAAAAAGGGGTAATTTAGTGAACTTTATGGCAAGTTTTTAACGAGTATTTTCTTTTCTATTATATTTTCACTGTAAACGAGCTACGCTGTGTGATTTCAGTTTCAATGTTTATTATTACTAAAGGCTTGTTGAGCAGTTATATTAAGATTATTTCTAATTTATTTATAGAAATATGTATTCTAATAAATTGAATTGAAACTAAACAGACTCTGTTTGCGTCTACTTAGTTTTTTTTTTCGTTGCATACCAAGCTTTATTTGTTTTTTAAACTAATTTTGCGATAACCTACTAGTTACTAGTTTTTTATTTGTGATATATTTATATTTTTTCTAGTTTTGAGTTCTGATGCACAGAAAAAAGAGTTTCAATATGTATACAATATTCTCAAACTAATACATATTATAATTTGACTTTAATAATTATATGTATATACCTTTTGTCACGGAAAACGCGCGTAAGCCCACGAGACACAACTAGTAAAGAATAAATATACTCTATTTAGAATACAAATTCATCTCCATTCAAAAGTTATATTACTTGTGTCATTTATCCAACACACAAAAATAAAACGGCAATAAAAATACACAAAGCGTGATTCTGTTTTCCACTGAAATGACTTTATACTAGAAACTAGCTCTAAAAACGTTGTCTTTGTTTAAAATAGTGTCTTTTGTTCTAGCTTACTACAGAATCCTCAATATGCACATGCAGCTGTAAAATGTGAAACGAGCGCGCTCCACAGAGTTCCTGCGATATTTCTTGAATGGTCGAGTTGCTATAAGTTTATTATAGGTGCTATAAGTTTCTTATAGTGTTGGCAACAAACTTATCAACATGATTTATTGACAGTAAGGGCAATCAACTAAGAAATCACACGCTTGAGGGTCTTGATCACTTGGTGCTAGATTTCCTTTTTGATCAAGTTCCCACAGTTTAATTGGTAAACCTAGCTGGCCTGCAATATGGAAGTTCAGGGCTCGAATCCCACGGCGCGCACCTCTGTCTTTCTTTAGATATGTGCGTATTGGCGCTGACTTCAAACACTGAAGAAAAATATCGTGAGAAACATACAAATCCGAGTTGTTAAAAAAAGTTCTCGAAAATGTGTGTGGAGTCTGCCAACCTACGTTTAGCCAGCGTGGTGGACTATTTATTTATTTAGATCACCAACACTATACACATCACAACAATCGTGGCGGTCATCAACACAAAAAAAAACAAAACTAGATGTTATAGCAGTGGTGACGACAACATGCAATAAGTTGACAATTACATATTTACAAAAATTAAGAAATGTCAGCTAAATAGATAGTCAATGGATAAATATGTAAATTTTCAATAAGTCAAATTAAATAATACAAATATATATATATGGCCATACCCTTCTCGCAATGAGAAGAAGTGAAAATAAATTTAAACAAAATTAGTAAATTTAAAATAGTAAATATGATGAACAGATAAGAATGCACCTCATAATTTCTATGTGGGCTAAAATAAAATACAACTTCGATGATATTTATTTACTCACTAGCTGCGCCTCGCGGAGTTACTCGCTACATGTTTTCGGGATAAAAAGTAGCCTGTGTGTTAATCCAATGTCTGAGCTACCTCCATACCAAATTTCATCCAAATCCGTTCAGTAGTTTTTGAGTGAAAGAGTAACAAATATCCATGCATCCATCTAAACTTTGACATTTATAATATTAGTGGGATTCTTTGAAAAGATTTAGATTACATCACCCAGAAAACAAGGAAACCGATAGTTTGTTCAATTCCCTAGCTATACGAATGAGGAACGTAGATTCAATAAGTTTGGTACGTATCCAAGGCAAATATTTGAGTAGATGGTAGTGAGCTGTCGTCCTACTTGTATTTTAGTAAAAAGGGATGGAAATAATTATCCCTCGTTAGCTAGCAATCGATGGATGATGGAGCACGCTTGCCTCAGATACAGATTCACTCTCGACTTAAATACACCCAGATTATATGGTCCGTCGGGGAACACCCACTCTGGCAGT
Organism: Biston betularia; assembly: GCA_905404145.2. Taxonomy (NCBI): domain Eukaryota; kingdom Metazoa; phylum Arthropoda; class Insecta; order Lepidoptera; family Geometridae; genus Biston; species Biston betularia. Next base: position 2,093,362 of record FR989872.1, on the reverse strand, counting down.
GCATTCCACTGTTTAGCAGTCTACTAGAGATGTGAGAAAGCGGTGGCAAAGCTATTATAACTTCGGAAAACACTGATCATATTTATAACAGTTATTGTTAATATTTTAGGACATAAACTTAAAAATACAACTAAAAAGAAAACAGTCCTATAATAAGTATAGGTACCGTTGTTGTTGTTGTCGAAATCGTGAGCTATATATTCCACAGAAGCACTTATACTGCTACTATGAACAAGTTACCGATACAACACTTAGATATAACTTGGTTACTCAAGAAGAATTCTGAATATGATGAAAGCTGTGTTGCAGATTGGGAAGTCGAGGTAGTGTTGCCTCTTTAAAGGCTAGGGAATACACCTTGATCTTTGAGGTTAATATTGGTATAAAGTTATTGATCCAAAGGTTAGATATACCATGAATACTCAAAGGGGCTGAATGTTGAAGATTTTATAGGTTTGGATTGGAAAGTTCAGGTAAAGCACTAACCTCTTTGTATGGGAAATACATAATTTGACAGAAACTTGAGATGGTGATCAGCCCACACATATGCTATTCATAAAAAGACGTGCTTCAAGCTCATTTAAAAAACTGAAACTGAATTCACCTTCTCTATGCTACGCCACACGCCCACAAGTAGTGGGTTCGAGCAATTAGATTGTCTCTAGACTTTCATCGGTCTATTTCCGACCTATTGTAGTAGATTGGTAAGAGTGTGTACTGCCTAAAACATACATAAGTATTTCATTTTTAGAGATTTCTTTACACTATAATTTAAGCTACACTTTTTTTTTTGACATTACACACAGCGCCATCTGACCCCAAAAGTGACAGAATACTTAAATACTTTTTTTTTGTAAATACATACTTATAATAAATACAGTACACCCAGACACAGAACAAACATTTGTTTATACCACAAAGTTTGTCCTGGGTGGGAATCGAACCCACACCCTTCAGCTCTTGAAGCAGACATTCTACCACTGAACCAACAGGGCTGTAAAATACCAGAATATTATAAGCTTTTTGAAGTTATAATTTTACACACAAGTACGAATACTTTGTTTTTTTTTAAATATCTTAAATAATAAAATAAATATCGTAGGACATTACACACAGCGCCATCTGACCCCAAACTAAGCAAAGCTTGTATCATGGAAGTCAGATAACAGATAGAATACCTACTTAAATACTTTTTTTTTGTAAATACATACATAAATACATAATACATCTTCCAAAACAAGTTGGTCAAAAATTAAGCAATATTGCAAAAATTAAAACGGAATAACATTAATTTTTTTTTTTTTATGTGAAAAATAATGAGACGAACGAGACGCTCTCCTGATGGTAAGAGATAACGGTTGTCCATGACCATTGCAGCGATACACAGAACTTTGAGCAACAAAACAAAGTCCAGGGCATCACTGCTTTCGCGCTCATTACTTTGAGACTTTCGATGGTTAGTCTCAACAGCCCAGTAATTTCGCTAGCTGCAGAAACTGCAGAATATCTGGTACTGCGGTGGTACCTACCTAGATGACCTCCTGCTAAGGAGATCTACCACCAAGTAATGTAACACAATGTAACAACGTTAATAAACTGTACGAAATAAACTTTATTTATGTTAGTGTATATTGCAGCTAACCAATTTTTGTTCTCATTTTTGTGTCGGTCAAATTCCAAAAGCTTTTTAGATAAAAGGCTATTTTGATGGAGAAAATAAAAGAAGCTTCGAAAACGTCCCGTAATTTGGTTTACTTTAGGACGGTTCATGTTTCGGAAAAAAGGTATTGTCACTTGAGTACGCATTTTTTTTGTACTGCAACCGTTAATTATTCGACAAATTAAAATTAAAAAAAAAATCCTACGTGAATGAGTAAAATATAGCTAAAATACCAAATAAAATTACTGTAAGATAAAAAAAGATTTGTTGCCGAGATGAAAGCTAAGCGGATTCGGGTTTGATAAACAACTTCCAAGAAAAAAATACTAGGCACTTATTCCGTTCCTAGAAGTTTTATATGTAACATTGAAAATTAGAAGCACAGAATAAATATGGCGGGAAAGCATGGCGTAAAGTTTTGACTAGTGGCAACACATTCGTTTGCTGTCAAAATGTTGCCCGTGCGGAAAATTGCCGCTCGTGACGTCATCAGTCATGGGAATGCGTTTACTATTTATGACGCTGCATTGTAGTTTCTATGATAAGTTTAATTACATTTTTCTTTAATGCTGCTTTGCGACCATCTGCAATATAACTCTGATAATTACTTCGTAGGAAGAAGACATTTTTTATGTCTTCCAAAGATTTTATAATGTTCAGTGTATCAACTTATATAATTATATCAAATTATAGATATTAATTAATATATATCGGATAAGTTTTTTTTTAATTGTCATCCAGTTAGTAAAATTTTAATTTAAATCCTGATCACTGTTGTAAACGAAACGACTGTTGAGCGAAAATAAACTAAATGTTTACTTGCAACACTCAAAATTAACTTCCGCAAAGTAACGCTTGAATCAATCAATTATTCGTTTCCTGGTTTAAAAATAATGAGGAAATAATATACTCGCGTTGAATACGTTTACCTTTAGCGTTCTCACACGCTAAATACCTAAAAATAGTGATTTTCACGATAAAGATTCGCGAGAAAAGCGCGTTACCACCTAACGACTATGTGGGTAATTCTAAGTAAACCTTTCATCTTACCCCACAGAATACATAATAGTGAAGCGGAAAAGAGGCTGAGAGGTCTTTTAGTGAAATTAGTTGTTTGTCTCGAGGGTAAGAAGAAAATTAATGAATGGATGAAGAGTATGAAGGGAAGTGGCGCAAGGTCATACGGTTAGATGAAGGTGAGGTTTTTTTTTATGGTTGACAGGCTAGTTGTTTGACCACAGCTCACCTGATGTTAAGTGAAGGTGTGGTCGAAGATGGTAAAGCACACCTAGCCTGGAATGGAACTGGCTCTCAAGTGAGGCTGCCGGAACACACCGTTAGATGCTTGGCGGCAGATTTTCAACTTGAGGGTGGTAGCTAGCCAGCCGAGTACTAGAAAGTACCCTACCACCATACTATGGTTTCCTCACGATGTTTTCCTTCACCGGCAGCTCAAGCTCAGGTAGGTTCGAATGCCGAAGGGCGTGGGTTCAAACCCCAAACAATGAGCTGCCGGTGAAGGAAAACATTGTGAGGAAACCATAGCATGGTGGTAGGGTACTTTGTAGTACTCGGCTGGCTAGCTACCACCCTCAAGTTGAAAATCTGCCGCCAAGCACCTAACGGTGTGTTCCGGCAGCCTTACTTGAGAGCCAGTTCCATTCCAAGCTAGGTGTGCTTTACCATCTTCGACCACACCTTCACTTAAAATCAGGTGAGCTGAGGTCAAACACCTAGCCTGTCATCAAAAAAAAAAAAAAAAAAAAAAAAACTAAGCGGATTTGTGTTCCTATCCGAAATGGAGTAAATAACTAGAACGATAACTGTAACCATTTATATGAATCAGAGAAACAGTAACGTAATGGCAGCTGGCGAACATAAGGAAGATTTGCTTTCACATCAGCAGCCCTCACGCACGCGTTTGACAAGTGAAATGATCATTGAAACAGATGTATGGCGCCTGTAATGGCTCGACACTTGTATGCAAAGCATGTCCGCATTGTGTAGGTTGACGGATAAACCACCCTTATATACTATGTGAATCATCCGTCTTTCGAAGGTTTTTCGTAGTTCCAATATGGATAGTTATATAAACAAGTATGATTATTATTAGTATTATTTGACAGCCCTGTTGGCTCCCTGGTAGTATATCTGCTTCAAGAGCTGTGGGGCGTGGGTTCGATTCCCATCCAGGACAAGCATTTTGTGATATAAAACTAACATTTGTATATGGCGCTGTGTGTAATGTCCTACGATATTTATTTATTTATTTATGATTAAAAAAAAAGAATTAATTTTTTTAAGTAAAATTAATGAGACGAGCAAGTCGCTCTCCTGATGGTAAGAGATAAAATAAATAAATATAATTGGACGTTACACACAGCGCCATCTGATCCTAAACTAAACAGAGCTTGTGTGATGGAAGTCAGATAACTGATAGAATACATATATACTTTTTATTTTTGTAAATGCATACTTATAATACATACAGAACACCCAGACACAGAACAAACATTTGTTGATACATAAAATGTTTGTCCTGAGCGGAAATCGAACCCACGACCTTCAGCTCTTAAGGCAGATATGCTACACATGAGCCAACAGGACTGTCAAATGTGTGGCAGATATGCTACCAATGAGCCAACAGGGTTGTGTGATGGTAAGAGATAACGCCTATCCGTGAGCATTGCAGCAATATACAGAATTAAACTCTGTAGTAAGACTAGGTATCTTAGCTTGCTTGAGGTTGTCTAAGTAGGTACCACCGTAGTACCAGATATTCTGCCGCCAAGCAGTAGTATGTAAACATAACTGTTTTCGGTTTAAAAGGTTCTGCAGCTAGTAAAATATTATAGGGCTGTTGGGACTTACGATCCAAAGTCTCAGAGTAGTGAGCCCGAAAGCAGCCCTGGACTATGTTTTGCTATTCAAAGTTTTATGTATCGCTATGGTCACGAACATGCGTTATCTCTTATCATCGGGAGACTGTTTTGTTTGTCTCATTACTTCTACATAAAATATAGATATTATATTTGTTCAATCTGATGAGAAAAATATTAAGGGTGACAGCTTAGCTGCGGATAAACCGGACAAAAAGCTTATAGAATCTTTATAAAACTAGGACGCTACAATATTTTTGATACATTGCCAAAAGCAGGCTTCGATGCCATTTGGCTTAGGCTGCTGATAAGAAAATGTTTTTCAACCGAAATGTGATGAATACATCACATCTTGAAAGTAGTTCACATAAAGTATGAAAGAGCGGCAAAGGTTCGTGCCCGTGCCTAATATTCTAATTTATGCCACTCTAGATTTCAAGCCGTGAACATAATACAAATTGGTCTACCTAGACCTAGGCTTGATGAGATAAAGTTACTTAACTAAAGATTTTCTGCTTATTAAATTAAATGTTTGTTGTGTGTCTTGGTGTTCTGTATTTATTATAAGTATGTATTTACAATAAAAAAAAAGTATTTCAGTATTCTATCAGTCATCTGAGTCAGTTCAGTCATCCACCACCTTCTTGGTATGGCGTGGTGAGGATTGGCCTCGAAGATTTCTCGCCTTTGCCAAAACTGGGCGCAAGAGGCCACGACTCTTGGGAAAATTGCTCGCCACGAGTGGCAGTTCATACTTAGCTGCTTCTCAGCGGAATTTTAATTGTCGTTTTAGTTGACACGGGGTTTTTTTGCTGTGGCATTGGCATTTTGCAAATATCAGTCATCTGACTGCCATAGTACAAGCTTTGCTTAGTTTGGGGTCAGATAGCGCTGTGTGTCCTACGATATTTATTTATTATAAATTGTAAAGTAATCACTCATAGTCCCCATCTGAAGACAGACCAGATCGTCTTATTTAGTTCTTAATAGGCTTGCGTTTGACCGCTAACTCGCGTGATGTGGTTTACTTGGAGGTAGATCTCTTTAGCAGGAGGTCGTCTAGCTAGGTACCAGTTCCAGATGCCGCTATGCCGTAGCGTGAAAACATTACTGTGTTCCGGTTTGTAGGGTACTGTAACCAGAAAAATTACAGGGCTGTTGAGACTAACCATCGAAACGCCAAAGCGACGATGCCCTGGACTCTGTTTGTTACTCAGTTCTGTATATCGCTACAATAGTCATGCATATGCGTTATCTCTTACCATCAGGAGAACTTCGCGTTCGTCTCATTAGTCTTACATGTAGTCGCTTTTCAGTAGTTGTTTAAAAAAAAAGGTTTACACGTAACTTGAAGACGCCCATATCGTAAACAGGAAACATCCACTCGGGCAGCAAATTTAACTTTATAGCAGTTCGTATGATAAAAGTATTTAGTCTGTAGATTAACATCGATAACCTCTAATGTTTTTATGTGTTGTATGTTTTTATGTTAGTTATTATTTTGTATTGTTTAATATTTTTAATGTACCTAACTTTAAATTTTGCATACAGCAAGGCAGAATATGGCGCTCGTTAACTTTTTTTAAAAAATATCTATTATACCCAAATGAATTAATAATTATTATGTTTTAGAGCAGCATAATATCTAATTGTCAACTTTGTCGATCGGTAAAATATCGGTACGGATGCTGCACTCTATCTGCATTGTGTAGGATCACGTAGAGTTTATGATATTTGTAAATCGTAATAAACTGGTATGACAACACCACAGTGAAACTTCGTCTAAAAATATATGGGCAAAATACAGAAAGGTATAAACTTCTATGATTTATGGTGGAGTATCTACTTATGTTATAAAAAAAACGTTGTTAAAGGTTCAGTAGATACTTTGATGTATCAAAATAATGGATTACTTACTCAAACGACATTTATTCAATACTTAATCTAGGTAATAAGGATTTGACCTTGAGATATCATTCGACGGCTTGCGTAATAGATACTAGAGTGTATTTACCTACCTTTATATAAATAAGGGTCGATAGAAATAAATGAAAACGGTACAAGGCTACAAGATGTCTACATTGTCGAGTCCCGTACCTAATTTAAAAAGGAACCACTTATGACGAGACATTAAATCCTATTTGACTGTATTTCACAACTGAATTCTTAGAAAAAAGGTAGGTAGGTAGATAGAAATGGTAGATCTTTGTTCTTATTCTAAAATTGAGATAAGAAGCTGAAAATTTAGCAGTACGCGTAACTTTTATTGTGCGATCCGCTAAACAGCGGAATACGCCGGGTAAGTGTTCCTGGATGGAAACAGTCCGGCTGTTTTTTTTTTGGCTGTTTACGAGTGTCGAGTTTCGATATCTTCTAGGCCAGCAACGGTGTGTTCTGGCAGCCTTACTTGACAGCCAGTTCCATTCCAGGCTAGGTGTGCTTCACCGTCTGCAACCACACCGTCTTTTAACATCAGATGAGCTGTGGTCAAATACTTAGCCTGTCAACCATAAAAAAACAAAGTGAGTGTCATAAGTAAACTTATTTATGTACTGATTCATTTTTAACGTGGAACGCAAGCTAATGAGGGTGTAGAACTTCCTTATAATTATTATGATACAAGAAAACTTTTTCTCGAAAATTATTATGGTACTTTAATTTTTAAGAAAAAATGAGGCATGGATTTTCCTTGTACGTAATTATAATATTATTGAAAGAAGTTTGTGGGCGTAAAATTAAAATCATTCTTGTTTCAGAAATAGATATAGGCGAAATTATTATTTTTTTGTACGAGTTGTACCTACGTTTATTTTTAGAATTAAAACGCTTTCTTGAGAAACGGTAATCTTAGTTGTTTACCTCCCACGGGAATGGGAACTATGCGGATAAAACCGCGAGGTGTCTGCTAGTCCCTTAAAAACCTGTGACAAGTGGTAGGTTCCGCGCTAGGATAACCTGTCATGCTACGTTTCATGTCACATAAATGCGTTTAAAAACCTTATAAAATTCACGTGGCAATCTATTCACTGTTAAACTTTCGCATCGAATCGATTTCGCAACGGAATCACATTTCCTTGATTACATATCGATTTTTATCATGAAACCGCATTCTATTGTCTATATTCTTTCGCAAAAAAAAATAAAAATGTGATGACAAGAGAAACGTAGCCAGTGCATACTTGTTCTATTTTTATGAGAGAACACAATGTTATGACACCGAAGAGAAAACTAAATCAACATACCGTAAAAAATAAACAGGAAAAGGGATCCAAATATGTGGTCCCATATTTCACAGGAGCGGACGTTGAATTGAAATTGTTCTGTTTTTAGAAGTACAAATAAGCTCAATGCCTGAGAAAGAATAGTTATTAACATATATATCATTGTGGAAATAAAGTGCTGGGTTTGATTCTTGTCTATTCAGATAAAATAGAATACAACTTTATTACACATCAAACATACATACATTATAACATACAAACATGAAACATAAGTTGCATTCCAGGCTAGGTGTGCTTTACCATCTTCGATCACACCATCACTTAACATCAGGTGAGCTGTGGTCAAACACGTAGACTGTCAACAAAAAAAAAACATAAAAAGCTATAAAGAAAATAACAGAACAAAATAATAAATGTATGGCGTAGGTATAACGGCGGTCTTACTGCTAGAGCGACTTTTTCCTGACAACCTTCAGATGATAAATATATTTATTTGAATCACCGACACCATTTACGAGTACATCACAACAATCCTAGCGGTCATCAACACAAAAAAACAAAAACTAGATGTTACAGCAATTATATTTGACGACAACATGCATAAAGTTAAGTACATAATTATAGGTAATCGTTAACTAATCTAACCTTACTGACACATGGCACATGCGTCATACTCGTGATCGGGTCTGCTCGCGGTATACACACAATCTAGTACCTACTTGGTTGGTTGTTTCATTGGTAGTGTGTCTGCTTCGAGAGCTGAAGGGCGTGGGTTCGATTCCCACTCAGGACTAACATTTGTGAGACTAACATCGATGTTTGTGTTGTGTCTGGGTGTACTGTATGTATTATAAGTATGTATTTACAAAAAAAAAAAAGTATTTAAGTATTCTATCAGTTATCTGTCTTCCATAGCACAAGCTCTGCTTAGTTTGGGGTCAGATGGCGTTGTGTGTAATGTCCTATGATATTTATTTATTTAATTTATTTACTTTGACCTTAGATTAAGATTACTAACGTAACTTTCCTCTTTTTGTAATGTACTAAAGTTGACAAAGGTCACGGACCCCAGTGTCTGTGGAGCGTATAATTAAAAAAAAACCTTACTGACATTTCCTGACAGGAAATATTTGCAAAAATTTCCTGATTCAAAAATTAGGAAATCTTTGTTTGGAAAGGATAAATGGAAGAAAGGACGGCGTGTGCTACAGACTAGTTAACTAAGTTCTATAATATAAGTAAAGCAAATTAAACAGTCCCTGCGAATGAATTCTTGTTTATTGCCAAAATAAAATAATTTTCATGATCTTACATATCACCAGTGCTAATATTTTGTCCTTGATTTCACCATAATAAACATAACCATAAAGAAGCAAACACACCCCCGTTTCACGAGCGATATAGGCGCACCCTTTATGTGTCATAAAATTAATTACCTAATTTGTTTTAAAATGAAATAGTATGCTGGATTTTAGTACAATTTTAGGACAAAATCGTGTTTTGTAAATTACATGTGTTTTGTAGAGATAAGAAAATGCAGATTTACTTGTAGCGAAATGCGTTGTAGCGTTATAAGGTTTAGATAGGCAAGTTTATTAGTTCCTAATCAATTCCATTCATAATAAAACATTAAACAAAAAACAACATTTTTAATGCACCTTACGAAGTGAAAAGTAAGCTTATTTAAAAGTTGTTTTCTGTAAAATTATTTACATTATTTATTATGGTTTTTAATATGTCACACTGTCGTTGCAAATGGACGATATATGCACACATACAGTTTTATTTAAATATACATAAATATTTCACATTTTACTATATTATGAATTATTTTTATTTGTTAAAATTTAATAGGGTTAAAACATCTCCCGTCTGTTCTTAATCTGTAACGTGTTTTCCATTCTCTTCGTGTTGCCTGGAAGAAATCACTTTAAGCGATGCGGCCGCCTTTTGTGGCACGAGATCATAACATTCTTTTGTTTTCTGCAGCTAGCGAAATTACAGAGCTGTCGAGACTAACCATCAAAGGTCTCAAATTAATGAGCGCCAAAGCAACGTCGTCTTAGACTTTGTTTTGCTTCTCAAAGTTCTATGTATTACTGCAATGGTCATGAACATGCGTCATCTCTTACCATCAGTAGAACGTCTCATTTATCTAATTACTCTTACATATAATTACATTTACTTGGTGGTAGATCTCCTTAGCAGGAGGTCGTTTAGGTAGGTAAGCACCACCGCAGTACCAGATATTCTGCCGATAAGCAGTAGTGTGTAAACATTACTGTGTTCCGGTTTGAAGGGTACTGCAGCTAGCGAAATTACTGGGCTGTTGAGACTTACCATCGAAAGTCTTAAAGTAATGAGCGCCAAAGCAGTGATGCCCTGGAGTTTGTTTTGTTACACAAAGTTCTGTGTATCGATGCAATGATCATGGACAGGCGTTATCTCTTACCATCAGTAGAACGTCTCATTTACCTAATTAATCTTACATATAAAAAATAGAGCTTTTTAACTGAGTCTTAAAAAGTAGCTCAGAGTTACTTTCCAGGTTACTTGAAAACTTTAGTGCGCAATTCATTCCTACAATCTAGTTAGTACATTAAATTAGAATGTCTCTTATTTTATTGGAGATACGTGCCCTTCATGTCGATAACAGACTATACGGAACCTCTGAAACGGACACGCTTTATATGACATGTACAATTACGATTGTTGACAATGGGTCGTCGAGTCCGTGAGAATGATTTTCCCTAGAATTTTTCCATTGTTTTTGATAACACTAAAACCATAGATGTTGGTTCTGTGTCTGGGTGTTCTGTATGTATTACAAGTAATACATTGTGTATATGTATGTATGTATTACAAAAAAAAAGTAAGTATTCTATCAGCTGTTTGATTCCCATAGTATAAGCTTTGCTTAGTTTGCGGCTAGATGGCGCTGTGTAAAATGTTCTCCAATAATATTCAGAAATAAAAACCACTTTATACATATTTTTTTACCATTTCATCAATGTTAATTTGTCGCGATATTTTTTTAAGTTTGTCTGCCTATTGAGAGTTTGGGAATACGCTAATTCAATTAGTACCGCACCCAGCTGTTGTCGAAGGTAACCAGTCGTTAAAATTCGATTACTTTGTCATAAGTGCAGAAAACTTTGTGGGAGGCGGTTTGAAATTATGGGTAAGTCTTTGAATTGTTAAAATGTCTTTTTACTGATAAATCATAATTATTATATTATATTTTCTAAGTAGTCAAATACTCGTAGAAACTAAATTGCTACAAAGAAGTATAGTAGCTTAAGGAATTGAGTTTGTTACATAATTTGGGTTTGTTCAAATATTATGTAAATAGTATTTTTGTTTTGTATTAATTATGTACTCGTATTATATTTTCCGTATAAAACAAAAATGTTTAAAAAATACATGAGTTCCCATAGTAAAAGTATATTTCTTTTATAGGAAAAAAATCTTACATGTAAAGCTAGTGTAAAGCTTACATTTTTAATTGTAGGTATTTATATCTTTAGTGTATTAAACAAAGTCTTTCAGTTTCAAAGTTCTCTGATTACTTATTACCGTCTGTACGCTTAGATATTTTAATTTACGCGACGGATTTTAATAAGGTTTCTATAATTCTATAATAGACAGACTGATTCTAGTGGAAGGTTTATACTCGTGTATCACACATTCATATGCACCACATTAGAATCTACATTACACCAATGCAAAGCCGGGTCAGGTCGCTAAAAAATAAAAGCTATTAAATTTTCCAGTGTATTTTGACTGTATTAAAAATATTAGCACGAATTGTTATGTTCTTTAAAGTTGTTTTATTCCAGTAATCTTTTGATTTCCTAATTTATTATTTATTTATGATATAGAAATTAAATCACTAAATTAACTTATGAAATTTAATACAATAATATGCCAGATATAAAAATATGTATGTAGGTATGTCAATAAAATTAAATATCAATAAAAAGCTACATGACACGTTTGCATCTTGTACTTACAATTAATGCAATATATAATTATGTATAAAATACTTAATGAATAACAGTTTATGTTATCTATTAATAAGCTACCAACAAAAGAAACCGTACCGTTGGGTTCTGTGCCGAATGTATACTAAATTTTCTAGTATCGCGTCGCCAGAAGACCGTTCTGGATTTGATAACAGACTTAATGGCCCATAAGAAAACCAAGAAAACCTCCCGTAGTGAAAGAATTCTACAACAAGTAGGTACAATGTAATACATACTTTACATTCTGAGCATTACGAGAATCGCCTCTTTGGGAAAAGGTTGAAATAACTGTTTAAGGTACAACCATGGATATTTATAACGAGAGATGTTCAAAGATTCGCTATTGATACTATCTTTAGAGTAAAGTAGCTTGTTCTAAACGCGCCCTGGATCATAACTTGTCGGGGGCTCTTCTTCCCGACTTTCATTTCATAGCTCCTCGGGGGTCATGTCTATTATTTTTTCACACACTTTTTAACGAACATATAATCGTACATATTCTAACCCTGGACGTCCATTGTTGCCGTGGCTTAAGAGGCTTACGAAACTTTGCTTGCACACGGGGCCCCGTATTATTGATCCGGTTGATACGGTGTTTGCTACGCCTCTGTGTTGATGAAGCCTCTGCATGTATAAACTAAGCTTTGGTATACTATAAGTAACCAATTCATAATATGTAAGTGAAAAGCTAAGCCAACACAAGAGGGTTATGTGTTTGACCTGTTTGTATGTTTGTATGTCTGACCCTCAGATCTCTCGTAATTATTTAAATGGTTGAACTATTTGTGATCATGATTATGTCATTAGATTCTTCTTTACTGCGTGATTCTTGGCGCTAAAATGTTTACGTATTCATTCAACTAAAGCTATTTTTTTCGTAGTAGAGCTATAGATTTTTAGCTTGTTTGAGTAATTTTTCTGACAATTGCCTCAAACCACAGATAAGTAAAGACTTGTAAGTTTTAAGACACAAATTTGTTTTGAGTAAAACAAAGTGCACATGTAAACAAATTACTCGAACATCGATTCTTTGCGCACCTCTACTGAATATCATCTCTGTGGTCGTAACTTTTATAATAGATATAGCGTTTTATATCTTCGATCACATCAACACTTCTCAACAAATGAGATTGTGGTCAAACTAATACCTACTTATTTGAGAAAATCCGACTGTACCGAAGCCGACATCGGAGGATAATGTGTTTGACCTGTAGGTGTGTATGTATGTATGCATGTTTGTCTCTATGTTTCTCATAGTTGTTAAACGACTGGACCAATTTTGATGATTGGTATTTTATGTGTTTAGATTTTCTTTGTTGCGCGAGTGACACTGAGTGAATTCAATTTAAAAAAAAAAACTATTTAAGTATTCTATCAGTTATCTGACTTCCATAGTACAAGCTTTGTTTGGTTTAGGGTCCTATGGCGCTGTGTGTAATTTCCTATGGTATTTATTTATTTTACTATTATTATTTATTAAAAAAAAATCAAAATTGCATATTATTATCGCCACAATGTTTAACGCATTCCTTTAATTAAAATTATTTCCTTACGTAGACAGGGTTTTTAAGCTTTTTAGTTTATTTACCTCCTGCTAAGGAGATCTACCACCAAGTAAAGCTCTACTATCCAGAAATTCTGTGTTTCGCTGCAATGGTCACTATCAGAAAAGAGTCTCGTTCATTTCATTACTTTTATATTTTTGAAGAGCTTGGTATAAAAATTAAGATAACAATTAAATTCTCTATGCAAAAATTCTGACTAGAAATTAATGTACTATCATTTATTCTGTGACATAGTGACGGTATTTTACGAGCGTGTCTTGTTATGAAAAGGGCTATTAACCCCCTTTGTTCCACGCCCACGTTTGAATCACGACACTTGATTTATATTCGGTGGTTGGTACCTACAGTCCATTCCTTTTAATATTATCCTTTTTTTTACTTTATAAATCAGTGTCGCTTAGCCGAAATAGAAAAGTGCGAGTTAAGCTCTAGGATAGATTTTTATCGTGAGTTTAAGAAATATATTTCTCTTTGAGTTTCTCACATCCAAGTATTATTGTAGCAAATATCAGAGTTTACAACGAAAATGTTTTTTTTGTTGTTGGAATAACATGTAAGTATGACATTAATATATATTATTATAGTGCAAATACTTATTATTATAAGTATACAAAAACAAAACCTGTAGGTATTCTATCGGTTCTACCATAGTACAAGCTTTGCTTAGTTTTGAGCTAGATAGCGGTGTGTAAAAATTCTAAGGATTTTTTTATATTTATTAAATTATTATCTTTGAGGAAAGATTTGATTGTTTGTAATGAAAAGGCTCCGAATCTACTGGACCGATTTCCAAAATTCTTTCACCGTTGATCCGCTAGTTTAAATCTAGCGGACGCCTCGCGGTTTCACCAGCGTAGTTCTAGGTTACTTTTCATCCCCGTATTCCTACGGGGATGAAAAGTAACCTATGTCACCCAGAGATAGATAGAGACATTTAACTTTCCAACGGTGAAATAATTGTTGAAATCGGTCCTGTAGTTTTGGAGCCTATTCAATACAAACAAACAATCACATCTTTCCTCTTTATAATAGTATAGCACCTATAGATATTTTGAAAGTGTCTATGTATATTTTTGATTATAAACAAGCGTTATTAAGCAAATTATTAAAACACGAATACCACCTAATGTTTTTTTATATATTTTTTCACAAACAAATACAAAATACAAATATTTTATTTATAACACCAATGTTACAAGTCACTTCGAAATTTTAGTCATTAATAAAAACATGTCATTAAATGAGTTTTAAAACACTGATTACATATCAAAATTAGGTTTTTTTTTATACAGTATAGGTTCGCGTTTGACCACACCCTGTATGTCAATATAAAAACTCACTAACACAAATTCTATCACTCGTGATGTTAGGATATGTAAAGATTCTAACGATACCCCAAACGCCCAAACCTGTTCAGGTATTTAAAAGTTATGGTCGAATAAATAAATCGCAAACATATAAACCGTGAAAACATTACACTCCTTTTTTCGGATGTCGTGTAAAAATAAGGCACGGCAATGGTGAAGATCGGGATCGCTTCGTTAATGTTTCACCAAGTAAAGCTACACAACAAGAGTTACATAAATAAACACGATATCTCGATAAACCTTATTATTTCTAAACAAGTCTGTTTGTTGCGGAAACGGTATTACTTAACATCTGTTTATTCAGTGGATTAAAGCGGCTGTGTTTACGTTGCATATCCTTTTGGATGTGTGCGAGTAAATGGGATTGTTAGTCAAAATTATCGCGAACCCAGTTATGTAATTATTTAGATTAGCGTTAAAACAATTAGGTACTAAGAATTATACAATTCAGTCGGAAATATAGTCGAAATCTAACTACTGAAAAAACTGTTGTGGTAGTATTTAATTATTTTTGTAATTATTAATATTGATAAATTTTACATATTAATGTAAAATTTCAAATTGTATTAAGGAATAAATAAAGGCTTTAAAAAAATTGTTAAGAAGGTAAACACACTTAGCTAATAATGGAACTGGCTACCAAAAGTCCGCACACTGTGTGCTTTGCGAAAGATTTTAAACTTAAGTATTTATGTCGTGAAAGCCTAATAAAAACACATAGGTAAACAAATTTACATTCGTAGTTAGGATGAACAATTCATAAGTAAGGTACATCTATGTATTAATTTTTGTCTGGAGCGGGAATCGAATACACGCTTCACAGCTTATGTAGCAGAACTACTAACAAACGAGCTTACAGCAGTCAATTAGTGAATGAAACAACCGAGGTCGAAAAGTTTGATTTGTTTCGTTAAAATTTTACCTATCAATCAATATGTCCAATCCACTGAAAATAGAAACAAAACATTTCAACATGTCTACAGCAAACTAAATAAATAAAAACATTATGAGTTTGAACGTACTCAGAATACTGAATTTCGTACCGAAACGTTAAAAAAGATTTACCAAATTGTACGCTACTGCAATCAATTGAAATTGCACTTATGGTCTATCGAATTTAAAGTTGAAATTCGTGCGTGATCGCCGTAAACATTTGTTTGCTTGGAATGACAATGACACGTCGTCTAGATTTTATCACAAATGGTTTGCAGTCATTAGTGGATGCAGCCATTACTTTTTTTTAATACTCCCTGAGCCTCGTACGAATTGTGACAGGGAAGAATGGGCCTACGTTACGTAAGGGAATTTAAATGTAATGTGTCAAAACAAACAGAAGAACTCGTAACTTTGAAAGCTTTTGAAGTGGGTTGTAAAAAAATCTCACATAAAAGAGTCTTATGTGCGTGAAATTGGACATGACAGCAAAGGAAGAAAGTAGTTTGGCCTTAACAAATTTTCAAATGTGACAAACACATACATATCTCAACGGATCTAGATTGAATATCAATTTTCCGAGACTAAACGGTATTGTTAAAAAGAAAGTAATATTATAACACACAGTTGTTAAAACCATTTTGTAGCGATGATAGCTCAGTGGTTAGCGTGACTGGTTCACACGCTGAAGAGCGTGAGTTCAAACCTAAACAATCAGCTTGAGCTGCTGGTGAAGCAAAACATTGCGCGGAAACCATAACATGGTGGTAGGGTGTTTTTACTTGAGAACCAGTTCTATTACAGCCCAGCTGTGCTTGACCATATCCGGCCATCGCTTAATATCAGGTGAGTTGTGGTCAAACACCCAGCTAAAGATCAGCATAAAAATCCCTAACGGTCACCCGTATGGAGCTTAGTAGCCCGTGATACCCCTGTTGGCTCATTGGAAGTATGTCTGCTTCGAGAGCTGTAGGGCGTGGGTTCGATTCCCATCCAGAACAAACATTTGTGGTAGGTATAAACAAATGTTTGTTCTGTGTCTGCATGTATTTACAAAAAATAGTATTTAAGTATTCTATCAGTTTTCTGACTTCCATATTGCAATCTTTGCTTAGTTTGGGGTCAGATGGCGCTGTGTGTAATGTCCTACGAGATTTATTTTATTTTATATAGAAGGCTATAGTGAAGAGAGCGTTCATTTCATCTCATAGGACCCATAAAAAATCACTAGCACATTGTTACGTAAGTACTTATTACCAAACATCCCTCTAGATTTCCGATCTCGAAGATTATTTTCAAGAACACCGAGTAGAAAGCGAATTATAATTGAATCTGAACAGCGAAAATGACAGAGTAAACTTGGAATTTAACGATGTTGATTTAGGCTCGTAAACAATTCTCCGGGCTGCGATAAATGGCGGAGTTTTCAGGTCATCATTAAATTAGTTTCAAATAGGTATATCTAAAAAACAAATCAACGTCAAGATAAAAATAACGCTGTCAGAGAAAATTGAGCAATGAGTTTAAAATTATAAAGAAATAATTATAAATAAATGTCGTAGGGCTATACACACAGCGCCATCTGGCCCCAAACTAAGCAGAGCTTGTGTGATGGAAGTTAGATAACTGATAGAATACATATATACTTTTTTTTTCTAAATACATACTTATAATAAATACGGAACACCCAGACACAGAACAAACATTTTATTTATTCACAAAATGTTTGCCCTGAGTGGGAATCGAACCCACGCCCTACAGCTCTCAAGGCAAATATACTACCAATGAGCCAACGGGGCTGTGATAAGTGAAAAAGACCTAAATTATGATAAAACCTAATGTCTAAAAATTAATAATCTTTACAATTTTTTTAAATAAAAATAGCCTTATCTAAAAGCTAAGATGAGGGTGCTTTTACTGAGAACTTTAGTTTGAATTAAACTATTAAACAGGTGTAAATTAATTACGAATAATGACCACGTTTTTTCACAGTAGGTTTTATTTTATGGTTGACAGGCTAGGTGTTTGACCACAGCTCACCTGGTGTCGAGTGACGGTGTAATCGAATGTGGTAAACACACCTAGCCTGGAATGGAACTGGCTTTCAAGTGAGGCTGCCAAAACAAATAATAAATAAAATAAATTAATAACAATTTGTGTGAATCAAACACTCTCTCTTATTATAATAATTATGTCGTTATATAGTGTAAACACTATTTAGTTATAGTTAACTTGGTATATAAAAGTGCAAGTCGTGTATTTTGATAACCAACAAACTTTTGAATATAGCTGGGATCAGGAGATACTAGAAATATGCGTATCTTTTTTTTATGTAAAAGTAATGTGACGAACGATGCACTCTCCTGATGGTACGAGATAACGCATGCCCATGACCATTGCAGCAATACACAGAACTTTGAGTACCAAAACAAAGTCGCTGGGCATCGCTGCTTTGGTGCGCATTACTGCGAGACTTTCGAAGGTTAGTCTCAACAGCCCTGTAATTTCTCTAGCTGCAGCACCCTTCAAACCGGAACACAGTAATGTTTATACACTACTGCTTGGCGGCAGAATATCTGGTACTGCGGTGGTACCCACCTAGATGACTTCCTGCTAAAGAAATTCTACCACCAAGAATCTCTCGTGGTATTGAACAAACGAGGAACCATATACACGTATACAGTGCAATCTTGATATAATAAAGCTGAAGGAAGTTAGAAAATATTAATTATACCAAGTATTCGAAATGAAATGAACGAATACAAAAACAAATACAAATAATCTTTATTAATGACTTAATTTAATTTACATGGGTTTGGCCAAACCTGTATTAGGAGAGACCGTTTCTTCAAATACACTTTTTGAACTGAAGAGCACACTGTTAGGAGCTTGGCGACAGATTTTTAAGCTGCTTACAGCTGAGTACCTACTACACAGTATCTACCCTACCATCATGCTAAGGTTTCCTCACGATGTTTTTCTATCACCAGCAGCTCAAGTATTTGAACCCACACCGACCGCTCTAACCACTGATCTAACCATCGCAACAAAATTTATAACATCTATAATTTTCTGAATAAGCATTAAAAACTTTCTACATCATAATAAAATTTTAATTACACCAAAACACTTAAGAATAAAACAATGAAATACACTTGAAATTAAATTCAACGGTTTTAAAGAAAATTGGGTCACGAACGAATAATAATAGCGCTGAAAACTTTCATTGGTTTTGGTTATTTTATCGAGCTTAATAATGCTTTATGGCAAGTTGTTTTATTGTCAATTTAATTAATGGAATGGAAGCAAATCTCTCTGAAAGTAAAACTTTTAATGACAATGCGAATATAACTGCTTTCATTACGTGATTAAAAAGTAGAGCTTTTAACCGCTTTAAAAGCTATGATAGATCTCATCTTCGTTTTCAGTCTAAAATGCAAAGATTGAAGAGGCTTTGTATGTACATATTTTTTAAAGTATATAATATTTTCGAAGCGTTCACTGCTGGATGTCGGTCTCTATAATACACGTCACCAAACTAGGTTTTTTTTTAATGGGTGGCAGACTAAGTGTTTGACCACAGCTCACCCGATGTTATGTGAAGGTATGGTAAAGCATACCTAGTCTGGAATGGAACTGGCTCAAAGTGGCTGAACTCAAGTGAGGCTGCCGGAACACACCGTTAGGTGCTTGGCGGCAGATTTGCAACTTGAGTGGTAGCTAGCCAAGTAATAGAGATTACCACGCAATGTTTTTCATCACCGGTAGCTCAAGCTCGTTATTGGGATTTGAATCCACGCCACTACAATCGCTACAAAATAAAAAAAAAGTTTTATAGAATTAAAATGTCAAAATAAAAATTAAAAATACATACTTTTTTTTTTTTTTTTTTTAATGTAAAAAGTAATGAGATGAACGAGACGCTCTCCTGATGGTAAGACATAACGCCTGTCCATGACCATTGCAGCGATACACAGAACTTTAAGTAAGAAAACAAAGTCCAGGGCATCACTGCTTTGACGCTCATTACTTTGAGACTTTAGATGGTTAGTCTCAACAGCCCAGTAATTTCGCTAGCTGCAGACAAGGTTAGAATTTGGCAATTACATATATAACGGCGACCCAGCAGGCACAGAGTTTTTAGAAACGGTGACGTCAGCACAGCTGACGTCACCATCTCCAACCCCCGGTTCACTCATCAAATACAGAAACAACAATTCAAATAATTTATTAGTGATTTAAGATTTAAACATAAACTTGGTACAAAATACTCACAAGAGCTCCGTTCTCCGCCGTAGCTCGATACCGAATGTGCCTTCACAACGGCCGCCCCTACCACCTAACCTAGCGTACTCGTTGTGAAGTCATTTTACACTTTATTAAAAACTAAATAATAACAAGTGAATACGCATGGAACTATATCTAAATCTAAATTACTTAAACTTATTTTAAGCCCTTTTTGTTAACATTAAATCTGCTATCTAATAGTTAAATGGGATTTAACAATTGAGTTGAGAGTTGAGTTGAGAGTGTTAATTATCCGTAAACACATTCTATTGATTACTTGTACTTAATAATATTTATGTTGGCTGTTGCGCAGACATAATATATTATTCATGTTTTAAATAATTAAAAAAAAAAAAAAAAAAATTAAGGTACGCCAACAGCGCACATATTGCTCATTTTACAAACACATTGCAAAAAGTTATGTTCCAATACATGCGCCAGTTATGGTACAGCTTCGTACGGACATGGGGCTGTCCGACGCCCATTTGCTGGTTTGGTCTCCGAGGTGGATGACGATGTGTCTGGTGTTCGGACACATCGTCATCGTTGCGGGGTGAGCTTGGGCTCTCCGAGGCGGGTCCGCGAGGACAAGCGCTGTCGAGGTCGAATGCGAAAGCGTGCCCGCAGCACAAACACAAAGCAGCACAAAAAAAAAATACAAACACAAAGCGCCGAGGTGGAACACTCCAGGGTTTTTAGTGGGTAGGCCGTCATTTGGACGGAGTCCCACATAACCACCGTGCCCGCCCCAGGGCCGGTGGTATACACAAAGTATTTTCCCTGAACAAAAAAAAAAAAAAGAGGCATACACAGCTTGTCAAACATACGGAAATATACTTACTTTTAAAGACATTCTAAACATTTTTTTTTTACTATGACTAAACATAAACTATAGTAAATAAATATATATAATATTATTCATTAACTTTATAATAGGTTTTTGGATTAACAGTTTTTTCAGTTTTATATGAAATGGAGCAGTTTTCAGGTATCTTATTGACTTTGGTATATTATTGAAAATTATAGGCCCCGTACACTTTATTTTAGATTGCTCAGAATATAATACAACTTTGACGCAAGTCGGGTAGCTTTATTTAAACTACTGCCAAGCCCTTGATAATTCGGTTTATGTAACGACACAGGAAAAACATGTAAGTAAACAAGGTAGATGTTGACTTATATCGTAACTGAGCCTTATTTACATTATACATACAGAAGATAATGATGTTCTTGTTAAATAGGTAAATAAGTCTTGCTAACTGGATACATATTCCGGGACGCATGTTGTGCCATTTTGCATTTTTGTGGGATTTTTTAAAATGTAAAAGTAATGAGACGAATGAAACGTTCTCTTGATGGTAGAAGATAATACATCTTTGAGTAATTATTATAATTATTGACATGTTCATTGTTTTGACATATGTAATGATTTTGATAATAGTTTTTAAATATGAATGGAAAAAGGACCTGTAACTTTGGTGTTATTAATAAATGATTTGTATTTGTATTTGTAACAATGTTTATATAGTTATACTTGGCGGAAGATCTCCTGTGAGGGGATTGTCTAGGTAGGTACCACCGCAGTACCGTATATTCTGCCGCCAAGCAGTCATCATCATCATCAGCCTATCAAAGTCCACTGCTGGACATAAGCCCCTCCCAAGACACGCCACTCAGCCCGATCTTCGGGTTTTCGCTTCCACCCACCGCCAGCTGTCCTACGTATATCGACACTCCATCAAGTCTCAGGGCGTCGTAGGCTACGTTTGCCAATACGCGGTCTCCACTCTAACACTTCTACCCCAGCGGTTATCGGTTCTGCGACAGATATGTCCAGCCCATTGTCTCTTCAGCTTGCTAATTACTTCGCCAAGCAGTATTGTGTAAATATTACTGTGTTCCGGTTTGAAGGGTACCGTAGCTAACGAAATTACAGAGGTGTTAAGACTGATCATCGAAAGTCTCGAAGTAATGAGCGCCATAGCAGCGATGCCCTGGACTTTAGTTTGTTACTCAAAGTTCTGTTGTTTCGCTGCAATATATATGTATTATTTCTTACCATAAGAAAAGCGTCTCTCCCTAAATCTATTTAGTCAGTATTAACTTATTTTTACACATTTTATATGCAAATTCAGTATTTTAATCTCCTACCGAGATCTATTTTAAGACGGAGAAAAAAGATCTAAAGATGTTAAAATGTAACACAAAGGTGCTTTTGAAATGAGGCAATGGAGGAAAATGCTTTATCCCCACTGAACCGAGCATAGAATCAACCAATCAGTTCGCAACGAATTCCAACTCGATAAGAATTGCAAGATTTTGAAACACTTATGAATGTTACAATGATGTTTAAGTTATTTAGTTATATAGTCTTTTAACTTGACGACAATCTTCTCAACTTATTAAGAAAGAAAGAAAGAAAGAAAGAAAAACATTTTTTTTCCTAACAATACACTAGACACAACAACAGATAAGTACAAACAAAACACACAAATAAAAAGATACATATTAACAAAAGGACAACAAATTTGACAAGACAATAAGCGGGTTATCGCTGCAGTGGCTGGTGCATCAACAAAGAAAAAAAAGGTCAGTGCTCAGCAATTGTGCAGGGGATTACTCCACAGCGCTGATTTTCAGCACTGACCTATTCATAAAAATTAGTCACCTGAAGTATCAAAACCCAAAGACTAAAATAAGTAATAAATAAATAAATGTAAATAAATATTGGAGGACATTTAACACAGCGCCATCTAACCCCAAACAAGCAAAGCTTGTACTATGGGTTCCAGACAGCTAAAAGATTAAAGTAGTAAAGATAAAAAAAAAGATAAATTAAGATTTGTAGCCAGTGTTACTCGGGTTGATGTAAAGATTCCAACGATACTATAAATAATAAACATACAAATAATATTTAATACATCCAAATAATATCAGGCATTTAAAAGATATGATGGAACAAAAAAATCAAAAATACTCATTAACCCTTAAAAATAATACACTTTTTGAGCAGTCGTGTAAAAATAAGAATTTTGTTTACGATGGAGAAATCAAATGCATAAAAAAAGGAGTGTCCCGTACAATACTTTTTTTCTTTTTTTTAATGTGAAAAATAATGAGACGAACGAGACGCTCTCCTGATGGTAAGAGATAACGCCTGTCCATGACCATTGCAGCGATACACAGAACTTTGAGTAACAAAACAAAGTCCAGGGCATCGCTGCTTTGGTGCTCATTACTTTGAGACTTTCGGTAGTTAGCCTCAACAGCCCAGTAATTTCGCTAGCTGCAGTACCCTTCAAACCGGAACACAGTAATGTTTACACACTACTGCTTGGCGGCAGAATATCTGGTACTGCGGTGGTACCTACCTAGATGACCTCCTGCTAAGGAGATCTACCACCAAGTAAAACTTATAGCTTAGCATTGTACAAGATACTATATGCTATATAACAATCCTGAAAGGAGGTGAAACATTGCGTAAAGAGAGCTATGAGAAAGACTACAATAAGAAAACACAGCTAGTACGAGCTCCACGATGCATGTTTCCAGAATAGAATTATGTTTGCTATAAAAACCAGAGCAACCGTGGTCGTAAACTTGGGTATTTGCATGCTCTTTCCGCCATAAAGCGTTCATCCCAACTCATTCAATTTACAATTTTTGACCATACTTTAAGAAGACACTGAGCTGTTATTTTTAGACAGAATATTTTCCTGTGCAAAATGTTTAAAGCCCACCTACTAAAGCTTTTAAAAATGTACCAGAAAGCCTTAAAAATGTATTCTTGTTGTAATTTTTTTGGGATTAAGTCGTTTATTTGCCTCATCCTCGACTCTTATATCGTTGTCGTTTCGACTACGTTGCAATAAATAAATATCGTAGGACATTACACACAGCGCCATCTGAGCCCAAACTAAGCAAATCTTGTACTATGGAACTTGGATAACTGATAGAACTAAAGTCTCAAAGTAATGAGCGCCAAAGCAGTGATGCCCTGAAATTTGTTTTGTTACTTAAAGTTCTGTGTATCGCTGCGATAGTCATTGACAGGCGTTATCTCTTACCATCAAGAGAGCGTCTCGTTCGTCTCATTACTTTTTACATAAAAAAAAGAACACTTATATGCTTTTTTTTTGTAAATACATACTTATAATGAATACAGAACACCCAGACACAGAACAAACATTTGTTTATACCACAAAGTTTTGTCCTGGGTGGGAATCGAACCCACGCGCTTCAGTTCTTGAGGCAGATATTCTACCAATGAACCAACGAGGCTGTCAGATCAATAGCCGTGGTCATCGAGACAATTCGTACTCTCCAGTCTACTCGTGATCACGGCTACAAACCAACAAAGCTGAAACGTCGAAATAAATAAAACTAATTTCATAATATTTTCAGCGCGATTAAGACCCGGTGACAAACATAATTCGACAGCCCCGTTGGCTCGTTGGTAGTATATCTGCCTTGAGAGCTGTAGGGCGTGGGCTCGATTCCCACTCAGGGCAAACATTTGTGAATAAACAAATGTTTGTTCCGTGTCTGGGTGTTCTGTATGTATTATAAGTATGTATTTACAAAAAAAAAGTATTTATGTATTCTATCAGTTATCTGACACCTATCACACAAGCTCTGCTTAGTTTGGGGCCAGATGGCGCTGTGTGTATAGTCCTACAATATTTATTTATTTATTTAATTTAGGAAAAATCTCAGCAAGTATCAAAAACTTGCCATATCATTTGACTACACAAATACCGCTTTCGATTTCCGCAATATCAGATAATCCTTCCACATTACGCGGTCCAATATCACGAGGAAAGTTCCGAAGCCACATAAGCAATGAGGAAACGCTTCAATTTAATTTTACCCCTTTAATTCGACAAGGGGCGCCTAAACAGGCAATTGTTTAAGGAATATGTGCTTGGTAGTTTCTAAAATGCTAATATTGCAATGATTCTCTTATCTTTTCTGTATACAATGGTCATAGACAGGCGTTGTCGCTTACCATCCGAAGAGAGTCGTCTAGTTACTTTTACAAAAAAAAAATCTTGGACACAATTGGTCCGTTCAGCATACTCTCATACTCATTTATTTATAACGAATAGTTACAAGTCACACACATTAAATAATACAATTAAAATAATCAAATAATAAAAAAAAAAACATCAATAAATTCTCCACAAGCCACTTCTTAGTTTTTTTACGGTTGTCAGCCTAGATATTTGTCCACGACTCACCTGATGTTAAGTGAAGGTGTGGTCGAAGATGGTAAAGCACAACTAGCCTGGAATGGAACTGGCTCTCAAGTGAGGCTGCCGGAACACACCGTTAGATACTTGGCGGCAGATTTTCAACTTGAGGGGGGTAGCTAGCCAGCCGAGTACTAAAAAGTACCCTACCACCATGCTATGGTTTCCTCACGATGTTTTCCTTCACCGGCAGCTCAAACTCATTATTGGGGTTTGAACCCACGCCCTTCGGCATGCGAACCTACCGCGCTAACCACTGAGCTATCATCGCTACAAATGTACAGTATTTTAAATGAGATAAACAATATTATGTGGTTTTCGATAACGTTAGTAAGGAAAGACAGTAATACATTGTCGATAAATAATTGGTCGTTTAAAGGCCTCTTTAGACCGATGTGTTATTCAATATAATAAAAAACAATGGAAAGGGTTCGACCCTTCGTCCTAGAATGATCGGGAGAGCATCCTTTGCGTCAAGCCATTATGTAAAAACATTCAGATATTATTGAATTATGTGTCCCACTACCCATTTACCTGTCAGGAGGCATTTTGACATCGGTACCCATCCCACTAAATGGATTTAGGAATTCTGATGGTTTTTTAAATGTTTTGGTATATGAGTAACGTAAGATTATATCGATTAAAAAATGTTTAACAACCCTGTTAGGTCATTTGGTAGTAATTCTGCTTCGAGAGCTGAAGAGTGCGGGTACGATTCCCACTCAGGACTTACAAGTTGTTAAATACGGCTAACTCTCGCTGTGGAAGATAGCTTTAAACATCCAAGATGGCAGTCAAACGCACACCTATTTGTGATAATAAAAATAAATAAATGATATTAACAACATTAATATTAACAGCCTAACTCCAGAGCCAGTTTCTTTCCAGGTTAGGTATATTTGCCATCTTCGACTACACCGTCACTTAATATCAGATGAGCTGTGGTCCAATAACTAAACTGTCAACCGTAAAAAAAAAATGATGTCGTTCTTCATAACATCAAAAATAACTTAAAGTAACTCATTTTGTTCAAGGTTTACTTACTAAATTATTGATAGCAACCTCGATCGCTAGCTATCGCTGTTGCAAATAGTATTTACCCAGTTGATTAAATTTCGTTCAACTTGATTGGACCGCAATCTAATTTTGCGTACGCTGTATAAATGGTGACTTAGAAAGTTGGCAACATTTTTATGCATATACTGCACTACACTACACTATTTCGAAACCTTCGAATCCGACAACGCTAACGAAAGCAAAACAAAAATAAACGTAGTATTTATATTTTCTCATATTTTATTACCATTTTTCAAATCCTTTAATAATAACTAATAATAACGGTACGGTACTAGGACGGTACGGTTAAACAAATGTTTGTTCTGTGTCTGGGTGTTCTGTATGTATTATAAGTATGTTTTTACAAAAAAAAAATAGTATTTATATATTCTATCAGTTATCTTAGTTCTATCACACAAGCTCTGCTTAGTTTGGGGCCAGATGGCGCTGTGTGTATAGTCCTACGTTATTTACTTATTTATAAATATTTGTCCTGGTGGCAATTGAATCCACGCCCTACAGATCTTCTACCTAATGAGCTAACGGGGCAGTCAAAAACAAATGAAAAAAAGAGAGGCAGGAAGAGAAGAAGGGAAAGATAAGGATTTTCCAGAAAGGGAATAGAGAGAGAGAGAAAATCTTTTTTCGGCATAATATGAATAGAGTAGTTCAAAAAATACAATAAACTTATGCTAAATGCATCATCATAACTCCAGATTCATGAAAAATTACAATATAACTTTGATGTTATCAATAGAATACTGTTGTGTATTAGTCATTTGTTATGATGTGGGCGTTCTTCAAGAATAAGTTAAATATTATTTCAGTTTTGTGAAATAAGATTAAACAAAAATTAGTACGATAATAAAGGACATGATACCATGTTGATTACGGTTTTCGTACAGGAATCTATCAACGCAAACATAATTATTATTTAATTCTCAGTAATTCAATGTTTGTTTGCACCAAATAAATTCACGTCCGAAAATTGCTGTTATTTTTTCGTACGATTTTCTCTTTCTCCTAAAAATAAGTTGGTAAATAATGTAGCTTCCTTATTTTCTTATAACGTAGCTTACGTATATAATGGAGTACAGAAAATGAAATAGGGTCGCAAAAGCAAGAATGTCAAACGAATCTAATAAAATTAACTTCACCCCACTTCTGGGCTAAACTTCAAAGTCATTCTATTTTAGTCAATTAGGTGAAAATGTCATAAAATATCTGCGTACTGATTGAATGAAACTCGAAACCTTCTGGAACTTTCGGCAATTTAAGTATGACATAGTTTGTGTATTTATATCTACACCTAACTACAAACATGTGTTCCCATTATATTATCACACAGCCAGAAGCTCAAAAGAATACGCTGCCTGATTGGATGCTTTTCAATGGATTCAGTCTGAGTATATTCAGGTTGAGAGTGAATCGGTTATTTCTCGGCACGCGTGCTTCATCGTAGACCGTATTTTCACTTAACATCAGATGAGACGGTTGTGGTGATTTATTTTTAAAAACTACGCAAAATGCTGGCGTTTCTTTTGAGTCATACTTGTAGGCTATATGGCTATGTCTCGTTAGTGGGCTCGAGCATTTGCATTGTCTTCAGACTTTTATCGGTCTATATACTTTGCAGGTATTTGAGTCTATATCAATTTTAACGATTTTATTTCGTAGACGCGTACGCACTGGTGACACGCCTGAATATGACATTGACAGATGATTTTTTTTTTTATTGAGGAAAGGTTTTTTTTTTTTATTTATTTGCCCCATCGGGCAGGCTAAAGCTGTAAAGCCATACTGCCTTTGAGGAATGGAAACGATGTGTAAATGCATGTTGCCATTATTAATTTTATTTGTCTTTGGTACTTGTATGATGTAAAGTGACAGAACCGAACAATATGCATTTATTTTTGTATAGTATGTTAACTTCGCTTGCTAAGGTACTGGTTTGTCAAAGTTTAAATATTGCTATATTTTTGCAGTTGATTTTGTAAAAAAATGTTTTAGATTTTTATCTCCAAATTAATATTGACGTGTTCATGACTAAATTCTATTAATGCTATTTTTTTCTTGGATAAATAATCGAAGGATGTATGAAAAAAAAAACACACATGAAGCCTTAATAATTATGGTCTTCATATTGTATTGCGCATTTTTTTTTTAAATGTAATTTTAGCAAATTTTGTCTTATTTTTGTCAATCATAGAGATACAAAATTACTACGACCTTAGTTCATACAATATTTCTCTATGAAATGGATTTTATTAGAGATCGTAAGTTATATTTCTCTATTGATTATCTTGAAAAATCGCGTGTTATTTAAGCGATATTGTGTCATTAATGATACGATATCGCTTAATTTTCGTGGTTGTTATCAACAATTTGTAGTCAATGACCAATTTGCGATTAAGTAAAGATAACATACAATCGTGAGTTCAAAGTTCGTGAGTAACAAACAAGTTATAAAATAACCTTTTTGCGTAAAAAAGTAAATAAACTCAACATAATTAGCATGAGACAAAGATAGAGAGTTATATGTCTTGCAAAGAGTAGACCGACACTCGATCGGCATTAAAACACCAAATTAATCCCACTGGG
This sequence comes from Biston betularia, assembly GCA_905404145.2. Lineage (NCBI taxonomy): Eukaryota > Metazoa > Arthropoda > Insecta > Lepidoptera > Geometridae > Biston > Biston betularia. Next base: position 2,064,516 of record FR989872.1, on the reverse strand, counting down.
AACAATATATCTGATAGACACAGTCTAACCAAAACAGCTACCACAAAACTAGTTCTACAGTAGAATACAAAATAGTTCTGATAACATTTGCTAGCATGTGTACTGCGCGTGCTGAAATCTGACAATCAGGTGAAACTTGGTTGAAGCTGTTTTCAGTTCCGTCGAAGCCTCCGGAGAGGAAAGTCGCGTCGCTTTCTGCAATTTTGGCGCCGTATCTCATAATAAATTATATCAACCGCGCTGTTTTGAAATGTTTTCTTGGAGAGTTTTAATGAACTCACTAACTTTTTGATCTTAAGTAAATGAATGCTTGAGTGGCTCGTGAAGATAAGTGGAAAGTGAAATTTTGAACATGTCGGGACAAGGATACACGGCTCTTAGTTTATTCCTGATGTTATTTGGAGGTAAGACTTTTTGGAAATTTCTATTTAGTCTATGCACATAAAAGTGCCAAATTTTTAAAATAAATTTGTTAGTGTTTTTTTTTTATATTATTATAGAAAACGAAAACGTTGCACAGATCAGATTAAAACAGAAATTCAAAGAAAAGACAAAGTTTTGTCAACAAAGAATTTTATTCAAATCCACTGTTATGAATCCCACTTTTACAACATAAGAGGAAGGAAAATCGTAGATTTTTTTTAAATGAAGCTTTTTTTTCTCTCCCAACAAATCTCTATAATATTTTTTAGGATATATGTATGTATGTGCAGCTACAAAATGTCACCATGAACATATTATAAATATTTAGCTATTTTTATTATATCTATTTCAAATATCTGAATTCATAGAATTGAGTAAGAAATGAATTCCATGAAATGGATTTTATTAGAGATCGTAAGTTATATTTTAATATTAGTAAAAAAATCTCATAAATTTGATGAAATGGATTATTCGAGAAAATAAGTTATGTTTTATTTTGGTAAAAAAATCTGAATAATTCAGTCTTTATTAGATACTATATTTTTCTTACAGGTGTTAATTTTCTACGGACTTTGGAAAAAAAATTGAATCTTTTATTCAGCTTGATATTTATTCTAGTCCAGTACTAATCATAATTAAAGCCAATAATAATCATTATGAAAATGAAAATTTTGATGATGATCATTATTTTCATTTCCAGCCCGTAATCACCGAATGCTTAGCATAGACATCTCATCTTATCCGCTATTCATTGAGATTCTATTCAAATGTTGTACTGATTCCGCCCGCAATTTTTACCGTGTCTTTGGCTTAGCTCTTTAGGTAAAATGTTAACTCATAGATAGAAAATCTGCTTAGAAATTACAATTATTAATATAGAATTCGAGACAGTTAACGATCAGTTCGTTGATAGTTTTATTGTTTACTCTGACTAGGCTTGCGTCTGACCACACCCTGCTTAACATTAAGAGGTATTGCGGTCTAAGATAGAGCACGGTCACCTAGAAGAAATCTACTTATCCTGGACTCGAAAATATTTTAAACATATCTTTTGGGAAAAAAAGACTTCAACGTGGAGAGCCACGACCTCGACGAGCGATTAAAAATTATACATGTATTTTTTTATGGTTTGCTAGCTAGGTGTTCGACCACAGCTCAATTAATGTTATTTGACGCTATTGGTCGAAGATGGTACATCACACCTAGCCTGGAGTGGAACTGGGTCTCAAGTGAGGCTGCTGGAACACATCGTTAGGTGCTTTTTTTTATGTAAACGTAATGAGACGAACAAGAAGCTCTCCTGATGGTAAGAGATAACAACTGTCCATGACCATTGCAGTGATACACAGAACTTTGAGAAGCAATACAAAGCAGAGTAGCTTCGTGGCAGATTTTTTACTTGAGAGTGGTAGCTAGCCAGCCAAGTACTAGAAAATACCCTAACACCATGCTATTATTTCCTCACGATGTTTCCCTTCACCGGCAGCTCAAGCTCATTGTTAAGGTTTGAACCTACGCCTGACCATGGACCGACCGCGCTAACCACCAAGTTATCATCACTGTATAATCGCCAAAGCTGGTTTCTGTCGAAAGTACGCCCCGCGAAGAAAGGACAAGCATCAAATTTCAACAAAAAAATGTGTAAAAATTTTCGTCCATCAAAAGAAATTAAAAATCTGTCCGCGTCACTTGACGTTTTTAACAAGTGGACTCCCAAATGAAATGACTTTGAAACGCAATTGCATAATAATTAGGGTAACAATGATCGCATTACCATTTTTAAGTGGGAAGAGGTTTTCAGAAGCCTGCGATGACACGTATAAATATTCATAAGGATTTTGTAAAGCGCGAACACATTTCGCTTGACGTTTGTTAGGTTTTTTTTCCAAACGAACACTGAGAAGGGTAGAAATGATATATGTAGGTATATTTTTATTTTTGGTGGAATGTTTTTCGTTTGAGCTATGCGTTGGACGTTTTGTTTTGAAGTTTTTATGAGGGGAAAGAAATGTTTTCATGGTTATTTCAACGATGCTGACTTCCGGGAAACGATAAAATAATTGTAGCGATGATAGCTCAGTGGTTATCGCGGTTGATTCACGTGCGAAAGGGTGTGGTTACAAACAAAGAGCTTGAGGTGAAGGAAAAATTCGTGAGAAAACCAGTGGCGGTAGGGTTCTTTATAGTACTCGACTGGCTAGCTACCACTATCAAATTGAAAATCTGCCGCCAAGCACCTAACGGTGTGTTCCGATAGCCTCATTTGATAGATAGTTCCGTTCCAGGCTAGGTGTGTTTACCATTTTCGACCATACTGTTACCGAACTGTGGTCAACATGCTTGTAAAACATAAAAAAAGATAAAACATAGTTGATATTTAAAATTAACTTCACTGTTGCTATTTTGTAAGAGTCATTTATTATTTATATATTGTAAGGAATCATTGTAATGAATAATGAGAAACACTAGCTGCGTCCCGCGGTATTACCCGCTACATGTTTTCGGGATAAAAAATAGCCTATGTGTTAATCCCGGGTCTCAGCTACTTTCAAACCAAATTTAATACATATATCCGTTTTGTAGATTTTGCGTGAAAGAGTAACAAACATCCATCCATCCATCCATCCATCCATCTACTCATCTATCCAAACTTTCACATTTATAATATTAGTGCGATTAAAAAAAATATTTGGCTGATCTGGTATGTGTGTGAGTTAGTTTTTAGGGTCCTGAACCTGGTCTTACAGTACTTATCATTTTTTATGGCAGTAGCTACTTTTCTGTTCCGTGGACTTAGGTTTATGTGAAGATATACTTAAAGAAACAAACAGCCTTTTTTTCCCGCAAGTTAACTTTGACACAAATTTCAATTTGCGCCTTCACTGGCAGTTCCAGCCTCTTGAACAAAATTTAAACAATTTGCAACATAGTTTGTGAACAATCCAAGTAATATCCACCGAAGCGGCGATAACAGGAACTGCCCTAATAAAAGAGTTAACTTTTAATTAACTTCCTTTTTGAAAATGTCTTCCCTTGACTGTCCCAGACATATACATTCAGGCAAGGCGATGCGGTGCGACTAAACTTATACTCAGCCAAAACAACGATACAAACAAATCAACGGATTGATGTTAGTATCTATATCTTTACTTGGTGGTAGATTTCCTGAGCAGGAGGTCGTCTAGGTAGGTACCACCGCAGTACCAGATATTCTGCCGCCAAGCAGTAGTGTGCAAACATTACTGTGTTCCGGTTTGAAGGGTATTGCAGCTAGCGAAATTACTGGGCTGTTGAGACTAACCATCTAGTCTCAAAAGTAATGAGTGCCAAAGCAGCGATGCCCTGGACGTTGTTTTGTTACTCAAAGTTCTATGTATCGCTGCAATGGTCATGGGCAGACGTTATCTCTTAACATCAGGAGAGCGCCTCGATCGTCTCATTAAATTGACATAAAAAAAAAAAAATCTCTGCTGTCGTATTTATTCACATAAAAAGCCAAAAATGACCCAAATATAAGGAAAATCAACTAGTTAACTTTATTCATTGCCACAATAAAGCGGTAGTTTACAAAACAGGGCACTTGCTACTTTTTTATGTGTAAAAAAGCTACTTTGGTCAGTATCTAATATTTTGAATTTTGATATTGGGATTTTTATAGCTATACAATAGGTAAAGAGAGATAATAGAACGTAATTGGTTAATTTATCTAGCCTAGCCTAATTAATTAATATTGGTAATAAATATTAATGTTGTTATATACCTTTATAGCTATTCAGAGTCCTAATTTGATGGTTTTTATGAACTTGTAGAAATTGAGAGTTGAGAAAATGTTTCGAGAAAAGGTCAAAAGTTTCTAGGGAAATCATTTTTTTCACTGTTGACTGTTTAGGTCTACAGCTCACCTGATTTTTAAGTGACAGTGTAGTCAAAGATGGTGAAACCCTATTAACTAAACCTTCTGACAAAATAAAATTAAAGATTAAGAAAATAAAATTAACACACCTATACTGGAATGGAGCTGGCTTTCAAGTGTGGAAATTTACTAGAGATAAAAAGTTAAATCGTGTCTTATAATGTATCTTTATAAATACAACATTGCAGTGTTCAGTAGGGGACTACGACAGGTTGACGATGATGATCATGAAATCGCCGTTCCATGCGTCATATTATTGCTTTGATTCATGTGGAACAAGTGCTTAAGGTCCATCTAAATTTTCGTTCGAAGTTCTAGAAAGGGTCTAAGTTTCAGCAATAAAGAGAAAAAAGTTTTTGTCCCAAATAGTCTCATTTTTTGGGTAAGATCCGTGTAATTACAATAAAGTTGCGTGAATATTTTTGAAGGTAATAGGGGTGTTTATTTTAAACCTTGGGAAAATTCTGAATCCTGAACATTGTTTTTTTGAAGTTTTACGTTTATTCAGGATGGGGTCTGAGTGTGGTTTTACTCTGGATTCTGTTGTCAGTTTTTTTTTGTTCTTATACTAATCAAAACTACACTAGCGGGAGCACGCGTAACGGTCGCGTCGCTGCATTATTTTACAAATCTTGTGTTTATAATTACAAAAATAGTAGTGTTTTGTTTTTTTTTTTTGACAGCCCTGTTGGTTAATTGGTAGTGTGTCTGCTTCGAGAGCTGAAGGGCGTGGGTTCGATTCCCACTCAGGACTAACATTTGTGTGACTAACATCGATGTTTGTTCTGTGTCTGGGTGTACTGTATGTATTATAAGTATGTATTTACAAAAAAAAAAGTATTTAAGTATTCTATCAGTTATCTCTCTTCCATAGCACAAGCTCTGCTTAGTTTGGGGTCAGATGGCGCTGTGTGTAATGTCCTATGATATTTATTTATTTATTTATTCATAAAGAAAGTTCCGAATTACGTGCATAAGTGCAGGAAAGTGATAATAATGTGGTAAAACGTGACTAAAGTCACCACTACGATGCAGGCAACATTTGTTGTTGCCTGCAATGTAGTGGTTGCTGTTGCATGCAACGTTGTTTGTTGCTACAAGACATGGCCAGACTTAACCTTGACTTTGTGTTCTGTGACTTAAGGCTTATTTTACCAGTTTTATCTTAAAATGCTTCAAAATACCGAAATACACTGGCAAAGGCAAAAAAGTGCAATGTCAAAAACACAGAAGAAGAACAATTCAAATGGCAGCTGTCATTGGTATTATTGATTAAAACTATATTTTAGGAAGTATGGGTCTTTTTCAGATACTCGCAGTTAATTTTTTTTTTAATGATTGACAGGCTAGGTGTTTGACCACAGCTCACCTAGCCTGGAATGCAACTGGCTCTCAAGTGAGGCTGCCGGAACACACCGTTAGATGCTTGGCGGCAGATTTTTCAACTTGAGGGTGATAGCTAGCCAGCCGAGTACTAAAGTACCCTACCACCATGCTATGGTTTCCTCACGATGTTTTCCTTCACCGGCAGCTCAAGCTCATTGTTGGGGTTTGAACCCACACCCGTCGGCATGCGAACCTACCGCGCTAACCACTGAGCTATCATCGCTACTAAAAATTACTTAATTAATTAATGTCAGTAAAAGTAAGTATCATTCAGTCACGGTTGAAATTATTTTCGACTTGTTACGAAAATACTGTGACTTGTAGAAATAAATACAATAGTTTTTGAACTCAGTGAGGTACTTAAATAGCGTTTAACTGCATTACACTTAGTAAGAAATAAGCTTAGTTTTTCTATTTTCTTAATTACCTTCATATGGCTGTAACAACACACTACTTTGTAAAACTAAGTATAAATGAAACTGTAATTACTAGAATCTATAGTTATTAAGCTAATATGTTTAACCAGTTGTGTTTTTACTCAGTTAACCTTGTTTTTATAAAAAAACTTTCCCCGTTGGGAAGATACACTATCCCCGGGTGACATAGGCTACTTTTATCTCTGTATTCCTACGGGAATTGGTACTACGCGTGTGAAACCGCGAGGCGTCTGTTAGTGTGTAATACATGCATTAAAACCTTTTTAGGGTTCGAATCATAATTTCGTCAGTTTTTATCGTAACACTGAACTAAATTTTATGTAGTTTGGTATGAAAATACAATGTAACAAAATTTTATACTTAACATTTCGAAAGCGAGTGTCACAGCTGTTTTATATTAAACTAGAAAATTGTTTATGGTTACCTGGGATGGTTAGGGAGCGTACATACGCACGTCACCGTGAAAATATGACGTCTGTATCAAATTAACAATAAAATCAATTCACTTTGTGGTAGATTTCTTTAGTAGGAGATCGTGTAGGTAGGCAACACGGCAGTACTAGATATTCTGCCGCCAAGCAGTAGTGTATAAAACATTACTATATTCCGGTATGACGGGTACTGCAGCTAGCTAGCTAAATTACAAGGCTGTTGAGACTAACCATCGAAAGTCTTAAAGTAAAGAACACTAAAGCAGCGATACCCTGGATTTTGTTTTGGTACTCGAAGTTCTGTGTATGGTCATGGACAGGCGTTACCTCTTACCATCAGGAGAGCGTCTCGTTCGTCTTGTTCACATTAAAAAAAATGTGGCTGACGCACAAAATTTCAAATACTGTTTGAATTTACTGTTACGTCGTTGTATTATAAAAAACTAGCTGCGCCCCGTGGTGTTACTCGCTACATGTTTTCGGGATAAAAAGTAGCCTATGTGTTAATCTAGGGTCTCGGCTATCTCCATACTGAATTTCATCAAATTCCAAAACTAGTGTTTTGTTGGGCGTTTATGCATAAAAATGATGGAGTTTTATTCATATAGTGCCGAATAACAAGCCTGAGTGTGGAAAAATGATATAATGTGGTGAAACATGACTTTTAGTGCTGCTTCCAAAACTCCATCGAAGCTTTATAGTAATGTTGCCACTACTTTACTAAAGCATGATTGACTTGACATGACATGACTTGAATGACACGGACTGTACTTGATCAAGACTGGACTTTCACTATAACTATAGCTACGAAGGAACTTATTTATCTTTTAAAACTAGAAAATATAAAACATTTGACACTGGCGAATGCTCAAAATCCGACGCCAAAACAAAAGAAAAAAAATATAGCCAGATATATCAAAGTTACTTCTTTGTGACATAGATTATAAAATAGTGAATTGTCGCTAATATACAACCTAAATTGAAGTTTTGGCGGGAACGCGGGAAGAGTCGTGTCGCTCCGTTGTATTTTTTTCCAAAACTAGTGTTTTGTCGAGTGTTTATGCATAAAAATGGTGGTGTTTTATTTATAAAGTACCGAATTACAAGCGTGAGTGTGGGAAAATGATATAATGTGGTGAAACATGACATTTCGTGTTGCTTCCAAAACTCTATCGAAGCTTTATAGTAAAGTCGCCACTACTTTACTAAAGCATGACTGGACTTGACTGACACGAACTGGACTTGACTAAGACTGGACTTTGACTGAAACTAGCTACGATGACACTTATTTAACTTTAGAAACTTGAAAATATATAATTACTTGACACTGGCAAATGCTAAAACGCGACGCCAAAACCAAAGGAAAAAGAAACCTAAATAAATAATAATAATAAATATCATAGGACATTACACACAGCGCCATCTGACCCCAAACTAAGCAGAGCTTGTGCTATGGAAGACAGATAACTAAAAGAATACTTAAATGCTTTTTTTGTTGTTGTATATATATATACTTATAATACATACAGGTATTTTCTTAATTTATATCTCATCATCCAGAACAAAGCTTATTAAGTAAATGTTAAGAAATTAATAACAGTTGCATGTCACTGGAATGTTTCCCTAAGAGCCATTTTAATTAACAAAATCGCAGGGAATTAATCATGGAAGCAATTAAAAATATTAATTTAGTAAATGAACCATCATCGCTTGAATTGGATGGAAATATCCTGCATTTTGATAAGAGGATATAATTTTAATGGATAATACCTTTTAATATCTAACACAGAGTTCGAGGTTAAAACATGTAGCCAATTGGGGATTAACATCGTGAAATATTGCTTCGATGAAGTTTCGTAGGCCTTTGCTGTGGGATGATAAATACTCAAACACAAATACAAATCATTTATTAATAACACCAAAGTTACAGGTCATTTTGCCATTCATATTTAAAGATATCAAAATCATTACATAATTATGTGAAAACAATGAAAATGAAAACGTCAATATATCTCATGTAATAGAAATTTTAAGGTCACCGGACTGGATTAGTTTAGATAAATAATTCCCCAGTAATAGGATTTTTTAAGCTTGCAACCAAGAACAACAACAATCAAATAGCGTAGCGAGGATAGCTCAGTGGTTAGCGCTGTCAGTTCATACGCCGAAGGGCGTGGGTGCAAATTCCAACAATGAACTTGAACTGCCGGTGAAGAATATCAGAATATCTGGTATTGCGATTATACCTACCCAGACGACCTATCAGCAAGTAAATAAACGCTAACATCATCATTTCAACCGTAGGACGTCCACTGCTGGACATAGGCCTCCCCCATTGACTTCTATAAATACCGGTTGGAAGCGGCCCGCATCCAGCGCGTTCCTGCGGTCCTTATTAGGTCATCTGTCTACCTTGTGGGTGGACGTCCTACGCTGCTAAACACTAACATAATATAATTATATAAATGCCTTAAATAATGAACGTATTCAATGCCTTTAAAAACCTTTTACAATACTACTTCAATAGATCACATTTCAATTACCTTTTTTTATTCAACGTCTTTAATACAGAATTCTTATTGTCAGTAACAGATCAGACCTCATCTCGATACTTAATGATGTAATACGTATTTAAGAGGGTACCCAAATTCAATTTGCGTGGCTTACAGTATTACAGAGACCCGCCGATGTTGCTTCTGATTAATTTTGTTAGGACTCGTCACAGTCCCGATGGGCTGAGATAGGCTGTCCTGTGATTGGTTGTGTTGAATATTTTGTTTCGGGCGTGTCGCATTCTTCTGTTTTTCATTCGCAGTATTTTTTTTCTTCGATTCACCCATAGTTCTCTATTCCCAATATTATAGAAGTAATAGATAGTCTCAATATCGACATTTGAGCTCAAAATTCGGAATACCGATATTTTTGTGTTAAATTTGCTTTTATAGTGGGAAGAAATTCAGAAATCGAATGATAGCAAAAAGGTGGTACAGTTTGGCGTCACGATAACGTACTTTACCATCGATATTCGAAATTTAATTGCACCACTCGATAGCTAAAAGGACCAAAGAGTTCGTTACATTGAGTGAGGACTTCAAACATATGTTAATCCGAAGGGTGCCATATGTTCAAAAATGTACGCGTATTCACAATTAAAAAAAAAAACAAACAAACTAAGTAGAATACGTGAATATGTATCACTCCGATGTTTTAACTCAATTTTAGTATTTTAAACTCTAGAGAGTACAACAAATTTCTAAATTTTTTCCATTTTGATATCTATGTTTGAAAAATCATACTTTTTTTAAGCCGCGGTCTTCGTCATGTTTCAATTGCGTTAACCACTGATATTTCATCGTCACAGTTTCATTTTATATGTGACCTCCACTCCGCTAAGACAGCAACCTTTCTGCCTGCCAATCTACCAATTCTAGGTACAAATCTTGCGTCATCTCGAGCATTTCTAAGTCATTTGGCTTCAAAAAGTGAAGGAAAATATCGTGAGGAAACCCGGGAGAGAGTATCGTGGGAGTTTCTAATGTTCTTGAAGATGTGTAACGTCGACTATCCCGCACATTGCCATTGGTGGGCTATATTCTTACCCTACTTACAATGAGAAAAACCCGCACCCAAATAGTGCCTCCTATCTATACCTATCTACATAAATAACAAAATACTTTGAAATTAATTTTGTTTATTTATGTCGACGTTTTGATCAAGTTACAAGCTAACTGGGTTATATTGTTTCTATGAAAAAGTAATAAGACAACTGAGACTCGCCTAATGGTAAGAGATAACGTATGACCATGACCATTGCAGCGATACACAGTACTTTGAGTAGCAAAACAGAATCGAGGGCATCGCTGCTTTGGCGCTCATTACTTTTTAATTGAGACTTCAATGGTTAGTTTCAATAGTCCTGTAGTTTCACTAGCTGCAGTACTATTTAAACTGGAACACAATATGCTTACATACTGCTTGGCAGCAAAATATACTGCGGTGCGGTGCGGTGGTCTACCACCGCACCGCAACGCAGTATATTACGTCCTCCTGCTAAAAAATCTACTACCAACTGAAATAACTTACCGAAAACGATATGTCAATTTAAAAAAATCTATTCAGCTACATTTAATAAAAAGTAAATAAAATTAATCACTTTTTAAAAGAAAGTTCCGAAAAACTTTTTTTTCTCTCTAAAATTGGAATTATACAAATACCTCGACAAAAAATGAAAGAGCAATAAATCTTTTAATTTAAAAAGAAAAACCATTCTCAAACGTCTCCATTAGCAGTCTTTACTTTCAGGTAGGCGGAATTCTGTATCTGCTAAGAGGAATGTTTATCCTACGACAATACTTCAAGTTCATTATTTATAGATCTCTGTGGGGAAAACTGCCAATTTTTTCAGCCTTTGGATTGTAAACAATTGCGGAAGATTGATCCGGTGGTACCTATTTTTATCTTGGAACAAATGTGATATTTATTTTTTGAGTTGAAATATGTACGAATGAGTTTTAGGCAAATTAAATAAATAGGCTGAACAAATACTGCTCAGATTGTTCGACAAATAAATATTAAAGAATATTTCACACCGCATCATCTAGCCCCAACCCAACACTAAGAAAAACTTGTAATACGATAGACTATATCTTTAAATATCTCACCATTTCACTTTATAAGACAACTAGTACCTTAGTTATAAACGTTGTTTAAAGTTAAATAATGCTTAATCTTCTTCTTAATTGGACACTCTTGGCAGAGTGGTCGTGACTGTAGATGGACAGTGTTGCGTCCCGTCGTCGTGGTTCTTAGGGCTGCTGCACGTCGCGCGATATATGTATATATATTTTTATGATTGACAGGCTAGATTTTTGACCACAGCTCACCTGATGTTAAGTGAAGGTGTGGTCGAAAATGGTAAATCACACCTAGCCTGGAATGGAACTGGCTCTCAAGTGAGTTTGCCGGAACACACCGTTAGATGCTGAACCAACAGAGCAGTCAAATATTATCAATAACATTAGGTTATGTATTTAGAATATACACAAGATAAAACTCTTTATTTATTAATACAAAATTTTATAATTTATTAAAGATCGACTTCATGCCTCTACCAAACACGGCTAGATTTTGAAAGTACCTACATACATATCCTTTCAAATAAATAATTTCCTTCAAAAATAATAAAAATAAATAAAAAATAAATAAATATCGTAGGACTATACACACAGCGCCATCTGGCTCCAAACTAAGCAGAGCTTGTGCGATGGAAGTCAGATAACTGATAGAATACATACATACTTTTTTTTTGTAAATACATACTTATAATACATACAGTACACCCAGACACAGAACAAACATTTGTTTATTCACTAAATGTTTGCCCTGAGTGGGAATCGAACCCACTAAAAATAAAGACCTAAAACCATTTATATATAATAAATAATATATGGTAAATACACATAGCCTGACATGGAACTGGCTCTCTGGAACACACCGTTAGATGCTTGGCGACAGATTCTCAACTTGAGGGTGCTAGCTAGCCATTCGAGTCTCATGAAATACCCTATAATCACGCTATGGTTTTCTCACGATATTGGCCTATACCGGCAGCTCAAGCTCATTATTGGGCCCTTCGGCGTGAGCACCAACCGCGTTAACCACTGAGCTATCATAGCTACAAAACTTAATAATCGTTTCAAAATTGAATGAAGTACTTTAGTTACCATGATTAAATAATTTAATCAGTCCTTTTACAATCCCTACGGGCAGAAACTTCCAGATGCGTTAATATAAAAAAAAAAAAAGATTTATGTGACAACGTTCCTTGGCAGGTGGGAGACTCCCCTTCGAGCAAGTAAAGTATGAATATTTGTTTAGGAGATTATGTTTCCTTTCCGCGGTACATCTTTCAGTAGAGTGTGTATTTTGGCCTTAGTATGGTATTTATGACGTAATCTAGAGTGGAAACCGCGGACGGGAAAACATACATAAAGAAGTCGTGAAACTCGATAAAATATAGCGATGATAGCTCAATGGTTAGCGTGGTCGGTTCGCATGCCAAAAGCGTGGGTTCACACTCCAATAATGATCATGAGATGCCGGTGAAGGCAAACATCGTGAGGAAACTATATCATGGTGGTAAAGTACTTTCTAATACTCAGCTGACTAGCTACCACCCTCAAGTTAAGGACCTAACGGTGTATTCCGGTAGTCTCACTTGCGAGTCAGTTCCATTCCAGACTAGGTGTACTTTACAATTTTTGACCACATCGTCCATTAAAAAAATATGAGAAAGTGATCAGACGAATGAAACTCTCTCTCTCTGTCTCTGTTTATCTTAGTAGTAGTTTTTTTATGTAGTTTAGGGTACGTGTTCACTTGACATAACTTGGACAGTGTTGTCGAAGATGGTGAGCACATTTAGCCTGGAATGGAACTGGCGCGGAACACACCATTTGGCGCTTGACGGTAGACTTTTAACTTGAGGGTGGTAGCCAGTCGAGTACTAGAAATATTTCCACCATGCTGTGGTTTCACTATATTTTCTTTCATCTCAAGCTCGTTATAGTTGTAATATATAATGAATTATCAATATAATAATATGTAAAATACACAATCAAATAATTAACGCACAGCGCCATCTGACCCCAAACTAAGCAAAGCTTAGTACTGCGTACTACCTATGGAAGTGATAACTGATAGAATACTTAATTTTTTTTTTGTAAATACATACTTAAAATAAACACTGAACACCCAGACACGGAACAAACATTTGTTTATACCACAAAATGTTTATCCTGGTTGGGAATCGTAACCACGCCCTTCGAGCAGACATACTACTAATGAACCAACAGGGCAGCTGTATAAACCACAACTTTCATTATTTAAGCAACAAATCATGTTTAGCATAAGCCAAAATAGACCAAATTAACGTAACTGATTATGATTTAAGTTTGTCGATAAATTACAATGTTGCTTAGGTATCTATTAAGGGAATAATATGAAATAAGCGAAATCTTAATTAGGAATTCAATCGTCTAAGGAAACCGATAAGCCTATTAATATTAGCTATTAATTAAGTCACGATATCAAGATAATCACGTTACCCTAATCTCACTATTATCGGCTGCCCTTGTTGGCTCATTAGGTAGATGGGCTTGTTCAAGAGCGGGGAGTTTGATTCCCTCTCTGGATCAACATTTGTGTGACGAACATAAATGTGTGTTCTGTATGTAGCAAAAAAAAGTATGTAAGTATTTTAAATAGTTATCCGGCTCCCATGGTACAAGCTTTGCTTAGTTTGGAGCTAGATGGCACTCTGTGATATTTCACATATTTCTCATTTCATTTTGTTTATCCTACTAATTTCACTAATATTATAAATGTGAAAGTTTGGATGGATGGATGCATGTTTGTTACACTTTCACGCAAAAACTACTGAATGGATTTTGATGAAATTTGGTATGGTAGCTGATATCCTGGATTAACACAAAAGCTACCTTTTAACCCGACAACATGTAGTGGATAAAAATAGCTCAGCTAGTTTATTATAAGTATGAAACTGATTACTGGCATTGTTTATTAAATAAAGTACTTAAATGTAACGAGTAAAGCTTATTTTAAGTCGACCAAAATGTGTTAGGTTGCAAAATTTGTTGAAATATAAAATAATTGTGCTGGCATTAGTATTGAAACTCAAAACAGACAATGAATTTATTCAAACAAATCAATAGATATTTTAGTTTTCATTTGGATTCATGCTAGCTCCTTCAATCATGATTTTGTAGCAATTGCTCAGTGGTTAGCGCGGTCGGAAGACATGCCGTAGGGTTCAAATTCAAACCCCAACAGGAAAATATCGTGAGAATAACATTGCGTACTGTTAAGGATTTTTTTAGTAATCGGTTGGCTAGCTACTACCGTTAAGTTAAAAAACTCCTGCCAAGCACTTAACGATGTTTTTCGGTAGCCCCATTTGAGAGTCAGTCCCATTCCAGGCTAGGTATACTTTACCGTCGTGGACCACGTCACTAAAAATCAAGTGAGCTGTATACCTAACCAGTCAACAGTGGAAATAAAAAGGTTTCCTTATAAACTAGGCTTTTGACCTCATCTCGAAACGTTTCCTCAAACTCACAATTTCCTCTGTACGTAGAATAAATATTGGTATTAGTAGTATGCTGCGGCCTCAAGGCCTCACAAAGCTCCGGCCTCAGATGACCCCAGGCCTAAATAAAGGCAGCATGTTTGTTTGGGCCCCCCAGGCTCAAAGATCACCTCATTCCATGCCTAATAAATGCACGGCACAACAACATTGAATAATTAAATTATGGAGATTTCTATTACGATGTCAAGGCGCTTATTGAGCCGTACGTAAGTTTGTCGGTTGCGTTTTTGATGTAAACATACTGAGACATAAAGAATAATTTACTTTTCATAATAACGATTTCAAATCTAAAGACATTCAGTTAAAATTTCACTTTCCATAATTTTTGGAAATGTCATAATACAATAAATAAAAATACGTTAAACATATTTTTAATATGCTAAACCTTACTGGTAATTTAATAATCTCTTATTTTGAAATAATCGTCAAAGTCATAAAACAAGGTATCTTGAAGCGAAGATTTTAGCTCGATTCTGAAGCACGTGTAGGAAGATTCCTGACAGAAGCGGATATGCGGTTGTAGACCGTGGACCCCAGAATGTATAATCGGCCTTTCAGACTTAACGAGCCGATACGACGGCGATACTAGTTAGTTAGCTTGAGTTTGAGCGTCATTTAATATTAGATGAGCTGTGATCAAATACCTAGCCGGTTAACTTGATTATAAAAAGTTGAACGTGACGGTATGTCAGGCAGACGTGTAACATTTAAACAGTACGTACCTCACACAGAGAAGCAACGAAGTGTATAGTATACGCGCGCGCACACACACATAACAGAGTCGAGAAAAATGGCGTAGAGGGGGCATGCATTAGGCAGGCACGCATAAGAGAGCGTCACGCCGTTTGTCGTCACGGCATACGAGTTAGATTTACAGCCAAAGCACGATTTATGTTTCACAACACTTGCGCCTTTATAATAATAGTGTAATACACACATACATACTATAGGTACGTATGTATACTTTATCCAAAACTCGATAGGCATATAAATTCGACCTAGAAAGCTTACGTTTGAAGTGCGCCAAAGATATAACCTTAGCTATCACCGCAGATATTTACATACATTTACTTCTGAATTTGTTTGCTGAACGTGTCCATAGTTTCAATCTAAAACTGCCTTTGTACCACGGCCCCAACTGAAAAATAACCACCGTAATCACACTAGCACGTTGATTTAAGAGTGAGTTTTCTTTGCACTTTGTAGTTGTGAAACTCTTGTTTGTGGCCGCTTTACATTCATAAGAGCCGTTAGCGTGACGGTTCTATAGTAACAATTCACTAAAACAGTACGACACTGTCAGCGGCATTGCTTGACATTATTAATTGTTGGTATTGTTGACACATTCAACAAGAAACTAAGAGGATTTGTTACAGAATAAGTAGTGAGTCGAGTCCACTTGTAAGAGAGCGTAAATACGTACTTATGTACGTATCTACTTCATCTACTTTACGTATGATAGATAGATAGATAAAACTCTTAATTGTGCTTCAGAAAAAAATGATGATAATATGATTGATTTTTTAAATTATTATTTTTTATAATTGTATGTATTAAGAAAAAAATACAGTTTCTTTGTGGAAGTCAATGGGGGAGCCCTATGTCCTGCAGTGGACGTCCTACGGCTGAAATGATGATGATGATGATGATGATTTATCTGTATCTACATTTCAGCTACTATTCCAATACCACATTTTGTGCCATTAAGTCATCGTTGCCGGCTCCAGCAGATACCAAGGCTCAGATTTCCAAATGATTCTCAACTTTGATCGAAATAACAGACAAAAAAACATTGTATCGGTTTAAATTAGATCTTATTTGCATCGAACAAAAACAATTTTACTTTTATTTATCACCGCCCTTTCACCGTACACCGGTGTAGCTTACAGTATCGAGTTTCCCTGGGGGCCTACATTTTCCGGAATAAAAAGTAATTTAGATGCTCATTGTTCAACAGAATTCTAGATTTTATGTGAGTTATTTTACAAATACGTATATTTTTAAATTCTTTTTTAGAAAGGAAAGAAAGAATGACGTTTGATTTTGTAACAAGCATAAAAACAAACAAACAGAGACAGACAAAATTTACAAAATAGGGGCTCACCTCAGCATAATGCTGGTCATACTAAGTGGTATGACCAGCGTTGGTCTTCCGGTGAGCCCTTGTAGTTTATACAACCAAAAAAATAATAATTATATATACAATGTACGGCTTACATTACAACCAGACTAAATGTAAATGTAAGAAGAACGAGACACTCTCCTGTTGGTAATGGATAACGCATGTTTATGACCATTGCAGCAATACACATAACTTTGAGAAGCAAAACAAAGACAAGGGCATCGCTTTCACGCTCATTACTTTGAGACTATCGATGGTTAGTCTTAACCAGCTTGTAATTTCGCTAGCTTTGTTTACACTACATCAATAAACTACTAAGTTGCTGTTTTGATTCAATGAAAACAATACGTGTTTACTAAATGAATAAATGAATACGCTCTTGTATTTAGCTCAATTGTTTCGTACCACCCAAATAAATGTTTTCAGAGAGCTTTCTAATTTTGGCATAAATGGATTGATCGTTGTTTTCTAACGGCAGTTTGCAAGCCACCTAACTTTCTTCGTTATGCATAACCACCTGATTCAAGCGACCAAAACTTAACAATTCACGGTCTCGGCATATATGTTCAACTTTTACAACATTGTTGAAGGATCTTCTTTGCACGATATGAAACGAAATCCTGTGTGACTTATAACTTAATTTTATAACCTCTACCAGATTTTTGAGGCATTTCTAATTTTATTATTGGAATTATGACTGAATGAATTCGCTATTCCGTAGATGAGTCTTATAAATCTTTACAATGTTATGCAATTTTGATTATGCTTTGAATAATCCTACGCAACAAAATAAAATAAACTACTACGAAATAAAATGTGATCACGTGACTGCAAACGCTCCGCTATTGGTGAATACTTTTGATGACGTAACGTTGTAGTTAGCAAATTCTCAAAAGGAGTTTCTGTTTGTTTGATTGGTTCTATTGGGAATACCTATATACGTTGTTCAGTTTTTACATTATATTTCGTTAAATAAGGGTTTCTTATTAATTATTCACAGAACAAAATGTGTGAAAACGGACCGAGGCACTTATAAGAGCGTTAGTACACTATACTAAACACTATTTATACATAATAATTTATTCTTTAACCACTTGCTAACCGAAATTAGTGTGCGTTCAACGCTTGTGCTTCGCATCGCAAGGGTCACGTAACAAACGTTTAAAAGTAACTATTCGTTTTTAAAATTCTAATTTCTTTATTTCTTTTTGTGTAAAATTAATATTATTGACGGTATTAGACAGTTTCTAAAAAACAGTCAATTTACCTTATCTTAAACTGGTAAAACAATATTTATAATGCTTTAATCTACTCGAGGGAAAGAAATATTTACCGTGTTACTTTATACATTAAGTTAATTTATACATTTTTAAAAGTAACACAGTCTTCAACAGTCTATTTCCTCAATAAAGTACATTTTTGACGTGAACTAAACACATTTATTTTTTAATCTGAGTAATCAGTGTTTGATACCGAAATGGTCAGTCAGATTCAATGCCCCACTTCTGTTCCCCGGACATGTGTTGTATCTGGAATGAAAACCACAGTCATGTAGTTAAACTATGTAGACGCGAAGGTAACAGAATGTCTGTTTGATTTCTAAATTGGATCAATACCATACACTTTCCGATTCAAACTACATCCTGCAGATTTCAATAGCGTATTCAGTAATTCAAATTAATTTAATCGAGTCTAGATGAATTTAAATGTTGTTGAAATAAAAAAGTTAAAAATTAATTGAACGTACTTTTACAGCTAATTTTAGTGTTTTTTTTTTAATGTAAAATGTAATGAGACGAACGAGACGCTCTCCTGATGGTAAGAGATAACGCCTGTCCATGACCATTGCAGCGATACACAGAACTCTGAGTAATCCAATAAGGAAGTAAGTCCAGGGCATCGCTGCTTTGGCGCTCATTACTTTAGAGACTTTAGATGTTTAGTCTCAACAGCACAGTAATTTCACTAGCTGCAGTACCCTTCAAACCGGAACACAGTAATGTTTTCACACTACTGCTTAGCGGCAGAATAACTGGTACTGCGGTGGTACCTACCTAGACGACCTCCTGCTAAGGAGATCTACCACCAAGTATGTAGCTAGTGTTGGCAACACTTGCTACCAGCCATCTTAATTTGAGTTTTAGCGGAAACCCAGAAAGAGTACTGACGCCATATTGTATTTTTTTTAAACTTTTGTGTTTTATAGTTTTATTCACAACTAGCGGCCCGTCCCGGCTTCGCACGTATGGACATTTATTTTTTAATTAAATTTTAATAATAAATATAGCCTATGTTACTCAGGGATACTGTAGCATTTTAATGGTGAAAGACTTTTTTGAAATCGGTCCAGTAGTTTTTGAGTTTATTCCTTACAAACATACAAAAATACAATTCTTTCCTTTTTATAATATTAGTGTAGAAGTGCCGAATCACAAGCATGAGTGTCGGAAATTGATAATGTGAGGAAACATGACTTTTTGTGTTGCTACCATAATTTCATCGAAGTTTGTGGTAAAGTCACCATTACTTTACCAAGGCATGACTGAACTCTACCAACATGGACTGGCCTTAACCAAGACTGGGCTTTGGCTCAAACTAAAGATGCAAAAATGTATGTACATGCTGAAGATTACCTTTCGTATTCATTCGCCGATGAATTATAAAAAATTTAGATGATTAAAACTTACATCATCCACGATGAAAGTTTTTCTTTGACCGAAAATGTAATTTTTTAATTTTTAATTGTATCTATTAGAGCAATGTGCGTTGCATGTATGTGCAAAATAAACCTTTATTACTTTTATTGATGATTATAATCGTGACTTTGATTGTGATTGTGACTTACTATTTAGTTTTTTTTTGTAAATACATATTTACATATAATACATACAGTACACCAAGACACAGAACAAACATTTATCGTCACATAAAAGTTCGTTCTGGGAAATCGAACCCTGTTAATAAAATATATAATTATATACCTACTGCCAATTAAATTCAATCGCTTATTGTGTAGATAATTAAATTACACCTTAAGTAGGTACTTAAAAGTAAGTGTTTTAAAAACATCAACTTTGGAGCTGAATTTTATCCAGTGAAACTCATGGAACCCTACCCTTCCTCTAAGAATAAACAACAATTCCTTTTAACGATTAAAAGCACTTTTAACATCATAATTTTCTAAGCAATCTTTGCTTAATCAGAGGTGCCTATCCCAAGGTTTTAATTCAATCCCAATTACGTTAGTTTTATTATTTTAGGCACACCTTTCAGGTATTAAAGGTAGAGTGAATATTTTGTGGCTTTAAGGTTGGGAAAGAGGGGTGAAACCGCATCTGCCTTCTGTACAATATTGTTTGGAAGTTTAGCCCGCTTTGCATAGGTATTGTAGGGAATTAGAAATTGGGGTGCTCTGTTCTGTTTTTGTTATTGTTAAACGTCACCTTTTATTCTATATTTGAATTGCATTTTCTTGCAGTGTTGTTCAAAATGTAGAAGTAGATTTATATAACATCCAATTTGAACTCTTGGAAAATGATTTTATGCATAGCTTTTATTCAACAGTGATTGTGTTAGCATATTCCTTCCTTTTAGAATAAAAATAGTAATTTGTAGTATTTTCAGAATTAATACACAAATGCCGCAGAAAAATAATTGAAGATTAATCAAAATGATTTAATTGATTCAACAAATAAAGATCAAATTAAAGGTTTCGTTGCAGTTTTTTAAAAACGTGTTTAAATGGACGAAGTACAGTTTAGGTATCTTCAAAGCCACAGTAAGGTGGTTTTTTTCTTGGTAAGTGTGTGTTACCCAACTTGGACCGCATCCTGCTTACCGCATATCTGAAAAGCTGTACTTAAATGAAAACTTATTTAAATAAAAAATCTTGGGTTTTAATTAGATAATATATTTGATTGTAGCATTTTTGTATAATAAGCATAACCTGTACTTATCATGTACCTACTTATATTAAAATAGCACATAATAAGCATATGAATATTATGCTTTTGCTATATCAAAAAAAGTAAAAATTTTCTAGATTAGATTAATTGAATTCAAAAGAATAATCTATCTACGAGTATCTATACTGTTATAAGAGGAAAGATTTCATTTTTTGTTTGCTTGTTTGTATTGAATAGGCTCCGAAAGTACTGGACCGATTTCAAAAATTCTTTCACCGTTGGAAAGCTTTTTTTTTTTTTTATGTAAAAATTAATGAGACGAACGAGACGCTCTCCTGATGGTAGGAGATAACGCCTGTCCATGACCATTGCAGCGATACACAGAACTTTAAGTAACAAACCAAAGTCCAGGGCATCACTGCTTTGACGCTCATTACTTTTGAAACTTTTGATAGAGTTAGTCTCAACAGCCCAGTAATTTCGCTAGCTGCAGTACCCTTCGAACCGGAACACAATAATGCTTACAGAATACTGCTTAGCGACAGAATAACTGGTACTGCGGTGGTACCTACCTAGACGACCTCCTGCTAAGGAGATCTACCACCAAGTAAAAAGTTAGCTACACTATTCCCGGGTGACTTAGGCTACTTTTTATCCTTGTATTCCCACGAACTGCGCGGGTGAAACCGCGACGCGTCCGCTAGTATTTTATACATTTGTAACACAGGTTTTCCTAGTGTAAAGTCTAGGGTACTTACCCAACTACATAATTGTTATGCTTTATATATTAAGATAAGTTAATGTACAATAAGTATTTAAGGTTCATATGTAAAAATAAATAAATTGTGTATCAATTATTTTTGGGAGTATAAGTTTTTAGACATTGCTACACAAAAAAGAAAAAAGAAATATTTTTTATTTATTTTAGTAGCTATATGTTTAATATCTGTTATATGTAGACGAACGTTACGTTCTTTTATTTTTCTTTAAAAATCGTGCGGGTGTGTCTACTTTACTTGTGGGTAGATTAGTTTCCATTTCACTGTAGACTGTTTTCTTATAATGATATTTTAAAATAAGCAGGTCTGTGATTTATTTCCTAGAACTGAAAGAAAGAAAATTTAAGTTAAAAAGTCCTAAATCATGATAAAGTGCTGAAAAAATATTTCCTCATTCTCAAACAAGCAGATTTAATGACCGTTACCTTGACAAGTAATGAGCACAATTATGTAAAAGTGGGAAAACTGACACTAATTGGGGCGAGTACGGTCGTTTACCTAATAGCCTAGTATTTGGCAAAATGCCTTTTACCTAATGAGGTTCTCAGAGCGTAAGGGGTCTTGTCCGGTATAATTTGATAAACAGATATGAAATACTATTTCACAAAAAATGTACTTGTACTGGCTTTTTTTTATCTATTTTTGCAAAGAAGGTCACGCGAACAAGCTAAGTGCCAGTGGTGTACATTAGGAGGGGTCTACTTCTAACAGTGAACTAGAAAAGGCTGATGATGATGATGATGACGACTCAAATAAGGATGTTAACCCTTAAACAAACGGAATGATGTTATAAGATTATTGTGTTTATCTGTGGGTCTGTATTTTTTTAATGTAAAAATAATGATACGATACGTACCTAATCCTGGTAGTAAGATATGATTTATGCCCATAACCATTGTAGTGATACACAGAACTCAGAGTAACAAAACAAAATCCAGGGCATCGCTGCTTTGGTGCTCTCTACTTTGAAGCATTCGATGGCTAGTCTCGACAGCTATGTAATTTGGCTAGCTGCAGTACCATTAAAACCGGAACACAATAATATTTTACATACCAGATACTACTTGGTGCCAGAATATCTGGTACTGCGGTGGTACCTGCTAAGCATATCTATTACCAAGTAAAAAGGAATGACTACAAAGCGATTACTATTATTGCATAGGTATTTCACGATAATATTTGGTAACTTCTTTTTGGTTTGACTTGTGCCAGGAAAATAGTTTCACAGTCTTCATAACAAAATCGTGTCACGCAGAATCGAACCCACAACTCTTCGTCACGTGCTTACTCTACTTTGATACCACCAGGGATTCGAGCGAAATCAAGTTACACATATGAAATTGGACTGAATACGTTGTCGCATATGAAGCTTATGTTTCTAGAATGGTTTAGAAGTAAATCGGTTTAGGGATAGGTAGGTAGCTATCAAGTTTTATTCAATTTCGTATTGGCAAGCGTGCTATCGAAGTATTATTCTCGTTCGCTTCGCTCTACGCGCCAACGTCGATGTCTAAAGAAGAAATGAGATTTGAGAAAGTTTGTTGCAGAACTGATAAACTTTGGAGTGAATTTAAAGTCATGATCAGACCTTTTGCTGTCCACTGCTGGCCATAGTCCTCTTCCAATGTACGCCACTAAGTTTTGTTTGGATAAAAAGTCGCGAATCGACAAAGCTGATGTAGAATGATCTGACAGAAAAGTGTACGTTAAACATTTATTTTGACAGTGACTGGAATAGAGTTGCAAACACTCGGTTCTTCGTCTTATTTGATTTTGACGTCGCATTTACCAGAGGCAAGTGATTTGATATTTTCAAGTTTCATAAGTTAAAAAGTAGTCAAAGTCTATTCTTGGTCGAGTCCAGTCCGTGCCAGTCATGCTTTAGTAAGTTAGTGGCGACTTTACTTTACTTTACTAACTTTGATGGAGTTTTGGAAGAAACTCCAAATAAAATATATTTCAAACTTTTTGCTTGTTTTTTTTGTTTAATTTTTATTTATTGTATATACCTTTAAGTTTTTTTTTCTATGTTTTCTATGTTTCTATGTTTTATGTCTATTGTTTATTTTTTATTTTTTTTGTATGTATGTATTGTAAATTATGTTGAAATGTGTTTTATGTCATAAATAAAGTGTTGTCTATTGTCTATTGTCTATTGTCTAAACACGAAAAATCATATGGTGCCTGTAATTCGGTACTTTATGAATAAAACACCACTATTTTTATACATTAACACTCGAAACAACACAAGTTTTGGAAAAAAGTACAATAATTATGGTGACATGATTTTTTCCGCGTTCCCACTAAAACACGGTTAAATGGAATGCTTTGAGAAAACCTTAGTTTATCATGATGCTGTCATGCGGTTAAGTCACAAACCTGATGATTTACGTAAAGCTTTGAAAATTAAAAAAAACTATTATAATTCTTATCAATTACCTACATGTATCTCCTATTACAAAAGTTAAAATCATAATCTAATGTAAATTGAGTATACGTTAAAATAAATACTTCAGCTGTCAAAAAAATTAGGTTTATAAATGTCAAAACAAAGTAAATCAAAATGTCAAAGTAATAAAAGTAATGATACAAATGTCAAGAACGAATTAACGAAGTAGGTTTGGCTTAAAAAATTATTAACATAAACGGGAAAAAATCACTGCACTTGTCAACCACCGTTTTAAAACAACACAGCCAGTCACTTGACCAAAAGACACCTTCATACAGTGGAAATTCCCTTTAAACGCAATCAATGTTTTCAGTCCTTGTAAGAACTGCTGATGTATGGAACTCGTTGCCAGCGTCTATCTTTTCAACTAAGTAAAACCCGTAGTTGTTCCAGAAAAAAGTGAAAAGGTTTCCTAGGTAAACGTGCTCTATCTTCGACTACATCGTCGCTGTGCATCAGATGAGATCGTGGCTAAACGCTTGCCTAGTCAGCTGTAAGTAAAAAAAAGTTTAAGGAAATTAAATTGCTTTGTACTCGAAAACGTTATTGCAAACATAGCCTTTAAATCCAGAATACAGTAATGTTTGCACAAAACAGTTAACGGTTGAATGCCTCACAAAACTGTGATACTTTCCCAGGCGAACCCGCACTAAAGTCTTTTATATTATTCATAATATGAATCATGTTCGCTATTAAATCGTTAAAAGTTTGTAAAAAAACAGCTCAATTGAATTAAAGTGTGAATTGAGTTCGAGGGCAAATTGATCCGTATTCACTAAAATATATAACATAATTAAACATGTGTGTATTTCTTAAAATGTTATTGGGTAAAAGTTGAGCGCCCAGACTTGACCAGTTTTCATTATCTGTTTTATACTTTTTGGATATATACTAAAACAAAAATGTGTTAAATGTTCACGGCATACATCGGAAATTTAAAAAACGTTTAAGAATTTTAAAATAATTTAAGTCGCCAAAATAGTAAAAAAAAAAGTCATAATATTGTAATTAAAAGTTGACAAATAAAGCCGCCATTACTTTACTAAAGCATGACTGGACTTGACTGACACGGACTGGACATGTATCAGTAAGCTGAAGTGGCAGTGGGCCGGCCACATTTCTCGAAGAACCGATAACCGATGGGGTAGACGAGTTCTTGAGTTGAGACCGCGTACAGGCAAGCGTAGTGTAGGGCACCCTGCGGCCAGGTGGTGTGACGACCTGTGTAAAGCGGCGGGAAAGCAATGGACGCAAAAAGCAGTCGACCGAGCTCAGTGGCGTGCATTGGGAGAGGCCTACGTCCAGCAGTGGACAGCGAAGGGCTGATGATGACTGGACATGACCAAGACTGGACTTTGACTATAACTATAGCCACGAGGCAACTTATTTAACTTATGAAATTTGAAAATATAAAACACTTGACACTGGCAGACGCTCAAAATGTGACGCCAAAACCAAAGAAAAAAAAGTTGACAAAGCTGCCATTATAAAAAAAGTAGCCAAAATAAAGTTTCGGCGGGTTGCTAAAATCCCATATACTTTGGCTTTATACATATACCGATAGATACACTCGTACCTTATTATTTAGCATTGACTTTCCCAAAGCTGAGATTTTGACGTGATTGGTTTTCAATGGGTTCTGAAGATTCTTGGTCCCGAATTCTATTTTGTTACTAAGTGCCTTATCGTGTCTATAGAAACACGAAAGCCGAAGAGTTAGGAAAATATGATTATTTGTGATATTACATCTTTAAGGTCTCTTCATATTATTATTATCTAGTAGCTATACGTCAAAATGTTTTTTAAGTAAAGTTAGAATTAAATACTAACCTCGTTGATATGAAAAATAAAAAAGAGTTAACTCCAGCATTCTGCTTAAAATAATTTGGGACACTATCAACTGTCATTACTGCTACTTTAGTTGACTGCCCTGTCATCATTTGGTAACGTATCTATGCCAAGAGCTGTAGGGTTTGATAAATGTCCTAGGACATTCACTCGGTGGTAGATCTGCTTAGGAGGTTGTCTAGGTACCACCGTAGTACTAGATATTCTGCCGCCAAGCAGTAGTGTGTTAACATTACTGTGTTCTGGTTTAAGGGTGCTGCAGCTAGCGGAATTACAAGGTTGTTGTGACTAACCATTGAAAGTTACAAAGTAAGAAAAATATACATGATATATGAAAAACAATGTTAAGGTGGTTCGATTTCCATACAAATAAATTTTTGCCATTTATGGAGCATAATTTTACAGTGAAATCACAGCTACTGGAATTTATTTTGGTCAATTTATTTATGAGTATCTGTAAAACCAAGGGCACAAAAGTTTGCCAACCTTTTAAGATTTCATTAACACGTCTTCAATCTAAAATATTTATTAAGTGGTAAATGATTAAAATTGCAACTGCGATAATCTCGTTTTTTATGATGACAAACTAGGCGTTTGACCACTGCCCACCTGATGTTGATGTTTGATGACGGCGTGGTCGAAGATGGTACAGCACACTTAGCCTGGAATGGAACTGGCTCCTGTAGGAACACACCGTTAGGTGCTTGTCGGCTGATTTTCAACTTAAGGTTGGCAGCTAGCCAGCCGAGTACCAGAAAGTTCATTTCTTTTTTTTCCTCCTAGAGAAAATCCTTGATGAATACCGCCAGCGCTGGAGGAAGCTCGGTGGTTATGTGGGAATCTCCGCCAGAATGGCGGCCTACTCCCCAAACACCATGGGGTGTTCCTTCTCCGCGCTTGCAGTTAGGGCCACGGGAACGCTTGCGTACTCGTCCGTTGTTTCTCAAGGTTTAAACCCACGCCCTTTGGCATGTGAATCGACTGTGCTAACCACTGAGCTATCATCGCTACAAAATTATCGTCAAATCAAAATCAAAAACTTAACTAACATATCCACCAATGAGAAACTAAACTCACTAAACATTTTAAGTAGTAAGCTTTAAAGAGGCCAAAAAAGGCCCGAAAGCTGGAAAATTACAAAGTTGAAAACAATGTGAAGCAAACCCGTGGGCACTCAACCGAGGCCAAATCTCGAGACCCCATTAGAACCTGCTGCTACAAACTTTGAAAAGATCCAAAATGAAATTAAAATATTTATTCGGCTAATAACCTGGCTATTGTTATTCGGGGAGGTTAATTTGGAGCTTTCAACCTGCGTATATATGTATTTAGCAAGAGATGTATTTTTCAATTAAAATAAAAGGCAGTAGGTAAGCGTGTTTATAACTTGACCACTCGCATACGAGTGTATGTCAAGGCTATTAGAATTTGGGACATGCTGTGTTGTATAAAATATAGATGGAGTGGTTGTAATTGATTACTTTTGATGTCATCCAAAGAATTGCATACTGAAGTTATTAGTTTTGTGGCAGAGTACTAGAAGGTGCCCATACCACTATGGTGTTTGTAATTATTATTTCAGCCTTTTTTGTCACATTGCTAGGCAAAGGCCTATCTTCCTCATTTACATGCATCTCATTTTGGTGCTATTGCGGTCCAATCCTTATCACGAGCATCGAGCTCATCGTTTCACCGTCGGCCGGCCTGGTGGCCGTTTAACCTCCGGGACCCAGTCCCAGTCAGAGTCGGTAATAGACTTGTTGAAACTCCGGAAGACCAATTTTTCATAATTGATTGATTCAGGCGTTACTTTGCGGAAGTCAAATTTAAGCTTAAAAGTTATGTCTTTAGTACATTTCCGCTTATTTTTTAAAATTCAATGCTAAGTGTTGACCACAGGTCGCCTGATGTTATGTGACGCTGTGGTTGAAGATGGTAAACACACCTAGTCTGGAATGGAATTGGCTCCCAAGCGAGGCTGCCGGAATACGCCGTTAGGTCGTTAGGTGCCTCCCCAAGAAGGAGTCCAGTTGGGACTAGCGCTGTCGAGGTAGCGGACGAATGCGCAAGCGTGCCCGAAACCTCGACTAAAAGTGTTGAGATGGAACACCCCAGGGTGTCTAGTGGGTAGGCCGTCATATTGACGGAGAGTCCCACATAACCACCCTGCCACCCCCGTGGCGGATGGTATCCATTACGGATTTCCCTGGGTAAAAAAAAAAAAAAAGGTCGTTAGGTGCTTTGCGACAGATTTTTAACTTGAGGGTGGTAGCTAGCCAGCCGAGTACTATAGTGCCCTACTACCCATGATATGGTTTCCTCACGATGTTTTCCTTCACCGGCAGCTCAAGCTCATTGTTAAGATTCAAACCCACGTTTTACGGCGTGTGAACCGACCGCGCTAACCATCATCGCTACAAAACTGTCAATTTGGTCTGTGGTAACATCACACCAGGACTTTGATTTTTTAACTCATTAAATATGAGATTACTGATAATATATTTATTTATTTGTTGAGGCTTCATATTAGCAACTACAATGATTATTATTATAATTTTACAAAACTCAAGTAATTGTCTAGCTGATTGCGTTGCTTATTTAAAGAAGCACACCATGCATTTAAATGTATCAATACAATGAATTAAATTAAAATCAAAAACAAAAACAATAAAATTAATATCAAATTAAAATCAAAATAAAAGCCATAATCAAAATTAAATTAGTAAAAACTAAAAACAAAATTAACTTAAACGGATTATAATGTTTTGTACGCCTATAAAGTCATCACGATTCTAAATTATACAGTTGCATAAAAAGAACCATACTGTGTTGTGTTACGCACTTATAAGGAATTAGACATTATAGCTAGCTTAATACTAAAATAATTTTGCCTCAAAAATAATTTTAAAAATATTCAAAGCCAAGCGAAACTGCTTTCAAAAACAAAGCATATTCCATCCAAGTCAATATCTAATGAACTGTTAACTCTCACCAACAGTAACTAGCCAATAAGTCCAACGTGTACTGCCATGTGGCAAAGGTAAAAATCTTGCATTATGGCAGTCACGTATCTACAATTTTGTAAAAAGGAAAATAAATTATTCGATTTAACTTTCGAGATAACGGTTTTAGTATACTTATATTCTTTGTCTTTGGCCTCGCACTTTGTGTCAGTATTTTAAGATAAATCAAGTGATAAGTCTAAGTCACAGTCAAAGTCACATAATCCAATGTCCAGTCCGGTCAAGTAGTAATGATTTTACTATAGGCTTTAATAGAGTTTAGGAAGCAACACGAAAAGTTATGTTTCATTACATTATGTCACTTTCTAATATACACGTACGTAATTTGACGCTTCATGAAGATACACACAAAAAAAACACTATTTTTATACATAAACAGCAAAAAAATACATGTATTCGAAAATAATAATATAGTTAAAATAGCAACACAATACTTTCACGCTCTCGCCTAAAAAATCCTGAAATACTTACCTACTTATTTATGCAGATTTTTTTATAGCAGTGACGAGAAAAAAAAATGTGCTTCTTTTGTCACAAAATTATATAAAGTGTTACCAATTGTCTATTGCATCATTGTTAGAGATTGTAAAAAAAAAACACGAAACAATGTTTTGTTTGGAAAGTTACACGATTACTTAGAAATGAGAAAACATCGATATTTTGTACCCTTGTGAGATCATAATTTTATGATACGGACGCGTTCAATGCATAAATGATAAGCAGCATCCTGTGCGAAAATTTGTAAGATCAAGTCGGTCCAACAATACACAACATTACTTACATATCGATGTTAAATATTCACGGCACGCGCGGCCCTATATTTCCTAAATTCCTGGAAGAAATCGGTAAAAGTAAATACTTAAAAAAAATATTGAACAATAACTATCATCACTTATATTTTAAAGAAAAAGGTATAAAATATTTATATTTTATTATAAATTACATTTGTAGCGATGATAGCTCAGTGGTTAACGCGGTCGGTTTGCATGCCTAAGGGCGTGGGTTCAAACCCCAGCAATGAGTTTGAGCTGCCGGTGAAGGAAAACATCGTGAGGAAACCATAGCATGGTGGTAGGGTACTTTCTAGTACTCGGCTGGCTAGCTACCACCCTCAAGTTGAAAATCTGCCGCCAAGCATCTAACGGTGTGTTCCGACAGCCTTACTTCAGAGCCAGTTCCATTCCAGGCTAGATGTGCTTTACCATCTTCGACCACACCGTCACTTAGCATCAGATGAGCTGTGGTCAAAAACCTAGACCATTAAAAAAAAATCATTATGATCGCTGTGAATGACGAGTTGAAGGACAAAATGAAGTTATTTTATTTAATTTTTAAATTGTATACTGTCTGATGTCGATTTCATATGTGCAAATAATAATATTAAATAAATATCGTAGTACATTAGACACAGCGCCATCTGACCCCAAACTAAGCAAAGCAATAACTGATAGAATTATATTTAATTTAAATAATTACTTAAAAACTTTTTTTTTGTACATACATACTGAACACCCAGACACAAAACAAACATTTTGTTTATACCTACCACAATATATTTATCGTGGGTGAGAATCGACCCCACGCCCTTCAGCGCTTGAACTAGACATACTACCAATGAACCAACAAGGCTGTCGAGATTAATGCTATTCTTTGTATTTAAATATTACATAAAAGTATTTATAATTACCTAAGGTTTCAAAATCGTTCTGTTTTGCTTGGCGTTCTAAGGAATCATGCACGGAACATAAGTCGCCAGACCAAAGTACCCGACATAGCTCAGCGTATTGGTAAAATGAAGTGGTTGGGCTGCTCATATCTGTCATAGAACCAAAAACCTTTGGAGTAGACGTGTTTGAAAGTGGAGACTACGTATCAGCAAACGTAGCATAGGACGCCCTGAGACTTGATGAAGTGCCAATATACGTAAGGCAGTGGGCATGGGCAGTGACTGAAAGCGAAAAGCCGAAGATTAGGGTAAGTGGCGGCATTAGGTAAGGCAGTGGAATAAAATGAGCTGATGATGATAATGATGATCTTTTAAAGAGTAATTATTTATTTAGAGTAAATGACATGGCATTATACCTTAGGCCCAAACAAGGCTTAGCCTGTATCTTGGTAGCTCAAGTTCAAGATGTTGCCAGCTTTAGTTTAACGCATCTTTTTTTTTTTTTTTTATGTAAAAGTAATAAGACGTTCGAGGCGCTCTCCTGATGTTAAGAGACAACGCCTGTCCATGACCATTGCAGCGATACACAGAACTTTGAGTAACAAAACAACGTCCAGGGCATCGCTGCTTTGGCACTCATTACTTTGAGACTAGATGGTTAGTCTCAACAGCCCAGTAATTTCGCTAGCTGCAGTACCCTTCAAACCGGAACACAGTAATGTTTGCACACTACTGCTTGGCGGCATAATATCTGGTACTGCGGTATCTACATGCATTTTGTAAAAAAAAAGTGTTGTAACTTAGATGTTGAAGATCTATTAATATATATGTACAGTAAGTTATTATTGTTCTGTATTTATTACTACAGAAACCTTTTCGTACTTACAAAAAAAAGTATTTAAGTATTATATTAGTTATCTGAATTCTGACTTCCATAGTACAACCTTTGCTTAGTTTGGCGTCAGAGAGCGCTGTGTGTCTCCTACGTTATTTATTTATTTCTTTATTAGAATAACAATTTCAGTAAAGATAGAGATTGTTACTTGTAATTGTAGCTTGTTTTCATATATTTATAAGGCATCATTTATAGTAACAATGAAAATATTTTGTATTTGTATTTTATTGGGGACTAACGTCTCAATCCAACTTCGCAAGATTTAATAAGATAAATATTCTAAAGAAAAAAAGGCACAATATATCATACCAAATATTTTCTTGGCCTAATAAATACATGTCACAAATAAGCACACAAATGATGTAGGTAGGTATCTTCTTTAAACAGTAGCTATTTAGTCAACGTTTTATTATAAAACGTTAATTTACCCGTCAAACGAGAAAGTCTATTCATTATCATTTCAAAGGTTTTAAAAGGTTCTAATTAGCTTAAAATGTTCAACTAACGAAAATCCTGAGAAAAAAGGAACAGTTGCCGAAGTTTTTTCGTCGTCGAGTCCTGAACATAGACATACATACGGGATAGATAAGACTAAGCTTTAAATAAAATAAAGCAAAATGCTCAATTACATTTTTCAACGTTAACAAGTACGAAATAACTTTAGATAGTGGTGATCTTTCTAGAACTCGGCTGGCCAGATTTTCAACTTGAGGGTGGTCAAGTTGAAAATCTGCCGCCAAGCTTCTAACAGTGTATCATGGTTGATGTTCCAAAAGCTCGAACTAAGCGGTTTGATTCCACCTTTTTCATGCGTACCGCTAGACATTGGAATCTGCTGCCCGAGTGGGTGTTCCCCAATGAATATAGTCTGGGTACCTTCAAGTCGCGAGTGAATCGGTTTCTTCTAGGCGAGCGTGCTCCACCGTAGACCGCATCTTCGCTTAACATCAGGCGGGATGGCGGTCAAACGCAAGCCTACCTACTATAAAAAAAAAAAAAAATCAATAGCCGGTTCCATTTCAGGCTATGTATTAACAAAAAAAAAGTATTTAAGTATTTAGTTATCTGACTTCCATAGTACAAGCTTTGCTTAGTTTTGGGTCAGATAGCGTTGTATTATTATATTTTTAATTACAATCCACCGGTCTAACTACTGCGACTAAATAACATTAAATTAACATAATATCTATACTATTATAAAGAGGAAAGATTTGATCGTTTGTTTGTAATTAATAGGTTTCGAAACTACTGGATCGATTTCAAAAATTCTTTCACCGTTGGGAAGCTACGTTATCCCCGGGTGACATAGGCTACTTTTTATTCCTGTATTTTGTGAACGGGAACTATGCGGGTGAAACTGACGAAAGAAAAATTTGATTTTTTGTTTGTTTGTATTGAATAGGCTCCGAAACTACAGGACCGATCTGAATAATCATTTCATCGTTAGAATGCTACATTATCACTGAGTGACATAGGCTATATTTATGTTGTTAATCGAGTTTTGTTTTTCCGTGCGAAGCCAGGACGGACCGCTAGTATGAAATAATTACATTTAGATTTGATACAATCTATTTTATAATTTAACTCTTGAACTATCCAATTGTTTGTAACACTTTGGTTTTGACAGACACTCCAAGTAGGGCGCGCTTCAGGCGCTGTCTCTGCGAAAATAGAGTTACGTAGTTTTTTTCTAATTATTTAGTTAGACTCGTTCTAAAGAAACAATTTATTTAATGTACTTTTAGTTGATATATGGCTCCTATTCCAAAAAGGAAACGGATTCGATGGAAATTTGTAAAACCTTTTTTTATTCAACCAAAATATTTCACTCTATTTTTGTCAGAGATTTTCAGCCGTTTTTGTGTAATCTCTATCTAATTAGATATTTCATAAGATACACATTTTTCATCACAGAAAAGGTAGGCTTAATTAATGATCCAGTAATACAAACTGAGTAATAGATAATTAACTAAAAAAAATATATAATCTAAGCAATCGTCTAGAAAAAAGAAAACTTTAAAAAGATTTCAGATACAAACGCAGTTTAAAAAAAAAAGTTAATTACATGGATTTAAAAAGCACTTATTTTTGGCATATAATCTCAAGCATTATAATTTTCACCTCAAAGAGAATGTTTGCAATAAATCTAGAGCAACTTTTAATTGTCAGGCTGAAATATCTCCAAAGTTTTCGGCGCTAACCTCAGTTTCGAATAATTAATTCAAGTCTAAAGTCTTAAGTCGAGGTAGGTAGCACGAGGTCTTTGGAGGCTATTATGACGTCACTTATCCGTCTCCTATATTACTTAATTCCTCTGTCGTCAACCATTGTTTGGAATTACGAACTAACTGGGTGTAAGAGCTTCTAAAACAGCTAGTGTAAGACACAGTGCATGATTATGCTCGTTTAAAGGAATTATATTTTTGACTGCCCCATCCAACATCATTGTACAGATTATGGTACCTACTCGTACTGTATTAGATAACTTCGGTACCATTAGATTTGCTTTATGAGCATGGATGTAAACCCACAACAAACACTTATGTATATGAGAATCATTAATTGTTCTGTGATTGTGCGGAACTTAAATTGTATTCTGTGGTTGGGTATACTTAAACAAATAACATATAAATTTACATTTTAAAAAACGGACTCAATGACCCTTAGGCCAACTAAACGCACTGCTCCAGGGAAACAGCGAGGTTTCGGAGAAAACGTTTTTTTTTACGGTCGTCAGGCTAGGTGTCAACAGTTCACCTGATGTTAAGTGAAGGTGTGGTCGAAGATGGTAAAGCACACCTAGCCTGAAATAGAACTGGCTCTCAAGTGAGGCTGCCGGAACACACCGTTAGATCCTTGGCGGTAGATTTTCAATTTGAAGACGACGACGAAGATTGACGAGTACCTACTAGAAAGTACCCTACCACCACGCAAAAAGGTTTCGGAGTAAACGAAAATATCATCGTAGTATACAATTTTTAGATTATTGTTGAATTTTAAAAGCGCTTGATCGATTCCGATAAAATTTATGTGGAACCATCTCTGAAGTATGATTCACCAAGAAAAAAAAAGAATCATCAAAATCGATTCATAATTGCGGAACGATCACGTAAAATACATACAAAAAAAGCAGTTGAATTGAGAACAAGAAATACGCAAGTTATCTAATTCTCACTCGTAGTAAAAGCTTTGCTTAGTCTGAGGTTAGATATTTATTGTTATTGCTTAGTCATTAACACGTATTACCTAGTTATGTCAAAATAGACTTACAAAATATATCAACCGGTAAGAACACATTTTCTGCGTAAATAGGTACCTTTGTTTGAAATTGAGCCAGCTTTTTGAAGCCGTTAAGACGATTTCTAAGTCCTCTGTAATGGACATCTTTTTGTGATACTAACAGTGAAAAATGGAAAAGCATTGCGAGATCAGTGTTCGCATTCTCGACGAGCAATGATCACTCTCGCAGATTTGCACAACTTAGAAAAATGGAGATAAAATACTTAAGGTGGTTCGATTTCCATACAAATAAGTTTTTGTCATTTATGGACAAATAGAGCATAATTTTACAGTGAAATCACAGCTACTGGCATTTATTAAAAAAGTAATAAAAATACTTAATTCAATTTTCAGTAAGAGGTTTGATTCCACCTTTTTCATGCGTACCGCTAGACATTGGAATCAGCTGCCCGAGTGGGTGTTCCCCAATGAATATAGTCTGGGTACCTTCAAGTCGCGAGTGAATCGGTTTCTTCTAGGCAAGCGTGCTCCACCGTAGACCGCATCTTCGCTTAACATCAGGCGGGATGGCGGTCAAACGCAAGCCTATCTACTATAAAAAAAAAAAAAAAAAAAGAAAAAAAAAAAGTTGTTCAAGTAATAATGCTGTTAGCATTTTGGTCACATTTTCTTATTGAACTATTAGACTAGGTTTTTATTTTAAAAATTTTGAAATAGTAGAAATTGTTTTGAGAAATAGATTTAAAAAGTATTGTCGTACATGGCATATACTTTCATCTAGCCCCAAACTAAAGCTTACATGCACTACTAGCTGCGCCCCACAGTGTTACCCACTACGTTTTTCAAAATAAAAAATAGCCTATTTGATATTCCAGAGTCTCAGCTAGTCTCCATACCAAATTTCATCCAAATCTGTTCAGTAGTTTTTGCGTGAAAGAGTAACAAACATCCATCCTTCCAAAGTTTTACATTTATGATATTAGTGGAATTGTAACCAGATAACTGATAGAATACTTTTTTGTTGTAAATACATACTTATAATACATACAAAACACCCAACATAGAAAAAACTATTTGTGGTCACAATCATGTTTGTCCTGGTGGGAATCGAACACATGCCCTACCAGTTACCCTAACAGTTTCGGAAGTAGATATTCTACCAAGCTTATAAGTACTAAGAAGGCACTCAATATTAAGTTACTATTGTTATTTTAATTAGTTAAACATAGTTCAAGTTAAAACTGTTTCTCGAATTGTCTCGCCTGGCGTAAGTTACATCACTGATTCGAAAACTAGATCCCAAGTATTTAATAAAACATTAAGTTTACGTTTGTAATTCTATCCCACAGTAAACAGGTGCTTTCACTGGAAACAATTGCTGGTATAAACACGTTCTGAATAATACAGCGGCCAGACAAAGAAACTAAGAACTTGTGAAACATGGGTTTGAAAAGTTTGAAGCTTAAATTCAGTGTTGAAAGTAGAGCTAAGAGAATTTGTACTGTTTTCTATTTATAGGACGTAGACACTTTATTGTACGAAATATAGTTTTTAACACTGTTTTTTATTCTGTAACATAATATCATCTACATTTTATATCGGAGCGTCTGGTTGGCTGAGCACATGACCAAATTATTGCGTTTCATCAAACATTGGGACTCTACTGTTTTATTTGGCCCAAGGAATAATGATTGTCATTCGGGGAAATATCGCTTATGTGCTACAATTTTCTACAGGTATTTTAAAAGTTACTAGGTTTTTAAGCTATTTACACGACTGCCCAAAAAATCAGTGTTGATTGATTGATTGATTGATTGACTCTTTATTGCACACACTAAAAAAAACAATACAGAAGAAATAAAATTAATTAATTGGTGTAACAACTGGCGACCTTATCGCTAAAAGCGATCTCTTCCAGGCAACCGTAGCACGGACAGGATTAGAGGAAGAAAAATACGGGGTGTGTCAATAACGAGGATATGCACAAAGGATAATACATAACTATATCATAAATACTTACAACAGTGTTATGGTTTTAGGGTTCACATTTGTATGTATTTGTATGTGAGTTTATTTATTCCACCATTACTTGTAAAGGTATGAGATGGACCAGGGTGTTTAGTGGGTAAACTGTCATATTGACGGAGAGTCCCACATAACCACTTTACCACCCCCGTGGCGGGCGGTATCCATTAAAAATTTCCCTGGGTAAAAAAAAAGGTGGCAATCGAACCCACGCCCTTCAGCTCTAGAAGCATACATACTACCAATGAACTAACAGGGCTGTCAAATATATTTTAACAAAGTATATTTCGCTATAAAAAATATTGCGATACCTTTTTAAAAATCAACAACGTCATAACGGTTTCGTAGAATTACTGATAAATAAATACCGTCAGTGTATAAATTCATCCTTTTCTAAGTATTATTTAAGTGGATGCCAAAATACCTATAGTTACGGAAGGTTGCGGTGTAAATTACGGTATGGATCCGTGAAACCGGCAAACTTCCATCGGATTAACAACTTCGCTCTTAGAATATTAGGTATATACCCAACTATCCATCGATAGACAGTGATTTATGTTCTAGGTACAGACTAATCAATAACTTTGTGTTATTTATGTGTATTTATAGTTAGTTAGCTTTAGAATTCAAAATAAATATTTAGGGTACAAATACAACTGTTTTATCGATAACACAAATGTTACAAGTCACTTCAAAATTTTAAACATATCATTAGATGAGTTTTCAAACACTGATTGCATGTCAAAATAAGGTATGTCAATATACAAACATGTCAATATAAAAAAAATATTGTCAATGTAAAACATGTTAATACCAAAAAAATATTGTCAATACAATAATAAGACATGACGAAAAAATCATAATTAAGTACTTAATAGTCATTCTATAATCTTTATGTTTGAAATAGGTACTCGTCAATGTCATAAAACAAGGTCTCTAGCAGCCAAAATCTTAATCAAGTATAATCATGTATATCGACTAATTTTCCCTTTTATGTCTGACTAGCGTGCACCTCGCAGTTTCACCTATGTCGTTCCTGCTCCCATGGAAATACAAGGATAAAAAGTAGCATATGTCACCTGGGGATAGTATACCTTCCCAACGCTGAAAGAATTTTTGAAATCGGTCCAGTAGTTTTTGAGTTTATTCGTTACAAACATACACAAGTCCAAAAATACAAATTTTTTCCCCTTATAACATTAGTGTAGATAACAGTTCATAAAACAAATGACAGAGTTCCAGTGTACTGGTAGCAATGCTGTTGAGTCTAGTTATCAGTTTACTCTATTGTCGGAGGTCGAGATCTGATCCTTGCATCGTAATTCACATCATTGTCCGCTCACAATGGCAGGCGGGTTGCATGCGGTGAAACTCGATACATCTAAGTGACTTATGTTTCATAGCCACTTCCTATATAAGCTATCACATGTACCCATAGTACGTTTCTCTGAGGTCGAGTTTAGCTTTCATTGAAATTCGAAATGTTACTTTACAAGTCTACGCACATCCTGTCATCTACAAAAGATTCAACCAAACAACAATGCGAGATAAAAAAGTATGTGCATACTAGCTGCGCCCCGCGGCGTTACCCGCTACATGTTTTCAGGATAAAAAGCCTAAGTGTTAATTCAGGATTTCAGCTACCTCCATACCAAATTACATCCAAATCCGTTCAGTAGTTTTAGCGTAAAAGAGTAACAAACATTCTCACAAACTTTCGCATCCCACTAATATTGTAAATGTGAAAATTTGGATGGATTGATGTTTGTTACTCTTTCATGCAAAAAATACTGAATAGATTTTGATGGAATTTGGTATGGAGGTAGCTGACACTCTAAATTAGCACATGAGCTACTTTTCATCCCGAAAACATGTAGTAGGTAACACCGCGGGGCGCAACTAGTTTATAATATATAGGATTATGTATAATATTATAAAAACAGCAGTAGGATTTTACTAAGCTAAGTTGCGCTAACTGTAATTAACTATATGTATAATTGACTTTAAAAGTGAGTGTAATTATTGTCTGGTAGTATGGTCACCACAGATAAATTGAGAGGACAATTCACATAGCCCCATCTTGCTCCAAATAAGCATTCGTTCGGAAAAGACTCCATATCATTGAACATCGATGCAAAGTTGCATTTCTGTCAGTTTTCTACCGAATACACATTGAAGAGTGAGGTTCAGATGTGCAAAGGCCTAATTCCACCCTACCCATTCTTTTACCAGAAAACCAAGCTGTGAAAAATTTGAAAAAAAAACCTTTCTTAGCATGCGCAGTGAAAACTATTCACAATAGAATAAAGTGACGTTTCGTAGAGCAAATTGACAGCTACAAATAAATCCGCAATATCATATTATTATGTCTAACTATTACAGTTGTCATCTACATCGTATAAAGAGGAAAGATTAATTTTTTTGTTTGTTTGAATTGAATGGGCTCCGAAACTACTAGATCGATAAATTTATATTGTTAATCGTGTTTTATTTTCCCGTGCAAAGCCGGGGCGAGCAGCTAGTTTGTAATAAAAACAAAGACAGTATAAAAATCATTGAGACGCTTTCAACTATGGCTTTGTTTCATCGTAGACGAACTGACCTGGGCAAGCAACAGTTTCAAACTATCGGGCTAAAACATGTATCCTAAAATAACTGCCTAAGTTAGCTCCTCCTTTGTCTGGTTCACAAGATCGAATGGCATAGCTCATTCTATTTATATATTCGAGATATATATCTGTGGGCGCTATATAAATCAGATAGTGCATGCTACTGGCATTTGTGGATTTGACATGTTAAACGAGATCACATCTTTGCTGGAAGGCATTGAACCTGAACTTTGGAATGGAATGCAATAACAACGTATTATAAATAAATATAAATATCGTAGGACTATACACACAGCGCCATCTGGCCCCAAACTAAGCAGAGCTTGTGTGATGGAAGCCAGATAACTGATAGAATACATAAATACTTTTTTTTTTGGAAATACGTACTTATAATACATACAGAACACCCAGACACAGAACAAACATTTGTTTATTCACAAAATGTTTGCCATGAGTGGGAATCGAACCCACGCCCTACAGCTCACAAGGCAGATATATTACCAATGAGCCAACGGGGCTGTCAATTTATATTATTATTGTGACCCTTTTAAAATATATTTAGCGTACTTGAGATATTGCTCTAAAGTGAAATATAGAATCGTATGTATCCGATTGAAGACATATAGTCAAGCCACTTTAATGTGCTAAAGGCTTTGCAATTGAGAGGTGGCCAGTGTCGTCATCTATTAGTCCATAAGTTTCTCACAACCATAAGTACAGTTTTGTAGCGATGATAGCTCAGTGGTTAGCGCGGTCGGTTCGCATGCCGAAGAGCGTGGGTTCAAACCCCAATAATGACTTTGAGATTCCGGTGAAGGAAAATACCATGAGGAAACCATAGCATGGTGGTAGAGTACTTTCTAGTACTCGGCTGGCTCGCTACCACCCTCAAGTTGAAAATCTGCCGCCAAACATGTAACAGTGTGTTCCGGCAGCCTCACTTGAGAGCCAGTTGCATTCCAGGCTAGGTGTGCTTTACCATCTTCGACCACACCGTCACTTAACATCAGGTGAGCTGTGGTGAAACAGCAACCCCAAAAAAAAAGTACAATAGTTTTTCAGTTAAGTACACTTGAAGCTTTTAATCCGATAAATTATAAACGATGTTCGTACTTTTTTAAGTTTTTTTATTAAGATTGTTCCTATTGTGGAAAAGGTAGAAAACCGAAAGTAAAACCACAGGGCACAGCTAGTTAAAGCTTGTTGTGTCCCCCAAAGATGACACAATAGATTTCTTTCCTGTTAATCGAGAAAGCTGCCGAGAAAGCCTTCTTTGAGGTAGGCTTGACTGATAAATATGTGAGGGGAACGTGTCATGCGTTCAGGTAGAATCTACCATCCATTACTCTTGGTTCACTGGACTTATCGGTAGAAATGATTGTCAGGAATCCACAAAGTTATGGCGGTTCTAGTATCTAATGTGAGCGTGTCTTTCTGTTATTTAAATAGTTGCCTTATTACGCAGTACACAGAGTTGCATTAAGCGAAGCAACAAGTTTAGTTTAGAAAATTAAATAAAAATCTACTATGGAAATCAGATTAGGTACTGATAGAATATATAATTTTTTTTTGGACAAGTATTTTTCCTTGTTACATTAATTATAAATATCGTAGGACATTACACACAGCGCCATCTGACCCAAAACTAAGCAAAGCTTATACTATGGAAGTCAGATAACTGGTAGAATACTTATATAGTTTTTTTTTGTAAATACATACTTATAATACATACAGTACACCCAGACACAGAACAAAAATTAAATTTGTTTATATCACAAAATGCTTGTCCTGGGTGGGAATCGAACCCACGCCCTTAGGCTCTTGGATCATATTATTATACACTAGCAATGTAACCAGTCATAATTTTTACTATGACTCGTTACGATTTTTATTTCATTGTATATTTTACAATGTTAAATAATATTAATTTAATACTATTTACAAAATTTATATAAATAACGTCAATCAGAGGAGGGATACGTGGCCAGAATGCTGGCAGCATTGCCACGCTGGATGGCAAAGCTAAGCTTTTGACCAAAGTAGATGCCAGAATTCTGGTCACCTGAAGCCTCGTCTAAACCTTTGTAATACAATGTTCGTTAACATTGTATGAATTTTTACAAAGACCACCAAAATGACAAATTATTATCTAGTCGAATAAAAACTATAAAATCCCGCTTTAATGGCAAAGCG
Source organism: Biston betularia (assembly GCA_905404145.2). NCBI lineage: Eukaryota > Metazoa > Arthropoda > Insecta > Lepidoptera > Geometridae > Biston > Biston betularia. The sequence continues at coordinate 2,023,005 of FR989872.1, read as the reverse complement.
AGCTAATTGCATCGTCAAAGATCTTTAACAAGTGTGCTAATTTTCAATTAAATTGCACGTCTTGAAGTTGTGCAAGATTCTATTTCTTAGATACCATACATAGGTCAAGCTAATAAAAGCGTGTTAAAATAGGTACACTCCTCAAATTGGAACAATTAATTACCTATCCTAGTTTCCTAATCCCGCCCGTATTGGCAGATAAACACATTAAACTCCCGCCGGCGGTTATCCAAGCATTAAAAGCTCTTAGCTCGGCCACTGAACGAATACGTACTCAAATCCCCAATTTAAGATAATGTCTGTGTCGTTGAAACACAAAAGTTTTTAAAATTACTTTTCTCTATTACTAAGAGATGTTTTTTCGAACGATAAAAAGAACGGCCCTTAAAACAAACTTTAAAAACACAAATTCCCCTCCATATATTTGCATGGTGGTAGGGTAGGAGGGAGTACTTTCTAGTACTCGGCTGGCTAGCTCAACCACCCTCAAGTTGAAAATCTGCCGCCAAGCATCTAACGTTGTGTTCCGGCAGCCTCACTTGGGAGCCGTTCCATTCCAGGCTAGGTGTGCTTTACCATCTTCGACCACACCTTCACTTAACATCAGGTGAGCTGTGGTCAAATACCTAGCCTGTCAAAAATAAAAAAAAGATACATCTATATATTTTATATAAAAGTAATGAGACAAACTAGACGCTCTTCTGATGGATTTGCATTTATTAACCATTGCAGCGATAAACAGAATTTTGAGTAACAAAACAAAGTCCAGGGCATCGCTGCTTTGACACTCATTACTTTGAGACTATATTGTTAGTCTCAACAGCCCTGTAATTTCGCTAGCTGCAGTACCCTTCAAACCGGAACACAGTAATGTTTGCACGCTACTGCTTGGCGGCAGAATATCTGGTACTGCGGTGGTACCTACCTAGACGACCTCCTGCTAAGGAAGTCTACCACCGCGAAGTGCTTTCATCTCACCCACTGGAGCTACTATGCCAGCGGTCCAGAGCCTCGCTCTGATATTTCAAGGAGCTGGGTTGGCTTGGGTGAATGCTGGTAGGGGGAAATGCACAATACACCCCAAGCGGGACGTCAGTGCAGGGTTCATAGCCCCCATTCCGAATAAGAATAAGAATCTTATTTTTTTCTAACGAACCTATAATTTTTTTTATTTTGGCCAACATTGAAGTTGCAGAGGACAAAATGGGGAACGCCCTTTGACCTTTAGTCAAGTGACCATTCTTCGAGTTCACGCTTGTGTCCAAGCTCCGCCAAGAATTTTTCTGATCCTTCAACTTTTTTAAGCAAGCTTAAAACCTGCCGGGCTCTCCTACAACTTCGTTAGAATATTCTTAACTTTCAAAATAGAAACCGATCGATCTAGTTTTAGCATGAATATAGATTAACGATCAGAAAGCAACACTGGTTATTATATTTTTGGAAAAATCTACGGTTCTTGTAGTAGGTATAGGGAGTGAAAACGTGACGCTAGTAAACAATACAAACAATATACATATTGAAGAAAATTGACAGCCCTGTTGGTTAATTGGTAGTATGTCTGCTCCAAGAGCTGAAGGGCGTTGGTTCGATTCCCACCCAGGATAAACATTTTGTGGTATAAACAAAATGTTTGTTCTGTGTCTGAGTGTTCTGTATTTATTATAAGTATGTATTTACAAAAAAAAAGTATTTAAGTATTTTATCAGTTATCTGACTTCCATAACACAAGCTTTGTTTAGGTTGGCGCTGAGTGTGATACCCTACGATATTTATTTATTTATACAAAAATACTTTTAATAAAAATTGAATGTAATGAGACGCACGATGCGTTCTCCCGATGGTAAGAGATAACGGATGTCCATGACCATTGCAGCGACACGCAGAACGTTAACAGAACATTGTTTCACATACAGAACATACAAACAAAGAACAAACATCTATGTTAACCACACAAATGTTTCTCATGCATGGAAATCGATCCCACGCCCTCAGCAATGAGCTAACAGCATAAGCACTTTTAGAGAAATTCAGTTATTGAAATCATATTATTTTACTTTATTTATATTTTTTTTTATGGTTGACAGGCTAGATGTTTGACCACAGCTCACCTGATGTTAAGTGAAGGTGTGGTCGAAGATGGTAAAGCACACCTAGCCTGGAATAGCTCTCAAGTGAGGCTGCCGGAACACACCGTTAGATGCTTGGCGGCAGATTTCCAATTTGAGGGTGGTAGCTTGCCAGCCGAGTACTAGAACCTACCACCATGCTATGGTTTCCTCACGATGTTTTCCTTCACCGGCAGCTCAAGCTCATTGTACCACGCCCACGCCCTTCGGCATGCGAACCTACCACGCAAACCACTGAGCTATCATCGCTACAAAAATTATATGAATACCTGATATTTAGACGTAAAATACTGAACTGCTTCCACCTAAAAGACGCGGAAGAGCTCGTGATATTTTTTTCTACTTCCATCCAAAGTTTTATTCAGATATAAATTAATAATGAATTAAATAACTTCGAAGAATTCTAAGAATAACTTCCAATGGAACTACCCGGTAGGTCTAAACCCTATACAAGAAATTTCGTTACCCGTCACAACCATTCCATGTACGCTCCATGATCTATAAGAGAATGGTTCATTATCCCTCCTTTTCTTATTCCCCAACAAAAGCTATCTATCTTCCTCGCACCCTTATAAATGGTTGTGGGGAAATACTCATCTCCAGTTTCTTGTAATAGGTACTTGACGACATATTACGCGTGTGCGAGTGAGATTTTGGTATTCTGTTGTATTTAAAGCAATATATTCACGAAGCTGTTTCAAAAAAATAGTAAAAAAAAAATAAAAAAAACTTTCTTTAGTTACTGACCGCCAGTCTCACTCAAGATCCTAAACTCATTGAAGCTACGGCCAACCTTATCATGTATAGTTCTTGCTCTAGTTCAATGTTAATCCTGCCTAAGTCGGTCTAAAGACATACAAAACGAAGGTTCTTTTATCAAACGGTAAAAATCTATTCTGTTTTTTCGACTAAGCACATTCGTGCATTGTGCCAATTGACATAATTCATAATTATATTGTGTTAATTGACTTATTCATATGTTTTTGTAAAATGGATTACTTTCAAGGTAAATAAGGCTTCATATAGGTACAACATAACACCAAAAATCTCAGTCGTACACTCGTGATAGGTGGTTAAGTACTAATAGTGTTGGAAGCAACACAATAAATCATGTTTCACTACTTTTTCGTAAGCGCGCGTCATTCAGCACTTTATTAAAAAAACTCAAATTTTACACATAAACACAAAATAATACAATGCAGTGACATAAATTTCGCGTGTTCCCGCCAAAAACTCGACTATACAGTTTTTTTCTTCTTCGTTTTTGGCATCGCATTTTGTGCATTTACCAATGTCAAGCACTCGAATTTAGATAATATTTTCTCATGTATCATAAAAAACAACTAAAATGTGTCTAAGTCACGCAAAGTAATGGTCGAGTCCGGTATTGCCTTATTAATTTATTATTTTTCAAAGTATTAGCGACTTTATTATAAACTTCTTTGGAGTTTTGGTCACAAACACGGAAAGTTACGTTTCACATTACACCTCAGATTTTTTTTTTTTTTTCTTTGGTTTTGGCGTCGCGTTTTAGCATTTGCCAGTGTCAAGTAATTATATATTTTCAAGTTTCAAAAGTTAAATAAGTGCCATCGTAGCTAGTTTTAGTCAAAGTCGTCTTTGTCAAGTCCAGTTCGTGTCAGTTAATTCCAGTCATGCTTTAGTAAAGTAGTGGCAACTTTACTACAAAGCTTCGATGGAGTTTTGGAAGCAACACGAAAACTCATGTTTCACCACATTATATCAGTTTCCCACACTCGCGCTTGTAATTCGGCACTTTATGAATAAAACACCACCATTTTTATGCATAAACACTCGACAAAACACTAGTTTTGGAAAAAAATACAACGGAGCGACACGACTCTTTCCGCGTTCCCGCCAAAACTCACACCTCAGATTAAACACTACTGAGCATTACACCATTTACCATTACAATACAATTTTATTATTTTAATGTCAAAATCCCAAGGCTAATATTTTTTTTTCTTCTTTCGACCACAGCACGTTCTTGCATTATGCCAGTTCTCAAGTTTCATGCAAGATGAAAAGCGAAACTTTAAAGTTTACTTTTTTTAGTGTATTTTTTTGAATACATGTTTCTAATACTAAAGAACACTTGCATAGTGAACACGTAGCCTTAGATTTAGATGTACTTGTATTTACCCTGTATAACAATGAGGAAGGCACGATGCTTACAAGTACAAAGATATTGTGTTCCTGTGATAAGAGAAAATTACTGGCCTTAATAATGTTATATGAAGACATTCTTTAGAACAGCTTTAGGGTGAATAGGCTTCATTTGACAATTAAATTATGTTATGAAGTAAATTTACTAATGCATAAATTTACTCGCAAATATTTCCAAATCAAACACAAAATTTACATGAACGGTATCACAAGTTTATTTATATAAACTTGCCGTGCGTTAAAAATCCATCGCATTTGCGTGGTAGTAGGATGCTTTATTATTATAATACTCGGCTGTACATTATTTAGTGCAACCAATTTCTTGGCAGCACTGGTTTTCACAACTAGCATTTTGAACAAAAACAAAAACATCTTTACATAAATGTTTGTCCTAGACGGATTCAAACCCACGCTCTACAGCTCTAGAAGCAAATATTCTACCAAACGAGCGAACATAATGCGAATATTTAATAAAGCAAATAATAATGGAATAAAGAAATTATAAAAATATACATATTATAACCTACTAAAAAAAATTCGTGACTAAAACGAGTCAAGTAAAACCGACATTTTAATACCGTTAAGAGGCAGCTGTAGAGGAAATGTCGTGGCCTCTGGCTGCCCCTTAAAAAAGCTGGGCAACGGGGAGAAATCCTCTAAGTCAAATCTCACCACGTCATACCAAAGAAGGTGGTGGAAGGACTGACTGACTGACTGAAAGAAATGTACATCTAATTATTATATATAAAAGTAATGAGATGAACGATACGCTATCCTTATGGTAAGAGATAACGAATGTCCATGACCATTGCAGCAATACACAGAACTTTGAGTATCAAAACAAAGTCCAGGGCATCGCTGCTTTGGCGCTTATTACTTTCGATGGTTGGTCTCAACAGCCGCGTAATGTCGCTGCAGTACCCTTGAAACCGGAACACAGTAATGTTTACACACTACTTTGACAGACCTGTTGGCTCATTGGTAGCATGCCTGCTTCAAGAACTGTGGGGCGTGGGTTCGATTCTCACAAGCATTTTGTGATATAAAACAAATGTGTGTTCTGTGTCTGGGTGTACTATATGTATTATAAGAATGTATTTGCAAAAAAAAAAAAATTAAGTATTCTATCAGTTATCTGACTCCCATAGTATAAGCTTTGCTTAGTTTAGGGTCAGATGGCGCTGTGTGTAATGTCCTACGATATTTATTTACTGCTTGATGGCAGAATATCTGGTAGGTATTGCGGTGTACCTAGACAACTTTCTGATAAGGAAATCTACCACCAAGTAATTATAGTAGAAAATAAGTAGTAGTTAATAGTAGTAATAACATTCATAAAGAATTGTAAATTAAAAAAAAAAAGTTTCGCTCAATCTTTAGGATTCTGCTTTGAGTTGCTGTCTTGGCGCTTCCTACGCTATGCGTTGGCGATTCATGACGTCATATCTAGAACACGTTTACCTTACAATTATAGGGTCTGCAATAGATAGTTGCCGCCCACTGTCACTTCCCTAACAGAATACGCTTCTATCGACGTCATCAACCGGGAACTCTTTTTGCTCCTATTCAAACTAGTAACAACAAAAATAAAAACAGGACTTTTCGAATTCGCAATATTTTTGTGGGACGAAAATACGATCACGTAGGTACTGGTTGCACGCCAATAAAATCCTTAACAGTATGAGCAACTAGTTTTTTTTTTTTAATTTGTTCAACGATTTAATATTATGCCCGAAGAAAGGTATTACCGTTATAAAACAATGTACCCAACGAGTTTTATGCCTCAAGCTAAAATTATGTTTAAAACTATAGGTACTAAAATGAATGGACTATTCGATTAGGTTTTGTTTTAATAAATTTGTTGGTATAAGTATTAGATTTTAGATTTATTTTAGTTGTAATTATCCTGGTCAGGTCACATGGATTTCGTGGATTCAAATTTCAATGTTGAATATACTGTTGCTGGTGAAAAAACTAAACGAGTGAAAAGCATGGTATTATGAAAGAGTAGGTACTTTCCTCACTTCACTCTCAAGTTTAAAATCTGTCACAGTTCCATTCCAAGCTAGGTGGTTACCATCTTTGACTATATCGTCTCTTAACATCATGTGTGCTGTGGTCAAACACATAGCCTGACATTTAAAAAAAGAACTTAAACTTTGACTTTGAAATAAATGCTCCATCCTCTCTTCTCAACGTCGCTGTAACCGACAGGGTCCATATTTGACTGTGTACCATATACATACTAGTTTGTATTTAAAACATCTTGTACTATATGGAAGCAATAAATATCTTGAATTATGAATCTTGCCTGTCAACCATTAAAAAGAAATGCTTTACTAAGATGATATGTCCCATACTGTAACTATTTGATCACCGAAAAAACCTCAACGATTCCATTCTAGCTCGACAAAGCCAAATGGAAGTTGGCAAACCCTCGCTAGTCTCCCCAACTATGGGCGTCAAAACCTTCCAAATGAAGGTCACCCGTCAACTCGCAGGATTCAATACTCGCAGATTTTCTATTCAGATTATTTCACGATTCATTTGCTTGTCCGAACCCAGACCCTTTTCCTCTATTTACGTCTCGCGGGATTCTATAACCTACGTAAGGCGTGTAACGTCTAGTAATTTGGACACATTGTGATGGGTGATGGGAAATAGGAAGGTATTTCCTTCTTTTTTTTTCTGTATTCTCTGGAACATCAATTTATTAGAGAGATTGCTCGTTCGAAAAGTTAATAGTGAACATTTTAGGTTGAATATTGTTAATGTACACAATTTTACATTAAAAATATTAACGCAAAATTACTAACTGGTTTAGAATTTTTATTACGTAAAAAGTATTTTTTTTTTATGGATGACAGGCTAGGTGTTTTGACCTCAGCTCACCTGATGTTAAGTGAAGGTGTGGTCGAAGATGGTAAATCACACCTAGCCTGGAATGGACCTGGCTCTCAAGTAAGGCTGCCGGAACACACCGTTAGGTGCTTGGCGGCAGATTTTCAACTTGAGGGTGGTAGCTAGCCAGCCGAGTACTAGAAAGCACACTACCATGCTATGGTAGTGTGCTTTCTAGTAGTATGCTTCACGATGTTTTCCTTCACCGGCAGCTCAAGCTCATTGTTGGGGTTTGAACCCACGCCCTTCGGCATACGAACCTACCGCGCTAACCACTGAGCTATCATCGCTACAAATTTAAGTATTAGTATCAGTTATCTGACTTCCATAGTACATGCTTTGCTTAGTTTGGGGTCAGACGGCGCTGTGTGTAATGTCCGATATTTATTTATTATTATAATAGAATAGAATATAATTAACTTTATTATACACCAAAACAAAACACAACAACATACAAAAATGAAACACAAAAAAAGAGGTAATTAACAGAACAATATACATACTTGGTGTATAAGGGTGGTCTTATCGCCTAGAGCGATTTCTTCCAGACAACCTTTGGAATAAAACTAAATACCTAATAATATACCTACCTACATACCTATTTAATACTTTTGATAATAGTGTAGATTTCAATATAATGTACAATTTTTCATATTTGCTTGAACCGTATTTTGCAAAGTAATAAAAGATTTTTCATTTTGAGCTTTCCATAGTCAAGAAGTAAATAAAACCAAAGCAAGTCAAACAAAACAGTGAACCACAATAATACTAGTAAGCCCGTTGCATGTTTAACTTTAACCGAAGACTTAACTAGGAGGCCTTATTCCGGGCAATTGCTTGTATCGCTCCAGAATTGTTTTTGGCACTGGCCAGCTTGATTGCTCACAGCAGTTTTATATGGAAATGCAATCAGTAGTTTGACTTTTAATTAATTAAATCAGTGCTTCTTACAAGTTTTTCATTTTGAGTATTGAAGAGATATATTTCTTTTGTATATTTGCGCTTTAAAGTCGTTTTGGTTGCGACAATGATGAGAGTTTAAGGTGGTTCGATTTCCATACAAATATATTTTTGCCATTTATGGACAAGTGGAGCATAATTTTAATAATCCCATGGAGTTGAACTTTGACACGTTGGTTCAACTTTCATGACAATGCATTTTTTTTAATATAAAAGTAATGAGACAAACGACACGCTCTCTTGATGGTTAGTGATAACGCTTGTCCATGACCGTTGCAGCGACACACAGAGCTATGCGAAGCAAAACAATGTCCACGGCGAAGCTGCTTTGGCGTGAATTTCATTTGAGACATTTGATTGTTAGTTTGTGGTTCTAGTACCTAATCATTTTGTACCTACGTCTCTCATATTTTGCTAATAAAGTCGTAAGCGGAGAGTTGAAATAAAAAAAAATGTAAATATATTTTTTTTAATTTATAATATAACATGCACAATTGCACAAATTTGGTTTTGGTTTCAAAAGTGATCATAAATATCAAATTTAAATGTTTTAATAAAAATAAATAAATATCATAGGACTATACACACAGCGCCATCTGGCCCCAAACTAAGCAGAGCTTGTGTGATGGAAGTCAGATAACTGATAGAATACATAAATATTTTTATTTTTTTTGTAAATACATACTTACAATACATACAGAACACCCAGACACAGAACAAACATTTATTTATTTGCATAAATATAGGTACAGGTTAGGTCTTAAAAAAATAAAAAGGCATCTCTATATTCAGCCTTTACAAGGAGTGCAAAATAAAAAAAGTGTACAAATAATAAAATAAATGTTAAAAAGGAATATTCACAATGTCAAATGTTAGAAAAATATAAAACAGTCATAAATTATCACTACTTTAACTCTTCATCTCTATTGGATTTCTCGTTTTGTGCAAAGCTAAGGTACTGCCTTCTATTTTCAAATGGGCAACGATTTTACTCCATCCAGTCAGAAGTTACGAGATAACTCTGAATTAGGGTGCCTTTGTTATCTAAAATGGGGTTTGCAACAAAACTATTGGATTCCGATTGAAATTTACTTCAACTCCAGCGACCTTTAGGTAAAGGTGATTTGATTTAGAAGTCAGTTTGGTACTTAGATAATAATTATTACCGTAAAGTCGTAAAGTTCAATATTTTATAGAATACAGGCAATAATATTGGGAATGGTTTCAGTTTAGATAACGATGATTTTACATTTTGAATATACCTTAATTATTTGGCATATTAATCTATTTTTTTTATTCGTGTGTGTGTGACTGTGTGTGTATGGCTTTTTAGAGCTTTTTGCTGTCTGATAGTAGGGTGGGGTGAAATTAAGTCATGCAGATCAGATAGATTAGTAGATTCATAATTGGCAGAATGATCACGTAACATACAACGAATTGAGAATCTCCTCCTTTTTTGAGCCGGTTAAAAATAACAATTGGTATTTATCACAAGCTTTAACTAGCCGCATGTTTTTCGCATGTGTATTCGGATTCAATACGCACAAAATTTAAGTTTGAAACTTGACAAACGGTAAATCTTATTTCGTTTTATTTAAATACATTATTTTTATTTTTTATGTAGATATGTTTTATTTTTCCTATTAGTGTTACATCTCCCGTCTGTTTCTTATGTCATCCATCGTGTTTTTCTATTCTTGGTCACCTGGTCTAGCGCTCTTAGCGATAAGGCCGCCACGCGTGGCACTAGTTCATAAGGTTTTTTTTTTCTCTGTTCTTTTTTCAGTTTATGGTGTGTACAATAAAGAATATATCGAGAGAGAATATACTATCTATCGAGCTATTGTAAAGTCTAGGAACAACAAGCAGTGCAACTGCAACAAGCTATTTAAAAATGCAGTTTTTTTCATTCTATAAAACTGTGGCTACGATGCTTCATCAGAGGGTTCTTAATTAAAACCCAACCAAACAATAGTTTCCTGAGTAAAAGTTGCCGGAGTAAAATATGGCTGTTTGTGAAGTACGAATACAATGTCTATGCAAAGAGCTCGCTATGCTTCTTTGAGTTTTGTTTTAGAATAATAATTAGCGAGGTTTTAAAAATAAATAAAATTTAATAATTTTAGTTATTTCTAGAGCTGATTGCATAAACATCATTAACCTTTTATCGTACAAGAAACAGATATGCACACATACCTGTGTGGAGTTTTGGCAGGAACGCGGAAAAAGTCGTGTGACCAGTTGTATTTTTTTCCAAAACTAGTGTTTTGTCGAGTGTTTATGCATAAAAATAGTGGTTTTTATGCATAAACACAGTGCCGAACTAGAAGTGCTATTGTGGGACAATGTTTAAATGTGGTGAAACATGACTTTTCGTGTTGCTTCCAAAACTCCTACGAAGCTTTATAATAAAGTCACCACTACTTTACTAAAGCATGACTGGACTTGACTGGCACGGACTGCACTTGACCAAGATTGGACTTCGACTATAACTATTGGTACGCGGAAACTTATTTAACTTTTGAAACTTGAAAACATAAAAATACTTGATACTGGCAAATGCTCAAAACGCGATGCCAAACCCAAAAAAAAAACATACCTGTGTCTTGCAAAATGTCACTCACAATAGTCGGTCATTTTTCTGCAACAGGATAAAATGATCGACCGTTGTTGAAAACGATTATTTGGATTTTGTTACAAGGCTCAATTTGCATTTACTTGGTCTGTAATCAAATCGAATCAAATCAAATAAAATGTATTCGCAACAATACATTTAAGTATATAATTATAATAGGTCTTAAATCAATTTTTGTATTCAGTGACAATGTATTCAGTCTGCAAGCAGACGTGCAATTGTTAAGAGTAGAGTAGGCAGCAAATACATTAATAGATAGATAGACAGATAGATATAACTCTTAATTGTGCACACCATAAACAGGTAAAAATACAGAGAACAAAAGAACCTTATGAACTAGTGCCACAAGTGGCGGCTTTAGCACTAACAGCGATCTCTTCCAGGCAACCAAGAAAACAAAAACACGATAGAAAACATAAGAAACAGACGGGAGATGGAACTCTAATAAGAAAAATAAATAAAACATAATTATAGTAAGTATATAAAAATAATCATAATAATGTATTAATTTAATTCATAATTCATAATTCATAATTCATAATTCATAATTCATAATTCATGATTCATGATTCATGATTCATGATTCATGATTCATGATTCATGATTCATGATTCATAATTCATAATTCATAATTCATAATTCATAATTCATAATTCATAATTCATAATTCATAATTCATAATTCATAATTCATAATTCATAATTCATAATTCATAATTCATAATTCATAATTCATAATTCATAATTCATAATTCATAATTCATAATTCATAATTCATAATTCATAATTCATAATTCATAATTCATAATTCATAATTCATAATTCATAATTCATAATTCATAATTCATAATTCATAATTCATAATTCATAATTCATAATTCATAATTCATAATTCATAATTCATAATTCATAATTCATAATTCATAATTCATAATTCATAATTCATAATTCATAATTCATAATTCATAATTCATAATTCATAATTCATAATTCATAATTCATAATTCATAATTCATAATTCATAATTCATAATTCATAATTCATAATTCATAATTCATAATTCATAATTCATAATTCATAATTCATAATTCATAATTCATAATTCATAATTCATAATTCATAATTCATAATTCATAATTCATAATTCATAATTCATAATTCATAATTCATAATTCATAATTCATAATTCATAATTCATAATTCATAATTCATAATTCATAATTCATAATTCATAATTCATAATTCATAATTCATAATTCATAATTCATAATTCATAATTCATAATTCATAATTCATAATTCATAATTCATAATTCATAATTCATAATTCATAATTCATAATTCATAATTCATAATTCATAATTCATAATTCATAATTCATAATTCATAATTCATAATTCATAATTCATAATTCATAATTCATAATTCATAATTCATAATTCATAATTCATAATTCATAATTCATTTTTTTCTTGCAAAATAGGTAAATAAAAAATTGTGGTCTTAAGTCTAGTTAGTTAGTACTCTATTTTTGCTTGAAAAGCATGCAAGTATTTTTTAAAATCTAAAAAAACAAAGGAGAAACAATAATTAAAAATCTACTTTTGTCAGGGCATATAAAAAAATTATAACAATAAACCAATCAAAATAATAATAATATCATTTTTGTTTTTCATTTAGAAAATCGTCAATGCTATAATATACTTTTTCAATTAATAATTTGGTGAGAGCCGATTTGAATACGTTGATATCATCCTCAACCCTTATAACAGTAGGTAAGTGGTTAAATATAATTGGTAGCATACAGAAAACACTCGTCCGTAATAAATGGGTTCTGCAGTTGTGGAGCCATATTTTTTTTTTTTCTCTTAATTAGTCTAGATTATATTATTATTATTATTTAGTCATTATTTATTAGAAAAATTCATGAACTCCTAACGCTATAGAAACATTTTTTAAGGAGCCAATCAGTCAAACATTTTAACATGTAGTTTTCGTTTTGGTAGATTTCCTTAGCAGGAAGTCGTCTAGGCAGGTACCACCGCAGTACTAGACAAGTAGTAATGTGTAAAAATTACTGTGTTTCAGTTGGAAGGGTACTACAGCTTCCGAAATTACTGGGTTGTTGAGTCTAACCATTGAAAGTTTCAAAGTAGTAAGTGCCAAAGCAGCGACGCCCTGGACTTTGTTTTGCTACTCAAAGTTCTGTGTATTGCTGCAATGGACATACGTTATCTCTTACCATCAGGAGAGAGCGTCTCATTACTTTTACATTAAAAAAATAACTGGGTATCCTTTTAAAGTTACTAAAATGCACGTGAAGCCGCGTGGCACAGCTAGCCAGAAATGAATGATAGTCTATTTGTAGAACGAATTATGAATCAGCCCTGTTTTTATAAACTGTCCCACTGCTGGGCGTGGGCTTAAACAAACAAACAAAACTTTGTGCCTCATTTTGCAGTTTTTTCGAAGGCGGAAGTTTATTTTTAAACCTAATTTTTTATTCTATTGTTGAAAACTATTTACCTATTTATTAATTTATTTTTGCAAATCTATTTCTATTGATTTTAGACTATTATTTAATTTTTGAATCAACACCACGTTTGAATTGTATTATTTAATGTTTGTGACTTGTAACCTTTCGTTATAAATAAATGAATATGAGCATAAGTATTTAAACGAAGTTTAAGACAAATTGAAAAACTTAAATAATGGAACGTTGTCTCAAATCAAAACATGCGTACGTTCTAAACCTTCCAAATACCGACACAACTCTGTACATACTTAAGCCACGAATTAAAAGGATTATATGCATTTAGGTAACACACTCGCGGCGGGATTGAATAAATAATGTAAGACTTTAATGCGGAATACATAATAACATTGTTGGCGTGTGGAAAACACGGCAGCTGTCTTTGGAAGAGAATCCGGTAATTATTTATACGGGTAAAAGTTTGCCTTTGTCGCGCGTAGGATTGCGTGACGAAGACTCTCCATTTTCCAAAGTAATTTAGAGAAGGTCGCTGGTTATAATTTTGAGATATTGAGATTGATTGTGAATAGAGTTACAAGTGTCGATTTATATTTCACGTTGAATCATTTATTTTTTTCATCATGTGAAAGTAATGAGTCGAACGAGATGCTCTCCTGATGGTTAGAGATAATGCATGCCCATGACCATTCCAGCGATACACAACTTTAAGTAATAAAACAAAGTCCAGGGCGGCACTGTGGTGTTCATTACTTTGAGACTTTAGATGGTTAGTCTCAACAGCCCTGTAATTTCACTTCACCCTACAAACCGGAACACAGTAATATTTGCACACAACTATCACCAACGCAGTGTGGCTTGCATCGTTGTTGAGGGAAGAAAAGGGTAAATAAAAAGCCTTAGAGTTTCCTGGAGTGTTACAGAAAGCAAAGTTCTTGGGGTACCGTTGCGTGTATATGGAGATCCCAGTGCCTTCCGACAGGCACAAAGGCAGGCCTTCGAGAGGATTTTAATAGGCACAATCCTATAAAACTTGGTTGTACACCAATCTTTAAAAAAAACTCACAGTTACAAAAAAATAGGCAGTCTTGGGAACTGCCGATTAAAGTGAAAAATTTGATAACAGTAATTTTGTGACGTTATCACATTAGCATGTAAATGACACGAACTTATATGTTTTACCCCTAAAAAATATCACTCAAGGCGGCTAAAGAAGTTTTCACTTTAAAAATAACAAAGTATCGTTCCTGATCTTAGTGCGGGGACGCGAGAATAAGATAGAAGATGTAAACGTTGCACGTTTTATCACGCTTAGCTAGAAATGTATCGATTTGTTTATATTTACCTGTTCTGAAGGATAAAAATAGGTGTAAGTGATTGTTTCTTTAATTCCTTATCTTCTGGGAAAACATTCAGAGAAGCTTAACGAAAACAAAAGAGTTTCGTTATTTATACCAATATAACGTTTTAATGAATTATTATGCTTAATGTGTTTTATGTCTCAAATAAAGTGTTGTCTATTGTCTATTGTCTATTGTCTATTTGTATTTGACGTCGCACTTTGCGAACTTTCTAGTGTCAAGTGTTTTATAAAAAAATAATTTAGTCCAAAACAGTGAATGTCACACAAAGTAAGTCATAGTAGAGTCATGCCCTAGTAAAGTAGTGGTGACTATGTAATTCGGCATTTTATGAATAATACACAATTTTTGATAGTGAAAGCAATTCTCCTGTTTTTTTTTGGAAAACACGTGGTTTATTTTATTTTTTTTCATTCAGATAGGTGCAGTCACCGACATTAGAATACTTAGTATAGTGTGTAAGTAACATATAACAGTGAACCTAAGGTCTTACACAACTTATTTATTTATTAACAGACAGTATACTATTTAAATAGGTAATGTTAAAAATCTAACTCAAATGAAATGTTTTAAAAACACTTACCTTAAAAGAAGAAGAATTAAAAGATACGAGTTAAAGTTTCAAATTATTCCAATTTGAAACAAAACTCTAGTTCAAATTAATTATATCGATACTTGCTTGAGTTTTACCTCATCTCTATTTATCTCTGCGTTGAACTATCGATGGGAACCCTTGCGCTACGGCGTCGTAAGCTTTTAAGCTTAGTTAGAGGAGTTGTTGAGGACACATATCAGGAAGTATCTGCTTGCTTTGCCACTAAACAGGAGCTTATGTACTTTGCTTACATGAAATATACCCTAAACTTGCTACCTTGGACCGCTTACGCTGGTCTTTGTTTAACGACTCGAAACTCTATGTTAATTTTTGTAAAACAAATGAAAATGACTGATCGAGCAACTTTCTCTACCTTAATTTTGCATTACCAAGGATGGATGGATGATGATGGATTTAAAAAGATTTTTAATAGGATAGTACTTATGTGGGGTTACTCACTTTTAATTATGTTGAATAGGTACTCCGACAATAGTTTTTTTTTTTTTTTATGTAAAAGTAATGAGACGGTCGAGGCGCTCTCCTGATGTTAAGAGATAACGCCTGTCCATGACCATTGCAGCGATGCACAGAACTTTGAGTAACAAAACAACGTCCAGGGCATCGCTGCTTTGGCACTCATTACTTTGAGACTAGATGGTTAGTCTCAACAGCCCAGTAATTTCGCTAGCTGCAGTACCCTTCAAACCGGAACACAGTAATGTTTGCACACTACTGCTTGGCGGCAGAATATCTGGTACTGCGGTGGTACCTACCTAGACGACCTCCTGCTAAGGAGATCTACCACCAAGTGAAGTGAGTAGACAAAGTCCACGATAACGCTGAAACTATAGTCGAAGTATCGAACATAATTAAACTGTATTATAACAAATTATAAAACTTATAACATGACAGCCCCGCTGGCTCATTGGTAGTATATCTGCCTTGAGAGCTGCAGGGCGTGGGTTCGATTCCCACTCAGGGAAAACATTTTGTGAATGAACAAATGTTTGTGCTGTATCTGGGTGTTATGTATTTATTATATGTATGTATTTACAAGAAAAAAAGAAAAGTATTTATGTATTCTATCAGTTATCTGACTTCCATCACACAAGCTCTGCTTAGTTTGGGGCCAGATGGCGCTGTGTGTATAGTCCTATGATATTTATTTTTGTTATTTTAATAAAACAAAACACACTCAACAATCGTGTTGTTTATATGAATGTTGTAGGAATTAGAAAAGAATAATTGTTATATATACATCACAAACTACTAAAGATTTCAAGAATTTCTAAAACTTTTTTTCACAATTTTTTTCACAAATAGCAATAGATAAAAGTCTAATTATGGTTGTCATAAGCAATATATTCGTTTACAATTAATCATCGATAAATTTAGAATAAAGTATTTTCCAAAAATATCAATACGAAAGCATTTGCGTTTCTTTATGGAAATCGCACCACATTAAAATACTATCCAACGGATCCAATACGAGGAAAAATCCTATATTTTTCGAATGTCTTCTTTATATTTGTGTCAGAATACACTTTTATTGTTCTTGTTACGTTTCTACGACCTATATTTTCACTTTGACGGCTGATAAAAACGAATGCTTCTGATTGCGTCGTCAAATAAGAAATAACACGCCAAATCTACTTAAAACACTACTGATCTCCACAACACAGGGAATCCTAGTGTGGAGATCAACGTCCATCATAATTCTCCATTCCATTACTTAATTATCTAAATACAGTACCTGCCCATCTTTAGTTTTTTATACAATTAAACCACTAAGATAAATATCATGTGATGTAGATACTTATGATGTTCGTCGCATTAGTCGTGTTTTTTTTAGTCTTGTTTATATAAACTGCTGCTTTGTGATATTACAAAATTAAATGTAATTCAAATTATTATCTTACATGTATCATACTAATAGGCAGGTATCTATTATTGCGCAAGATATTTGTATATTGTATTTCTAGTAGGTATCTGCTATAACCCTGTACCTACTGAAATGTCTTTTTTTTTTTCTTTTTTTTTTTATTTATTTTATTTTATTTTATTTTTTTTTATTTTATTTTATTTTATTTTATTTTATTTTACACATACCTACATTTTTTATGTTTTACTGGCTAGGTGTTTACCTACAGCTCACCTCATTTTAATTGGGTTAACACACCGAGGCTGAAATGAAACTAGCTCTCAAGTAGAGCTGCCGGAATATACCGTTAAGTGCTTAGACAGATTTTTCGACTTGAGTGTGGTAACTAGCCAGTCGAATACTAGCAAGTACCACCGCGTTATGGTTTCCTCGCGATGTTTTCCTTCACAGCTCTAGCTCATTGTTCGGGTTTGAACCCACGCCCTTTGGCATGCCAATCGATACTACTAACCACTGAGTGACAGACATATTTTACACCGATACTTAACTTTAGTTAATCTAGGTAGGTAAATACGAATAATTTAAGTAGGATGTACTCATTATCATAAAGTATCTTTCTACATATAATGTTCAATGAAATTACAAAAAAAAAGCGTGTCCGCGTGTGTATATAAATACGTACATTTTTGAACACTAAAAACCCCTTCAGATTTCCATGTTTCTAGTCCACACTCAACGCAATGAATTCTTTGATCCTTTAGCTATAGAAAAACAAACTGTATCACCCGATTTTGTTTACACCAGTTTTTTAAATTGCCTCGGAAGTAAATTTAAAAACGTATTCACACCAAAAGCTGCAATAAAAAACAAACTTTCGTTTTTGAAAGCGTACTTATGAAGACTTAATGAGAACGCTACAATTTGTGCTTGCACAGATTCAAGATTCTACTCTAAGTCAGTATTCAATGGGGAAGTTGATTAGCAACTGCATTTATAGCTACTAGACACCTGTATATTATATTGTACCTACTAGGTGCCATGTCTATCAATAATAACGTAGAATTTATGTCTTGATTATATTGCTGTGAAGGTAAACATGGAATTCTATGAAATAAAGTGTTTGTCTGTAATATTAGCATAGAATAAACATTTGAATTAGACTATTCTAAGAAATAATCAGGTTACTTTACTTGTATTTTGAGATCCCACTTCGGAAAAGTTGTGTTTTCAACTTATTTTTTTATATGCCTTCATTGAGCATTATGCGTATAAATCATTTTGATTTTGAATAAACTAAACTTTATATCAGTAGCGATGATAGCGCAGTCGTTTCACATGCCAAAGGGCGTGGGTTCAAACCGCAACAATGAGCTTGAGCTGCCGGTGAAGGAATACATCGTGAGGAAACCATAGCATGGTAGTAGGGTACTTTCTAGTACTCGGCTGGCGAGCTACTGTAAATATAAGTATCAATTAGCATCTGGATAAATAATGTTTTTATACTAGACTAGCTGCGCCCCGCGGCGTTACCCACTACATGTTTTCACAATAAAAAGTAGCCTATGTGTTAACACATGATATCAGCTACCTTCGGAACAAATTTCATCCAAATCCGTTCAGTAGTTTTGGCGTGAAAGAGTAACAAACATTCATTCATCCATCCAAACTTTTACAAAATATTGGTGGGATTATTAAAGAAATAAAAACAGATTTAGCTTTTCTGATTCCTTTCATTATGGAAGGAAGCGCTTTCCAAAGTACGATAATTTAAACTGTATGCGAAGTGCTGTAGAAAAGATTGAAGAGAGTAGAAGGATGAATTGTAATCATGGAACCTATACCTCTATCTAATACTTAATAACGTCTCTCTAACTTTTGTATTTATAGTATAAAATAATCGCAATTTCACTCACTTTTATTTACTTCTTACTTTTATGAAACGGAAGTCCTTTTTCCACAATTATTTCGTTTACTTCAATTAAAACGCGAAACGAACGCTTCGAAGACACAACTGTAAAATTAGATTCTCCCGCGTTTCCTTTTGCACACACTGAACACACAGTTTCCACTGATTCAGCAGCAGCTGTTAATTTTTATCTCTTTGCTTAGTTGTTTTTGTTCGTGTAATTGAAAAAAAATAATAGAGATTATATCGCACAAAAAATTAGCTTTTTGTAATCGGACAGCGGTGATTAGGCTGCAAGAGCAAACGCTTGATGGATGAAAGGAGAAAGCAATCAACAATAAATCTGAGTATATGATTAACACACAATTACCACCGCAGTACCAGTTATTCTGCCGCTAAGCAATAGTGTTTAAACATTACTGTGTTCCGGTTTGAAGGGTACTGCAGCTAACGAAATTACAGGGCTGTTGAGACTAACCATCGGAAGTCTCAAAGTAATGAGTGCCAAAGCAGTGATGCCCTAGGCTTTGTTTTGTTACTCAAAGTTCTGTGTATCGCTATAATGGTCATGGACAGGCGTTATGTCTTACCATCAGGAGAGTCTCGTTCTTCTTATTGCTTTTTTACATAAAAAAAAATGCCGTAAAATTAAAGCTGAGTTTGGCCACGATATCACCTGGTGGAAAGCGACGGTGCGGCCGAAGATGAAGCACGCTTGACTAGGAAACGTTTATCTTGCTCAACCCCGGGTTATATGTACTTAGTTGGAGACAGACGCCGGAAACGTGTTCCATACATCAGCAGTTCTTACAAAGAACGTGGCCTGGAAAGGTTTTATGCGTTTGAAGGGAATTTTCATTGTCTTTTGGTCGTGATTATTTATCAAACAGATTATTTATTAATCAATAATATATGTAAACTAGTGAGAAAGGTAAGGACAACAAAAAAAGTGAGTGTGATACAAGCGATGTTCAATGATGTTCATGGCCGTCGTCACTGGTCATCTTGGTGATCGCTGTGGTGATGATAGCGAGGACCAGACCCATTGGGAACCCTCTGAAGAAAGCTTTGTTGATGCGCTGCCAGCGGCCACCGAACCCTGGGTGGTACCGCCAGGCTTCGTTCCTATTCACAGAAATTATGTTAGCATTGTACCTGATAAACGTATAAGTACCTCGACCATCGATAGCATCTTAGCTCCCGAACGGATGCACCGAGTTTAGTTTTTTGCTTGAAAGGTAAATTAGTCATGAGCGTTCGTTCTTAGCTATGTTTGATGAAAATCAATCCAAGTTGGCCACCGCCCACTTGGACTGATTTGTAATCCAAAATGGCGGATTACAAATATTTTTTCACAACTCCCTCAATATGGATATCAAATGAAAGGGCTTGACTAGTAGAATACTATACAGCTGTCGAGGGCTCTTAACATTTTTTAATTAATAGCTTTTAAATAATAAAAAATATGGACCTGATCCACGGATCTTTAAGACCCTTTTTCTCAAGCGCTTTTTCGAGAGCATGGAGCTGCGGGCTTCCCTTTGTGGTGAAAGTGCTGTAGTGTGGTACTACGTATGGCGGCCCGTCTCCGTGCCCACCCATAGCTGTTAAAACAATATCCCGTTTATTTCACATCGACACAACAGACAAGGCGAATCTTTTTAGCATTCAATTCAAATTCGATGGGCATGGATATGCGTTGTCTCTTACCATCAGGACAGCGTCGCGTTCGTCGTACTTTTACATCAATATTATAAAAATTTGCAATTTAAAAAAACCGACTCCAGACCAACTAAACGCACTGCTTCAATAAAACAGCGAGGTTTCGGAATAAACGAAAACACCTTCGATGTATACAATTTTTAAATATTTATAAATTTTTTAAAAACCGCTTGATTGATTTCGTTAAAATTTATATGGGATCACCTCTGAAGTATGATCTACCAAGAACAAAAAAAGTTATCAAAATCGTGTCATAATTGGTGGCATGATCACGGTGTAGATTTAAGGGGCCCCTTTACATACGAGAAGCAATGATTTTATTATTGTTCCTATCAGGCTGAGGTCTTTTAATAGATGTAGCTAGATTTTGCTGATACTCTAGTTCCTATTTCTATTACCGGCTGCTTTGTTTCCTGAGAGATATAATCTGGATCTTTACAAGGTCAGAGTAAAAAGGTATCTTCAAGTCTGCGTGCTTCATCTTTAACCACGTCATCGCTTACCATCAAGCGAGTTGGTAGTCAAACGAAGACTTATTCGTGTTAAAAAACAAACAAATTTAAATGTAAACATTTTTATAGTCAACAAAAACCATCCGATTTCGATTGTATAAAAGACGTATATAACAAGATAAAAATACGAGAAATAAGACTTTTTGTGCACCTGAGTTTGGTAACTCGATTTCGGAAAACATGTTAGATGCGTCTTTTCAACTTTTGGGGGCAGAATTGTAAAGGCTTGTTTTTACAAACATTGAATATTGATCGTCCAATTTTTATTTGAAACGGTAGGTACTTACTATTCAGCGTTTTCTTACAATTTTGCAAAAAAGCTCACTTTTTCTTTGTGTCTGTCTGCAAGAGAAATCGTTTCAATTTGATATTTTGATTTAATAAGTTGACAGTTCGTGACACTTTTTCTTTTTTTTGTCATTGATGTCGATGATCGTTGTACTTTTTTTTACGATTATAGATTAATGAGGCTTTATTCACCTACCTTCTTTGACTAGCAGAATGAAAGAAAGTACATTTTCATTGCAAATTATCCTACTTCAATATTATAAATGTGAAAGTTTGTACATTTGAATGCTTGTAACGCAATAACGCAAAAACTACTGAACTGATTTAGATAAAACTTTAATACCTTTCTCTATTAATAGAATTTAGGATACTTTTTATACCGGAAAATCCACAATCGGTAGGGTAGGTTAAAATAGACTTGTGAGATTGTATTACATAGTTGTTCAGTCACAAGTGAAGCTAATATGAGTGTGGACAAATAACAAGTACATTATTTCTTCAGTAACTTCTCGTATTCCGTAACGGAGCATGGCATCACAAGCTAGATATTAATAAAAAAGAAACGTGATACGGGAAGAGAATACGGGAGCTTGTAAAACTCAATAACTTTTGCGACGTCAAACGAGGGTCTAGAAATACGAGTAATTATTTTATTACACCTTTTATAAAATAATCTTTTGGGTAGTAGTTTTAGGATCCGTAACTAAAGGGTAAAACGGGACCCTATTACTAAGACTCCGCTGTCCGCCCGTCCGTCTGTCTGTCCGTCTGTCACCAGGCTGTATTGCATACAGATTTAGAAACTCGTATGACCGAATATTTGGTAAAGAAAAACATTGTGGTGTACACATGTATGCATATTTTACTATCAAACACATCCCAGTGTTATTACTCAGGTCCCAACACCAAATTACCACCTTGGATTCTCTGCAACTTAAGAAACAATAGCAGAACATGGCTGCAAAAATACGAATATGACACATTTGATAATCTTTTGATTAGAGTAGACTGAAGAACATATGCACACGCTCTCACACACGCACACACACACACACCGATTCCCACCCAGGACAAGCATTTTATGATATAAAACCAAATGTTTGTTCTGTGTCTGGGTGTACTGTATGTATTTACAAAAAAAAGTATTTAAGTATTCTATCAGTTATCTGACTCCCATAGTACAAGCTTTGCTTAGTTTGGGGTCAGATGGCGCTGTGTGTAATTTCCTACGATAATTATTATTGTTATTATGTATATTAATAAGGCATCATTTATAGTGACACTAAAATATTTTGTATTTGTATTTAATTTTGTTTTTTTTTTTTTTTTTTTTTTTTTTTTTTTTTTTTTTTTATGTTTGACAGGCTAGGTGTTTGACCACAGCTCACCGGATGTTAAGTGAAGGTGTGGTCGAAGATGGTAAAGCACACCTAGTCTGGAATGGAACTGGCTCTCAAGTGAGGCTACCGGAACACACCGTTAGATGCTTGGCGGCAGATTTTCAACTTGAGGGTGGTAGCTAGCCAGCCGAGTACTAGAAAGTACCCTACCACCATGCTATGGTTTCCTCACGATGTTTTCCTTCACCGGCAGCTCAAGCTCATTGTTGGGGTTTGAACCCACGCCCTTCGGCATGCGAACCGACCGCGCTAACCACTGGGCTATCATCGCTACTGTTATCGATGATAACTAATTAGATAGAATATAAGTAATGTTACATTCTGCCTTTGAACATTTCTCTTTGACAAGAGTGATAAGTGCCTCAGTGGCGATGGTTTATTCAATAGATTTAGTTGTTTATTTCCTTTAGTCGTTCAGTTGAATTATCACTCTGTTTTCGGTGTTCGAATTCTCGATCATTATTATTTATTGTTATTATTACTATGGATTGTGTTTGGAATTTTCTTATGGGTTATTGTTATTTGTTCGATAAATTGAGTCTCTATAATTTGTTTTGTTAAAACATTTTTTTAATTATTGTTTTGAAGCCTCGACTGATGCAAAAAGGGGGGAAAAGCTGTTGGTTGGCGAACGCAGGGGCCTTAGAAAGATTCTGGGTTAGACTGGGAGTAGAACGGCAACTGGAGGATTCTTAAAAACCGAAAGATTTAAGAGCTACTGACGGAGCTTAACATTCTTGGTGAGACGAAATTCTATAGACTCCGTCGGGTTGGGCATCTTTAAAGGATGGAGAAAGACCATGCCTTTAAAAGAGCGTGATTTGGACGGCTTGGAAAACAAGAAGCTAAGTACTAAGGCCGTTCCAAATATAGATGGCAGGATGAAGTTATGAGCTCAAAGTCATTACTTAGCATGATATACCTACTTTATGATCAAGAATGATAACACTTTTTACTATCGGAGTTATGTATGTATGAAACATTTTTGTGCCAGCAATGTGTTACAAATTTCTGACCAAAATGGTGATGGAAATGACAATACATTATGAAGTCTGACTTCATTACCTACAGACTTCATTGCCTGCTCATTTACGCCAATGAGTGCTAACCAAGTCATTCTCATAATTTTTTTAGAGCTAATTTAGATAAACATTGATTACCATAAATCGATATAAACACTTTCAGTTGAACATGATTTGAAATTATTCAAAAAATTTTAAACTAATAAAAGCTTTGCTTATTTCAAAAATCGAACAAACAACTTGAGCCCCTTTTAGACTTAAGCCAAACTCATCAATTGTGAAGTATTAAACAAAATGCGGGTAGTTAAACAAAGTTTTCAGGCGCCAAGCGGAGTACTTAGCATAATGAACAAAAGATCGGTTTAGTTCTAGTCGCAGCAAGCCTAAGCTGAAATTGAGGGAATTACAGTTGGTAGCACCATTAAAGTGACTAATTTTGCGAGGTGCGGTACAAACAAAATCTTCACGCGTAATTACGTACTTAAGTTATTTCTGATTTTTTGGTTTCCGAGGTGTGTGCAGTAAGATGCTTCAGTCTGCACGTCCGCCTTTTTTTGCACACCTTCTTAGCTGGAGGTTGTCTAGGTAAGTACCACCGCATTGCCAGACATTCTGCCGCCAAGCAATAGTGTGTAAACATTATTGTGTTCCGTTTTGGAGTACTAGCAGTAGTTAGGCAGCTAGCGTAATTATAGGTTTATTGAGACTAATCATCAAGAGTCTCAAAGTAATGATCGCCAAATCAGCGATGCCCTAAACCTTGTTTTTCTACTCCAAAGTTTTGAGTATCGCTGCATTTGTCATGGATATGCGTTTTTTCCTACCGTCCTAGGAGCGTCTCAATGGGTATCCCGTTAACATTTTCACAGACTAAGTACTCGTATGTGGCAGCTAAACAGCGTTTACTAGTAGTCTAAGATATTATACTAGTATATTACTTATGACAAAAATTATGTAAAAAAAATCTTTACTTCAAATTTTTTGGCCCTTTCGTATTAACGGCAAATTATTATAAGATCATATCTTACAATTATTATAAGGCATTAAATCTGAAATATAGCAACAAAATTTCTAACTTTGCTTTCTTAGAGTAAAAGAGACGGTGTCCTTCACCTCTTCAAAAACTAATATCGACTAAGTCTGGCTTAGCTTTGAGGTTATACTTGTGCTAAGGGCTTAATAAATTTTTATAGCCACCTAAGTCTTCGAGGCAAATAAATATGTTAAAATAATAATAATCATGTTTTACCTTATTTTAGTAAACCTAAAGTAATTTGTAGGTACATTGTTTTTATTCAACGTTTGTAGTTTGTTCTGTGAACAATTGAGAGCTTATATTATTTTGTGCTACGCCCTCTTGATGTTCGAGTCAAAATTACACTTGACAGATTTGAACAACTATTTAATATCTCTATCTCTAAATAGTGTAAAACAATGTCACTGTTCGCGTGTCTGTTTCTCTGCTTACTTCTTCTTTACAAGCATGGTTTACCATGCAACTGACTTTGGTTCAGCTGTCACTGTCATTTAGATATTTTATACGGAGGGTTTGTACACACTATTAAACTTCTGTATAAATAATTGAAGAAATTTAATGTTTTGTAAATAAGTCGCCTGGTCCAGACGCTAGTATGTAACAATTTGTAATTTTTCATTGGCTTGTATGTAACATTTAATCATTTACACTTTGCGCTATAAAATACACTGTAAGGTTACTTAGTATTTATTATACAACTAACGACCAGTCCCGGCTTCGCACGGGTTCAATGTAGATATCAATATGTTTGTAATATAAATATTAAACTTTGCCTTGGGTCACTCTGTATATTGAAGGAAACCGTATTAAAATCTGTTGCGTAGTTTAAAAGATCTAAGCGTTCAGACGGCGGGAAGCGACTTAACTATAATTCTATGTAGAGATACATTAAGATAGTTGCTATGGTATCATTTTCTCTGCCTTCTCCGCTTTGGTGGTAATTGGATTTTATGCCAGGGTTAATATGTCGTACGCAGACCTGAACGATTGTTGCTATAGGACAAACAACTGGCGCAGATAATGACATGTTACACTGATGTAGGTTCCCAGCGGGGTAGCCAGTCCAAACGCCTTTCACTTATTCCTCGTTCCAAACTTAAATCAGGAAACCTCCTGGGTTGTGGAACTAGCGTTTAACTAGCGCTTAACTAGTACCCGCTGTAGAAAGTTTCATAAACTTGTATTAACAGCTAGGTACGTGTCAGTTGGATAAGTTATGATCAGATTGTGTTAATGTATCTGCGACCTCGTGAGGAATGAGGTCATATTTATAGCGAAGGACTTAAAAAATGTTTTGTGATATACACTATTTATTTCTAGAAAATATCTGCCATAGTAACGCTGATAGTGAAATGAAATGAATTAATATTAGAGGACATTTCACACAGCGTTATCTGGTCAACAAAAATAGAATGTCCATACAAAACAAAACATTTATTACTAGTCACATAAATTTTGTCCTGTATTGGAAATGAGTTCACGTCCTTCAGCTCAAGGAGTAGGTTTAAAAGAACTTTTTGAAGATATATTTCAATGTTCTTTTAAGATAATAAAAATAACAAAAACCCACCAATTAAAGTTTTTTTTTATCTATAAAATTGTAGCTTGTATTGTTTATTTGGGATGATGTAAAGATTCTAACTGTACCTCATACAGCCGAATCTGTTCAGGTTTTTAAAAGTTATGATGTAATAAAGAAACTCACATACATAATACACACATGAACACCGAAAACATTTTCTTTTTTGGGCAGTCGTGTAAAAAGGGTCTAAATCTCAAACAGGATCTGCATAATAGTAGGGCAAATGCTTTCGAAACAGTATGCCAAGACCATGTCGATAATCTGCTGAAAATCAAATAAAGCACTTAACTGTGTTTTAACCGATACAGCAAACTCTTATCTCAGGCTAGGTACTTGTCCACAGCTCACCAGATATTAAGTGACGGTGTGGTCTAAGATGAGAAGCATACCTACCCTGGAATGGAATTGACTCTCAAGCGATGCTACCAAAACACATAGGTGCTTGACAGCAGATTTTCAACGTGAAGCTGGTCTAGCCAGCCGCTGCTATGGTTTCCGCACGATGTTTACCTTCACCGGCAGCTCAAACTTGTGTTAAGATTTGACTCAACGCCTTTTGGCGTGTGAATAGTTCACGCTAACTACTGAGCTATCATCGCTACCAAGAAAACAATACTACTTTGTGCCAGAATATCTGATAATGCGGTACCACTTTAGACTCTCTAAAGAAGAGAACTACCACCTAATTTGTTGGCAGCGCTGTTGGCTCATTGGATATCTGCCTTAAGAGCTGAAACTGAGCGTCGATTCCCGCTCAGGAGAAACATTTTATGTATCAACAAATGTTTGTTCTGTGTTTGGGTGTTCTGTAAGTATTATAAGTATGCATGTACAAAAAAAAGCTTTGCTTAGTTTGGTCAGATGGCGCTGTTTGTAATGGTCCTACGATATTTATTTATTATTTATTAATTGGCCATTAGCTCAACGGACACTTCCCTTGTGTGTTTAAAAAAGCTGTTCTTTACTGCTCTTTTAACTACTGTCAAATAATATCAGATAAACGTAGGCAAAATACCTAGGGAGTCAATCATAAAATATGTGATAAATCTTACCAATTTCAAACCAATAATTTGAAAATGAACGACCTCATTAATACCACTCCAATTTTCTAACGATAACTATTGCCATTCAACAGGGCTTCATTTTTAAGCAGACTTCGATGACCATAATTTAGAAGTCACAAAATCACTTTAAACTTCAAACTTCAACATGCAGTCTTATTCCTTTTAAATTTAAGTTCGAAATCGTGTAAATATTTTTCGGTCTGGTTTGGTGCGAACGTAAAACAGGGTCTTTTAAATTGACCTGTGTAATGTAGCGGAAAATAGAATTTCCCTGAGTAGGTATGTTATCGATGAAAGGTAAAATACGTACTTTCGAGATTCAATAATGGAGGAAGCTGTTAGAGGCTTTCGGAAAACTGATTTTGCTCCCGTGCAAGGCGTAAAAGGTTTTTAATTAGATGTTGATGCGGAGAAAACTGGAGACGTGATATCCGGTAGGCGTTCGATGCGGTGCTATCTAAATAGAATAATGTCGCCTAAATTTCTTGAAGAATATTTTTTAAGACTTTATTGCTGAACTAAACTTAATATCTCTCTTCTCAGTCGGACACTCTTGGCAGAGTGGTCGTGGCTGCCGATGCACAAGGTTGCGTCCCGTCGTCCCCGTTAGTTCCCAAGGCTGCTGCACGTCGCGCGATGTCTCTCCAGTTGTGGCGATCCTCCGCATTGCGAGCACACTGTACTGCAGTGGACTTCGTTATCGACTTGACAAGGTCAATCCAACGAGTTGGAGACCGACCACGATGTCTTCTGCCTTCTATGCGGCCTTGCACAACAAGTCTCTCGATCGAGTCCTCATTTCTGGAGATATGCCCAAAGAACTTCAGTAAACTTAATATGTATGTAAACAAAACTTTTTACATAATTTCGAGGTAACACACCCTATTTGCCTGGTGTGTTACCTTGAAATTATGTAAAAAGGTATGCGGAGCGTTGGTCGTCCAGCCGCAAGATGGGTCGACAATATTGTCACCGTCGCGGGTCGAACCTGGACCAGATTGGCACAGGACTGAGACAGATGGCATGACAAGAGAGAGACCTATACTCAGCAGTGGAATAAAGAAGGCTGGCGAGACGCTCCCTTGATGGTAAGAGATAACGCCTGTCCATGACCATTGCATTGAAATATCCGACCTAATTATTCGTAAATAATATCGCATAAGTAAAACAAAAAATGTGTCAAAACCACGTCAGTTTCCACGGAGTCAATGTATTTTTTCTTATTATGTGGAAAAGTTCAACTGTGAAAACAAAAAAAATATCAATTTCTCCACACAAATGATCAAGGGTCATGATTATACATAAATACATAATACATGACTGTATATATATTATTATAAGTCAATCGCAGTCTACAAACGATCTGACATCATCTAAGTCGCGTGTATTTATTTTTACAATACCACATACCTGAACTTTGAGAGATTTCATTTTGATTCTATCACAGCAGGCGCTTTCCTTCAAAGGAATATTTTTTCTTGTGCTTGAATAAATAGGGAGTTTTTAGATTGTTAATGGAACACGGAAGATAAAAACATAATTACGAAAACGAGTATCTTTTTCTCGGTATTTCCTTTGTGCCACGTATTGACACGTAAGATATCGTAATGCGATGGAGATACTTACGTAATACTTCTTTGATTTTTATGTGTTTTCTCCTTGTTCTTTTTAACGTTTTTGGCTTATCAATTTGTGCATTTATCAGTCAAGTATTCAAATATTTTCATCGATATCATGAAACATGAAGGTAAATAAGCCTAAGTCACGGTCAAAGTCATACAAAGTAATACACGGTCGAGGCCGATCATATTTTAGTTAAGTAGTAAAAGTAATGTTTTCACCATTTTAGTTATATCATTTTCCCCTCACTTGCGTTTGTAATTCGGCGCTTTATAAATGAAACGTCACTATTTTTATATACAAACACATGTTATGTAAAAAATACACTGAGGCGAGACGATTTTTCCATGTTCCCGCTAAAAATCTTCACAAGTTTTAAACATGTGAAGAGTACTCGGCTGGCTAGCTACTACCCGCATGTTGAATATCCGGCGAAAGCGTCTAACGGTGTGTTTCGGCAGCCTAACTTGCCAGTTCCATTCCAGGCTAGGTGTGCTTTACCATCTTTGACCACACCCTAACTTAATATCAGGTGAGCTGTGGTCAAACACCTACCCTGTCAGACATAAAAAAACATTGTTTGTGTTACAATAGACAGCCTGTTGGTTCATTAGTAGTGTGTCTGCTCCAAGAGCTGAAGAGCATGGGTTCGATTTCCACCCAGGACAAGCATTTTGTGATATAAACAAATGTTTGTTCTGTGCCTGGGTGTACTGTATGTATTATCAGTATGTATTTACAAAAAAAAAAGTATTTAAGTATTCTATCAGATAACTGAGACTTGCTTTGCACAAGTTTTGCTTAGTTTGGGGTCAGATGGCGCTGTGCGTAATGTCCTGCGATATTTATTTATTTTACAATAAAAACAATCTGTTTCTGTAGGTCTTTGATGAATTTTCGGAAAGAAATGTACCCGTTTTACCCGACTGCCCACAAAGAGTACTGTAATGTTTTCATGGTTCATGAGGTATGTAATTGTGTAGGTGAGTTTTTAATCTGTCATAACTTTTAAATATCTGAACAGGTTTGAGGTATCGTTATTTTAATATATTGTTAGCGGAGAGGCGCCATTTCGATCACGTCCTTTTGCGCTCGCCACAGTCCGGTGACGCTGTAGAAGCCATCTGCGGCCAACAGCAATAGTTAAACGTAGTTCTCTTTCTGCGTTCAGCCGCCGAGCCATGCACATCATTCAATTTAATTTTGATTTGATAATTATTTGCCATTGTAATTTAAATTGTTTTTGTTTTAAGTAAAATTATTAAGAGTCCTCTAAAAATATAATTATTATTCTTACCATGAGACTGGCCTTGCCAAGTTTGAGGCCCACTGCTATACCGTGAGTACTTTTTAGTCTTTTATGTGATTCATTTTTATGCAAAATGTTTGTTATTTTTTTTTGTGTGAAAATAAAGTTATTTTATCTTTTCATATAAAAAATAAGATTCCAACGAATTGAAAAATTATTTTTTGATGTGGGTTAATTAAATATCCATTAGATCATATTTCGACGATACGTAAACATTGTCAGTTTAGCTCAGGTTGCCATTTCCAGTCGAAATAAAGATGATTTTCCTCAAAAGGAGCGGAATATTCTCTCTTATAGGTATTCCATTCTCGCAGGAAGCTCTCATTATTACTTAATGAAGACGGCAATATTACACACATCATGAAAAGACACGAACAGCTGCTTATACGGAATACGTTATTGGTATTTTTTCTGACTTTCAGATAGTTACAATAATTATATCATACTAGCTGCGCTCGGCTGTGTTACCCACATGTTTTCGGGATAAAAAGTAGCCCATGTGTTAATCCAGGGTATCAGCTACCTCCATACCAAATTTCATCAAAATCCATTCAGTAGTTTTTGCGTCAAAGAGTAACAAACATACATACAAACTTTCGCGTTTATAAAATAAATAATATTAGTAGGATAACTCGATAAACCGCATTTCAAATTCTGTAATTAATATTATTTAAATATTTAGACTAAAATTGTTTGCCATACCCTAATGGGGTCATATGTGCTAGGTACAATATGTAAAATTTATAAGCATAAGAACCTGTACATATGTTGCAATGAAGTATTGAGTATTGATAATTATTTTTATAATTATCACATTAATAATGCGAAACTTGTCTGTATGTTTGTTTATACTTCATGCTAAAACGACCGGATTGATTTGAATTCAATTTTGAATACTGATGTAATCCGCCTTTTTGTGGCGGCGGTCACCTTGGACCTTTTCACCAAACATAGCTAAAAACACTCCCGAGTAAATCGCAACAAACTTATAACACCCCGTCGTTTTTGCATCGGGGTAAAAAAATACTTTTACTATATGGAAAAACAAACTCTATTGGAAAACACAAATATTAGTCAAGCCATTTGTTTAATCCGTAAAGTGTCTATCACCAGTCACGTCTGTTACAAGAAAGTTGGAAAGTTCTGCCTAAAAGAAACAGTACTGTAGCAATTTGAGATAAAAGCTTTATGGTCCTTATCTTAAAAATGGCCCATTAACATTTTTAAAGGTTTCAACTGGAATCCGCCCAAATATTTCGCGGGAACAATTTTGGCGAGGGATTTCTTTTTATACGCAATTTAGTGCTAAATCACACTGTACTTGTAGATACTATGTGGGCATTATAGGATTACATTATTATTGGAACAGTAATTTGAATAAAAATAAAGAATCAAATCCATTTGTAGGTTTGTACAATGTATTAGATAAGAGTGGAATAAGGCACGCGTAGCATTGGCTACAGCAACACCTACGCCGTAGCATCTGGCGCTACGGCGTAGTGGTTATACACCAACCAAATATCATGACTTCGATTCATGAACCAATCTTTGTAGTACTCGACTGGCTACCTTTAAGTTAAGCATCTAATAGAGTGTTCTGTTAGCCTCACTTGAAAGCCTGTTCCATCCCAGACTAGGCTTGTTTACCATCTTCGACCACACCGTCACTTAACACCAAGCCTGTAAACTATTTAAAAAAACTACTATACTAATGATATTATTGGTATTGGTGGAAAAACTAAAGCGCAGTGCAAGATATGGCTTTCTGAGGCATGTTTGAACTTTGTCTTTTCATTGAAGTTTTAAACCGTAAAACAAGTTTACGGTACAAATCATAGGAATCTACGAATGGCTGTTTCATCCGACATCAAAGTGACTTCCGGTGCTAAATCAAATTTCAAGGAGCGAAAATTGAATCTTCTGACAACGTTTATAGACTGGAACCTCCTGAAACGAGTTGTGGGGCAATATGTTCTTTCTGACATCTTTTATCAATCAATTTTTTTTAAATATACACTGTTCCGTAAAAAGAGATAAAGTAATTGTACCTTATCAGTAACACGACATTTAAAAAAACGTACAAGACATTACTATTACAACGACAAAAATATAATATTGAAACATCCTTTAAACATAATATATTAACACACACTCACACAAACACCACACCCACTTTGATTTTCAACTACAGGGGCTCACCGGAAGACCAGCGCTGGTCATACTTAGTATGACCAGTATTATGCTGAGGTGATCCCTTATTTTGTAATTGTTTTTTTTTTATTATTATTATACGCTCCACAGACGCTGGGGTCCGTGACCTTTGTCAACTTTAGTTACAATTTTTTTTTTTTTTTTTTACAATTTTACATTACTTTTGTAATTGTTTATTCGTTTTTGGTTTTCGTGTCTTTAAGTTACAAAATAAAATACTTTTCTTTCTTTCTTTCATATTTACGATGAATAAATATTACAGTACCTACTACTTTTGACAGCTCTGGTAGCATATCTGCCTTGAGAGCTGAAGAGCGTGGGTTCGATTCCCGCTCAGGACAAACATTTTATGTATCAACAAATGTTTGTTCTGTGTCTGGGTGTTCTGTATGTATTATAAGTATGCATTTACAAAAAAGAAGTATATATGTATTTTATCAGTTATCTGATTTCCATCACACAAGCTCTGCTTAGTTTGGGGTCAGGTGGCGCTGTGTGTAATGTCCTACGACATTTATTTATTTTATTTACTTTGGAACTACTACTTTGAACTTTATTCATTCTCCATTGATCATAATGTTTTGAAAGTAGCCCCTTTATAACAGTTTTTTTTTTTCCATACAAATTCACAACTATATATAAAATACTCTCAAATGAGGCAGTCGGAACAAACTGTTCTTTAATTGGGAATAGATTTCAGAACTTATTGATATTTTTCTTTTACTTACTACTAACAACCCGCCGTGTTTTTGCATATTGATCATTTACTAACCACTGCCAGCTGCCTTGCGTATATCGTCACTCCACCTAATCTGAGGGCACCTTACACGACGTTTACCAATTTTCGATTTCCGCGTAAGAACACTTATAGGTTCTCGGTTCTTTTGCGGCAAACGAAACTATTATGTGATGTAAAACAACTTGTAGCGATGATAGCTCAGTAGTTAGTGCGGTCGGTTCAAATGCCGAAGGGCATGGGTTCAAACCCCAACAATGAGCTTGAGCTGCCGGTGAAGGAAAACATCGTGAGGAAACCATAGCATGGTGGCAGGGTACTTTCTAGTACTCAGCTGGCTAGCTACCACCCTCAAGTTCAAAATGTGCCGCCAAAGCATCAAACGGTGTATTCCGGCAGCGTCACTTGAGAGCCAGTTCCATTTCAGGCTTGTTGTGCTTTACCATCTTCGACCACAACGAAACTTAAAATCAGTTGAGCTGGTCCAATACCTAGCCTGTCAACTTTAAAAAAAAAAAAAAAAAAACTTGGAAAAGTTAAATGAGCATATTATTATTATTAATTTTCAGGAGTCACAAGTCTCAGAGACGTCATGCTTCTCGTTCAGCCTGAGATAGTGGTCAGGGGAGGCACAGCTGCACTGATCTGCGCCCGAGACATGCAAGGAGCCCCTCTGTACTCCGTGAAGTGGTATCGAGGGAATCACGAGTTCTACAGATACACCCCTATGGAAGAACCTGATACTAGGGTCTTCGGACTCCCAGGGATTTTTGTTGATGTAAGTATTTAACTTATGTTTACTGGGATTTTTATTTATGTTAGTATCTAACTTATTTTTTATTTAATCTCAATTCTAAAGTCCTTAACATAGATATCAATATGTCAAATACAATTTGCAATTTCGGAATTCATTCATACAATTTAAAATTACAAAAGCACAAAAAAATACAATTCATATCAAAAATTATAAAAAAACTAACTTCTAACTTACTCAAAAAAATACTGGATTTTCTGTTGATGTATCTAATGTATGCACTTTTATATTATGTAATAAATAGGTAACACTAGGTAACATTATTAAGGTATAAACCAATGTAAAAAATTATACAAATTATCAAACTACTATTAATCAAATTAGTAATTAATTAGTCTATAGTAAACCTGTATATATTTATATACATATACTAGACTTAACAACAAATCAGTAACAGGCCATATTTTGTAAATTAACAACACCAATTACATATTCATAATTTTATTAAAATGCAGAAAAAACTACGTGACAAACTCAAAGTTATCCAATACCATCTACTCACTGTTGTAAGCGATAATGTGGTCGAAGATGGAGCACGCAATAGGCGATACGTACGAACTCTTGACTTAAATATCCAGATTATATTTCTCAGAAAAGAAATAAGCTGGAAGCTTGTTCCATTCTTTTGCCGCACGTATGAGAGACGTACAGTCAAATAGTTTGGTACATGTCCAAGGAAAATATTTTTTTATATCCATTGTGTTTATCCATGTTGTAACATTCTATTGTTTTTAATAAATAAACTGTAGTATGCTTATAGCGTAAGCAGTGATTAAACTGAGGCAATCAAAGCTGAGACCTATGTCAATCGGATAATTTCGCCATAAGACACATTTCGGACGACATTCTACGAAATTTATGGCATTGTATACTGCTGCACGAAGAACTTTATCTGAAATAAATAGGTTTCTTTATTAATGCAGCTGATTGCTAAAACAGGCAAGTCAGTACTACTAATGAGATCAAATATCCCGGTATAGTAAAACCATGCAATTAAATAAAATTAGTTATTAAAATTAATTTTCTTTGAAATATTAAAATAAATAAATCTGTCAAATGTCTGTAACGATCTCCCTACTAATATTTATGACACACAATTTTTTTTTTAAAGTAAAAAGTATTGAGACTAACGAGACGCTCTCCTGATGGTAAGAGATAACGCATGTCCATGACCATTGCAGCAATACACAGAACTTTGAGTAACAAAACAAAAGTCGAGGGTATCACTGCTTTGACGCTCATTACTTGGAGACTTTCAATGGTTAGTCTCAACAGCCCTGTAATTTCGCTAGCTGCAGTACCCTTCAAACCGGAATACAGTAATGTTTACACACTACTGCTTGGCGGCAGAGTATCTGGTACTGCGGTGGTACTTACCTAGACAACCTCCGGCTAAGGAGATCTACCACCAAGTAAAGTCACGTTTTTACATGCAGATTAGATTTTTAACCCATTTTTTTCACATCTCCGCCCAATTTTTTTTTGTCCTTAGATTTAATTATAAACACAACAAAAAAATCAATTTGCAAAATAGGTGCAGACATTCTGAAATGATGTATACATTCGGCAATTGATTTATGTACACCGCTGGAAGGTAGCAAGTCTGTCAATTTTCTACAGGATTCAAGGAATGACACGGGCCGCCGGCTTCTTTGTTTCCTGAGAGATATAATCTAGATAAATATGTTCAAGGTCAGAGTGAATATGTATAAACCCGGGCATATGAATATGTGTAAGTGTATGAGTGTGTGTAATGTGTATGTATTTACTCGTATGTGTGTGTATTATGTGCTTCACCTTTTACCATCAGGCAAGTCGGTGGTCAAAGACAGACATAACCATATAAAAAAAAAATACAATTATACATACATACTCGTATATTTGTTAGTGAAATCAATAAAAATCTTACCTTTACTTACTAATAACTGTTCCGATAATATTTCTATAATATTATTTAATTCGTTGTTGGTTTGCTCCACCTTCACTATTGGAATACACACCAGTATAAAATATGAAACTAATTGAGAAGACCAAATAACCGTAGAAGCAACTTTTATATTTGGTTGGTGATTCACTGCAGTAATGTACTCTGATCCTTGGGCGGCACACTGTATTATAAACATGGTTGTTTTCATTATTACAGTTATTATACCACTCCCGATCTGAAACAATCAAATAAATATTTTTCCTGGTTTCCTCCAAGAAGTGAAAGGAGAATGAAACACGCGAGCAGCCACCAAAAATGTGGCTGAAACTATAAACATTCTCAAACCATTCAAAATTCTAATCCGACAACAGTAAAACAAAAATACATCAAAACCAAAAAAAAATTAGTATCCATAGTAAAAACGAACTAATTTCAAAAGAATGAAATAACTCTTTGAGGGTATGTTACTGAGCCTTAAAATAAACAGTATGTTTTAAGGGACCAGACAGCCAATATACGTACAGACAAACTGTATTTTTAGCTCTTCAGTGAGTCCTGTACTTACCAAGGTTACCTGAGATCGGTGTTAAGGCTGTCAAATGTTTAACTATAATTGAATGTTAAATGTTATTATTTCAATTTTATATTTTCAGTTGTAACTACAAAGAGTTATTTATCCATCATCATTTTTAGCTTTTGTCTGTCTACTGGGCGTAGATATATCATATTTGATTTTGTAGCGATCATAGATAGTTACTCGGTGGTAGATCTCCTTAGCAGGAGGTCGTCTAGGTAGGTACCACCGCAGTACCAGTTATTCTGCTGCTAAGCAGTAGTGCGTAAACATTTCTGTGTTCCGATTTGAAGGGTACTGCAGCTAGCGAAATTACTGGGCTGTTGAGACTAACCATCGAAAGTCTCAAAGTAATGAGCGCCAAAGTAGTGATGCCCTGGACTTTGTTTTGTTACTCAAAGTTCTGTGTATCGTTGCAATGGTCATGGGCAGGCGTTACATCTTACCATCAGGAGAGCGTCTTGTTCGTCTCATTACTTTTTACATTAAAAAAAAAAATAGATCAGTGGTTACCGTAGTCGGTCCACACGCTGAAGTCGGACACATGACGTGGTTTCAAATCCTAACAATGAGTTTGAAAAAGATAAAATATTTACTTACCATAAATTTGGAAACAGCTAAAACGGGACGAAAATTGGTAATTAATTTCACAAAACTGCTCACAAAGTTGTCAATCATTTTGACTTTTTTATCAGTTTCAACATTTGAGTGTTTCAAATCTTTCAAATTTTCTTTCAAATGTTTAACACATTTTCTGAACAAATCGAACGTCAGTATCATTCTATAGAACCCAGCACAGGAAGTTATAAATATAATACTATTATTTAATTCTATGTGCGTCACTTTTGGATTAAATTTGTACAATATACAGTTCCAGAATAAGATCAAAATGAATAAGATCCCTATCACAGATAATGTAATAAAATTTCGCAACACAGTTGATGATATTATTTTTTTATCAGAAAATTCAACATCAGTTATGTCAGCAAATTGAAAAAAATATCCATCGCGTGTCAATTGAGAAACTAAACTTGCTACAATTGTGATAATAAAGGAAAATACACCGTGCAAAATGAATAGACGTTTCATGTTTAAATTACAATATACCATTGAACAGCACAACAACCAATAATAAATTAAACAATACATTATTACAAATATCCTCTTTTTTGTACCGTCCACTCTATCGTACAAACCAAATAATATTATTCTCAAATATTTTAATATCATAGCTAAAATGAAACACGTGTAACAGCACACAACGTTTGGTAATTTCGATATGATGTTATTAATTAATTTTGAAAAACGTAATATAAATTATACATTCTAATTATATTCAAAACGATACTTACTTATTTGATTACTTTGAAAGGGAACTGTAGACACTCTACGATTGAATACGCGACGCGACAAGTTACTTAAAATAGGTCGCATGGGACCTAACAAGACTAGTCGCAATATTTCGTAATTGTAGCGATGATAGATGAGTGGTTACCGCGGTCGGTTCGCATGCCGAAGGGCGCGGGTTCAAATCCCGACAAACAGCTTGAGCTGCCGGTAAAGGAAAACATCGTGAGGAAACCATAGCATGGTGGTAGGGTACTTTCTAGTACTCGGCTGGCTAGCTACCACCCTCAAGTTAAAAATCTGCCGCCAAGAATCTAACGGTGTGTTCCGGCAGCCTCACTTGAGAGCCAGTGTCATTCCAGGCTAGCTGTGTTTACCATCTTCGACTACACCATCACTTAACATCAGGTGAGCTGTGGTCAAACACCTAGCCTGTCAACCATAAAAAAATATTACTTTTACGAAAAGCGCTTACATTCCACATTTTTAGTCGGATAACCAGGTTATGAAACTTCCTGTCGGAGTCCGTGTTCCTCGAAAGATAAAATATGATATTAAAATCCAGATCACTGTTTAACATTAGGCAGGGTGCGGTCATCAAAATCTAACTTATTCTGAATTAAAAATAGAATAGATATTGCTTGAATTCTCATTTATTACCTAACTGTCCAATATAGAAAGTAACTTTATTTAATACTCATTGTACCACAATTGCACGCACGAAAAATATTACTGAAGGCTTAATGTGTACACGTAATATTTAGTTCCAGTTTGTGCTTAGCTTTAATGCAAATAATATCCAATATATCTAAAAATGAGGTCAACCATTAATTGTGCCAGATTTATTGTTCCAAGTAATGAGTAGTTCGGACCAATTATGATCGGTTTCAACGATGCGTGGCAATTGCAATGCAAACCAAATTATACGTCTCAGAGCATAAAGTCGGATGTTAATTGTCGAATATTAATAAACCAGAAGCGGCTAATTTGACACTGGCAAATGCGCAGAAAATGTGACGCCAAACTAAAAAGAAGAAAAAACAGAGCCGTGAAAAAGTTGTTGTGATTCTAGGACAAGACTCGCATAAGGTATCCTTCTATAAGTGTCCTTATGCTTTGGGCATTAATTCTCACGAACTGGCTTTATAAAAAACTAGCGGACGCCTCGCGGTTTCACCCACGTAGTTCGCTTTCCCGTGGGAATACAAGGATAAAAAGTACCCGGAGATAGTGTAGCTTCCCAACGGTGAAAGAATTTTTGAAATCGGTCTAACTAAAGAAACTAGAGCCTGTTCAATACAAACAAACAATCAAAACTTTCCTCTTTATAATAGAATAGATAGATAGATATAGATTATAGATAGATGGGATAGGGAGTGAGAAACCGACAGACAAGCAACTTTGCGTCAAGGCTTTGAAACCTTTTCTGAACAAGCAAATCGTTGCTTACAAGTATGAACTTCTTAGAACGTTTCTCAATAGTATCTGAACGATCTCCTGCTAAGAAAATGTAGACTATGAGAGATTTTGGTCAATTTCCAGATGAACCGGTCGAATGGCACCCAAGTGCTGCTAAGGCGCTTGGATCTCAGCCTCGCAGGGAATTTCAGTTGCGAAGTGACAGCTGATTCTCCGTCCTTTGCCACGCAGATCGCTACAAAAATGATTGATGTCGTAGGTAAGAACTGCTTTAAACTCTATTTGTGTTGTATTTAAGGTCAATAGACATACTTTACATTTATTAGCGTTTACATTACGACAAAATTGATCGATGCTGTAGGTACTTCTTTGATTTAGTTTGCTATATACTGTAATGTTCGATTGCCTTTTAAGCTCATTTTGTAGTAGCTCTGCTTCATAAGGAGGACAAAGATGACGTATGTGGCATGTCTGCGACAAGCTTTCCCAAAAACGTAAAGCAACTTTTTTTTTTTTTTTTTTTTTATGGTTGACAGGCTAGTTGTTTGACCACAGCTCACCTGATGTTAAGTGAAGGTGTGGTCGAAGATGGTAAAGCACACCTAGCCTGGAATGGAACTGGCTCTCAAGTGAGGCTGCCGGAACACACCGTTAGATGCTTGGCGGCAGATTTTCAACTTGAGGGTGGTAGCTAGCCAGCCGAGTACTAGAAAGTACCCTACCACCATGCTATGGTTTCCTCACGATGTTTTCCTTCACCGGCAGCTCAAGCTCATTGTTGGGGTTTGAACCCACGCCCTTCGGCATGCGAACCTACCGCGCTAACCACTGAGCTATCATCGCTACAAAACAATCTAATATGTTCTATCATCGCTACAACTTTTCCTGTTCATTACATTTTTTTTAAATGAGGTTGATGTTGGAAGCAATGTAACCTGAAAATACAGTTTTGGAATATTGTGTCTGTCTATCTGTATGTTTGTTTGTACGAGCTAATCTCAGT
This sequence comes from Biston betularia, assembly GCA_905404145.2. Lineage (NCBI taxonomy): Eukaryota > Metazoa > Arthropoda > Insecta > Lepidoptera > Geometridae > Biston > Biston betularia. Next base: position 1,982,377 of record FR989872.1, on the reverse strand, counting down.
AACCAGGCAATGAATCAACGAGCGGTTTTTTTATTTTATTCTATAGTCATCATCATTATCATTTCAGCCGTAGGACGTCCACTGCTGGGCATAGGCCTCCCCCATCGACCTCCACAAAGACCGGTTGGAAGCGGCTCGCATCCAGCGCGTTCCTGCGGTCTTTATTAGGTCGTCAGTCCACCTTGTGGGTGGACGTCCTACGCTGCGCTTGCCGGTTCGTGGCCTCCACTCCAGAACTTTGCAGCCCCATCGGCCATCAGTTCTGCGTGCTATGTGCCCTGCCCATTGCCACTTCAACTTGCTGATTCTCTGGGCTATATCGGTTTCTTTAGTTCGTCTACGGATCTCCTCATTTCTGATTCGATCTCGCAGGGAAACTCCGAGCATAGCCCTCTCCATAGCTCGTTGTGCTACTTTGAGTTTACCAAGAAGGCACATAGTGAGAGACCACGTTTCAGCGCCATTAGTCATCACTGGTAACACACACTGTTTTATTCTGTAGTGTCCGGTAGTAAATATAGAAAATATTATAAAAAGCAAATTGAACGTTCAAAGTTGTAGAATATCGCTTTGCATGTCGCATTTGCTATCACGTTTCAGAAAGGCAACTAGTTTGTTAATAACTGATACCAAAAGTCGCTAGTCTGGTGAGAGCCTTAAAACAAGGAAATAATTAATCGATCATTTTTATTTACATCAAAGAAACTAACAGTTATAATTAATTATCACACATCTTTTTTTCCAAATTATTGTAGTAAAGAATACAGATATCAAAATTAATTCGAAATTACTTTTTTATCTTTGACCACAGCTCACCTGATCTTAAGTGACGGTGTAGTCGAAGATGGTAAAGCACAGCTAGCCTGGAATAGAACTGGCTTAAATGAGGTAGCCGGAACACACCGTTAGGTGCTTGGTGGCAGATTTTCAACTTGAAGGTGGTAGCTAGCCAGCCGAGTACTAGAAAATACCCTACAACCATGATTTCCACACGATGCTTTCCTTCACCGGCAGCTCAAGCTTATTGCTGTATATAACATATTATTGTGTTTCTATGCAAATAGGTAAATGTATTTTCTCCATCCAAGAAAAGACCTCCTTGTTAAAAGACTCGCTAAACATATTAGATTAAACTATATTTTTTTTATGTGAAAAGTAATGAGACGAACGAGAAGCTCTCCTGATGGTAAGAGATAACGCCTGCCCGTGACCATTGCAGCGATACACAGAACTTTGAGTACCAAAACAAAGTCCAAGGTATCACTGCTTTGGCGCTCATTACTTTGAGACTTTCTATGGTTAGTCTCAACAGCCCAGTAATTTCGCTAGCTGCAGTACCCTTCAAACCGGAGCACAGTAATGTTTACACACTGCTTAGCGGCAGAATAACTGGTACTGCGGTGGTACTTACCTAGACAACCTCCTGCTAAGGAGATCTACCACCAAGTAAAATGATAATGATATGAGCTAATAAGGGCAGTGCAATAAAATGCGAAATGATATTTTGGAATTTGACTTGTGCCTATTGAAGATTAACTTACTTACTCATGGGTGCTTCAGTGAGGCTTATTTGAGTATTTTCTTAAATAATAATAAACGTTTATACATAAATTACATTCACATGAATTAAATTTTGACAAAAATGTAAGACAACACTTGAAAGTTGAAGACAAAGTAAAAAAATAAATTAATTAAAAAAAATTGTCCTTGTCATTGCCGTAGGATTCCCTCTGTTGCTATGACTAGTATTTTTCTATTAAGACCTATTTATATTTAAATCTTAAAGCTATTCACAAAAATAAAGTTAGTATTAAATCCCACTTGTGTATATTATTCGTATGTGATAAATAGATAACGATAGATATTTTTTACGTCGCCTCGCGGTTTCACCATAGTTCCCGTTCCCGTGGGAATACAGGGATAAAAAGTAGCCTATGTCAACCGGGGATAGTGTACCTTCCCAACGGTAGAAGAATCTATCTGTGAAATTTTTGAAATCGGTCCAGTAGTTTCTGAGCCTAATTAATACAAACAAACAAACACACACATACAAACAATAAAATCTTTCCTCTTCATAATAGTAGGTATATAGATTAAAGTAAAAGCATAACCAGACCCTACTAGTTTATGATGCGCTACCACTCCTTTCAAACAACAATATTTCCAATAAATCTAGAATTCGGTTACAATTTGTGTTATGCAGTTGTCATTGTCCACAAGAAATCTTGTATATATCCCTTTAACAATTTGATATCGTACTGGCACCATTTCAGTTATGTAGGACGTAGGTATCCAATATTTCTGTATTTCAATGATAGCTTTCAGATTCATCGCGTATATATTGCCTTTAGTTTGCACCAGTCCCTACAGGACAAATTTATTCATAGAAGCTAGCTCTAATATCTGTAGCGTGAAACAAACTGATGGATATTAATAGGGAATATGGGTTGCGAAGACCTAATGGAAGGAGTTTCTGGAAATCTCATCAGCGTTGGGGAGAAGCAGAGGAGTGTATAGTTAATTTACTTCAAGGGTTCCATAATATTTAAGAGTAATATAAAAGTATTTATGTATTCTATCAGTTATCTGACTTCCATCACACAAACTCTGCTTAGTTTGGGGTCAGATGGCGCTGGGTGTATACTGTATAGTCCTACGATTTTTTTTTTTATTTTTTTTTATGTAAAAGTAATGAAACGATCGAGGGGCTCTCCTGATGTTAAGAGATAACGCCTGTCCATGACCATTGCAGCGATACACAGAACTTTGAGTAACAAAACAACTTCCAGGGCATCGCTGCTTTGGCACTCATTACTTTAAGACTAGATGGTTAGTCTCAACAGCCCAGTAATTTTGCTAGCTGCAATTTTATTTATTTACATGATTAATTGACAACCCTGTTGGCTCATTGGTAGCATAACGGCCTTAAGAGCTGAAGAGCGTGGGTTCGATTCCCGCTCAGGATAAACATTTTATGTGTCAATAAATATTTGTTCTGTGCCTGGGTGTTCTGTTTGTATTATAAGTATGCATTTAAAAAAAAAAAGTATATTTGTATTCTATCAGTTGTCTGACTTTCATCACACAAGCTCTGCTTAATTTAGGGTCAGATGGCGCTGTGTGTAATGGCCTACGATATTTATTATTAATATTTATTATGTTTTTTAAATAGATTTGACCCCATTCTGTTGGATATTAAAAAATAAAAATAAGTCTAGGATAGTGTATGTTTACCTAAACTGTTTACTCTTTATTCAAAGATACTCAAATTTAACTTTTCGGGAAACGCAGACTTCCAAAGAGTTCCACATCCTCGCCATATGAATAGACAATTTGGAGTCGTAGCGCCTACCACAAATATGGGGAATGTTAACCATGTACGAGTGATGCTTTGGTCGCGTTTGACCATTCGGTAATAAAAAGGACAGGTGGAACAAAGTCGTGCAACTTCAAGGCACAATCCTGGAAATATGTCCAAAAACCAAAAAACAGGAGACCCTTTGTCGATGCTCGAGGCTTTAAATAGAAATCGATGACTAGTTAAAAGTTCATATAAGTTAAAATAACAGGTTTATTGTCAAGTTTATTTCAAGTCAAATACGCCGCTGGAATGATGATGATGATGATGATGTTACCACTTATGTGACTCTTTTTATTAACTCGTGCCGGGTGAAAAACTTTTCAAACCACTCATTTCAATGGATATTCAATAAATAGCATTTACAGTTTAGACTGCAACGCAGATAAATCTTTTCACTGCGGTTTATTATTTTTCAAGTTTTGGATGAATAGTTTTTGGTTATGTGCACGCGCGTAGACATGTGTCTTTTCGTTCTACTCCCAAATTAATAAAACTATAGGTAACTGGGGCATTACCAGACTTGTTGACTTATATTGTGTGATTTTCACTGTTATTTACACGTATTTTACTTGATTTATCATCAAATACTCGCAAATAATTAAAAACTGTCAAAAAAATGCTCAAAGTTCAATCTAAATGAGTTCTTATAAATGTAGACTAATATAATATATCTACATACCTACTACAGAGTAATAAAAACAAATTTAAAAGTTAGCAAGAATAGCGAAATTTGAAATCATGCTTTGCATTGCCATGCCAGATAGATTGCTATCTAAGATTTAAACCAAAATATATGAATATATAACTTGTTTAAATGTTAACCTTTTACGGCGACTTAACTTTCCCGATTTGCTTTGAAATATTGTTCACAATGTTTTTGATATTAAACCCACAATAAAACTGTCGCTCCACGTTTACGTAACACGACGTCAGAATAGCCAAAATAGCTCCATGCTGCCCCTAATTTGTATTCTGGTCCTCACTTGGGAGCATTGAAATCAAGTCGTACCGGGCCAAACAATATTCATGCAAGATGGCTACTTAGTGTACAACGTTTGGCTTTAGAAATGCTCTAGAATGGTATGAAAAGTGTATTATAATATGGAAATGAGTACATGAAATAGATTTAAGACGTATATAAGATGGAATAATAGTAATATTTATACTGACACCAACTACATTTTCAAGTCTTCACAGCGCAGAATAAAAAAAATAAATTAAAACTAGCGACCCGCCCCGACGACTTCACACGGTTGCAATGAAGACACTAATGCTTATGCATGGATAACCTTCCTATTAAATCACTCTGTACATTGATGGAAATCCCATTAAAATCCGTTGCGTAGTTTAAAAGATTTAATCGTACAGACGGTGGAAAGCGACTTTGTTTTATACTATGTAGAGATTTAAATATTAGAAGTGTTAATACCCCTTGGTGTTAGATCTCCTTTGGAGCAGATCACCTAAGTGAGTACCACCACAGTACTAAATATTTTTCTGCCAATCAATAATAGTGTCTAAACATTACTGCCTTCCAGTTAAAGGTTACTGCAGCTAGCGAAACTACAGGGCTGTTGAGGCTAACCATCGAAAGTATCAGAGCAATGAGCGCCAAAGCAGCAATGCCCTGGTCTTTGTTTTGTTACACAAAGTTCTGTGTATTGCTTCAATGGATCTCTTACCATCAAGAGAGCGTCTCGTTTGTCTCACTATTTTTACATAAAAATAAAAACCAATTAATCTAAAAAAAATGTTCACCTAATGGTAAGACATTACATCTGTCTACGATTATTGCGGTGGTACCCAAAATTTTGAATTACAAAAAAGTCCAGGGCGCGATGTTTTAGAGTTCATTATTTTAAAATATTCGATAAGTAGTCTCAATAGGCCTGTAAAACAATTTTACTAGCGGCGTGCCTTTCAAATTGGAACAAAGTAGGTAACTCAGTAACGGCACGTTGGTGGCAGACTATCTAGTACTCTGCTGAGAAGATGTATCTATTTTACTATGGAAACTGACGTAATTGTCACACATTTTTGTTAAATGGGGGATTTCTCACCGGAACGGAACTGTCGGAAATTTCGGTCACGTCAGGTGGTCTTTTTCAAGGAGACAAATTAGAATACAACGTGCGCGCGGCCTCGTCTTGTTCCGCACTACGGGCAGCTACGCGCTTTGCACGTGAAGACGGCGGTCGGTGCGCATAGTCGGAATTGTTTGCAGTATCCGACATAATTAATAAACACGATAAACGTGATTAATTCCGCATAATTATGTTAAACAAAAAAAAGATCTATCGACTTAGTAAAAGCTCGACCAGTTGCAAAATGGTATTTTTACTATTTCAAACTAACCAAAGTTATTTTATTACGTTTCAGCAAGACCAGCAGCAGGGCCTGTGCTGCTAGCTGACAAAGACCGCTACCAGCCTGCTGAGGTTCTCCGGGCCAACTGCACGTCTTCTCCATCAAGACCTGCAGCAAATCTCACTATTTATATCAACGAAGAGCCAGTAAGTCACTAAGGACATTTTTAAATGCTTGTTTACTGGCGGAATGGAAATAGGAAATAGATCCCTATATAAATTCCGGAAGTACAGGTGAAAGCGAGCGTCAATACGTATTTAAAGAATCCCCTTAATCGGACATCTGGATCACAAGTTCTAGGCACTGGGTTCTTATCCCTGCAACGCAATCCCTCATGGTGATATAATTAAATAAATAAAAAATGTTTTATTAATTATTTCTAGAAAGTTATACTAATCATCACCTTCCCAATATTCCAGCTCCGTTCGTCCGAAACGAGCCTCCACCCCACGGAGAGCGGCCTCACGTGGACCACAGTGAAGGCCGAAGTCCAGGTGACGCCTGAGCTCTTCCTGGGCGGCAGGATGAGGGTCGCATGTCGCGCCAGTCTGTACAATGTGTACAACGAGTCGGCAAACTTGGACTTCTTTACACCAGAGACTGATCCTAGGCCTGAGAGAAGTATGTTTTTCTCCTGCATTTTTCCAAAGTATAATCTTATTTTTTATCACTGTAACAGTGATCCCACTAATATTTATAAATGTGAAAGTTTGGATGGATGGATGGATGTTTGTTCCTCTTTCATGCAAAAACTACCGATCGGATCGGATGAAGTTTGGTATGGAGGTAGCTGAGACCCTGAATTAACACATAAGCTACGTTTTATCTCGAAAACATGTAGCGGGTAATACCGTGGGGCGCAGCTAGTATTTCAGCGATTTGTAGCGATGATAGCTCAGTGGTTCGCATGCCGAAGGGCGTGGGTTCAAACCCCAACAATGAGCTTGAGCTGCCGGTGAAGGAAAACATTGTGAGGAAACCATAGCATGGTGGTAGGGTACTTTCTAGTACTCGGCTGGCTAGCTACCACCCTCAAGTTGAAAATCTGCCGCCAAGCATCTAACGGTGTGTTCCGGCAGCCTCACTTGAGAGCCAGCTCCATTTCAGGTTAGGTGTGTTTTACCATTTTCGACCACGCCTTCACTTAACATCAGGTGCGCTGTGTCAAAAACCTAGCCTGTCAACCATAAAAAAAAAATATCGGTTTTGACATTTTTTTTTTTTTACTTAGGCGGAACTACTCGCCGGAATTATGTCCGAAACTCCGATTATAGTTTCAGTCACATGCTACGGTTTTCATCATGAAGATAAAGTTGAGCACAACACGCGTGATCTCGTCTTGTCTTGCTGTGCAAAGCAGCGAACACTAGAACACTGGAAGTGGTTCCAATTCAGCTTGCATGATTTAACCTAAATGAATAATAATTTATTTTCTAAGTCAGTGTCAGTGAGTGAGTGTGCATATTATAGAACACATGAACAAAGTGTCTTCCTCTTAATAGAGACAGTAAGAAAAGTGTCCATGGACGCATTCGTCGTTTATACTCTACCAATTAAGTTATATTAAAATTACTTATTTGTCTCAACTAGCCTAGATTGTAATAACAATGAGGTATCTAACAACAAACAGATACATCATTAGAAGGAAAAAAAAAAATTCTAACGGCGCATTTCCGGCAGCCACACTTGAGAGCGTATTCTATTCCAGGCTAGTTATGTTTACCATATTCGATCACACCGTCACTTAAATTCAAGCGAGATGTGTTCAAACATCTGGCTTGAAAAATCATAAAAGAAAATTGTGCTACTTGTTTCTTAAATTTTTAATTATCGTTTGTATTATCTCTCTGTGGATGTTCTATTTGTGACTGCCCACAAAGTTGTTATTCAACTTGAATTTTCTGTCTGTTTCAATATTTGAGTGTTTCATATCTATTTAAAAGAAAATAATAGATTTTTTTCTCTCTTTTCAGTCATACTCAACAACGCCGCATCCGGTTGCTTCAGTTCCATTGTGCTGCTGTTTCTCTTCCTGCTTCCCATGCTTGTAACAGCAGATGATTTTTTTCTCGAGTATGAAGATACCAACTACTATGACGAAGCAAAATACAACTCCTATCTAAAATCTCTTCTAGGGGTTTAACAAAAAAAGGGGGAAGAAACTGCTTCCACAGCGTACCTCATTAGATTTTACGAATAAGGATAGATTGAGAAGCAATTTTTTCTTCATAATTGCGTCTTTTAGAAAATATAACACTGAAAATATTGAGGAATTGAAAATATAATTTAATGAATGAATGTGTGTGTTTCTGATATAAGTTATAAAATTCCAATTCATTCATTCCAATTCATTTTGGTCAAGATTTCTAGCAAAGTAAGCGTAACTGAGAAACCAGTCAAACTAAGAATTCACATTGGGTGTCACTACGGAAATGGCTCATTTCGAATCAGCCCTGTTTTTTATAAGCTAGCCCACTGTTGGATGCTTCTCATTGTGAGAAAGGTAGTCCACTACACTGGCTACGTGCGGTTTGCCATACTTCACATGATATATTTTTGAGATTTTTTTGTAAAAACTCGGACATGTATGTTTCCTCACGATGTTTTTGATCACTGTTTGAAGTCATCGGCAATACATACATAACTTAAAAAAGACAGGTGCGTACCGTGGGGTTCCAACCCAAGATTTCCAGATTGGAAGCCAGTCGGTTTTCTGCGGTTTTAGGCTTTGGGCTGCCGGAACTTCTAATGCTGAAAAGGGTTCATTAGAGAGGTACTCATAAAACTTGAAATATATACACAAAATCTCATGTAAATAATTAAGAAGCAAATAATTTTAATTGACGTTGTTTCATACCTGGGACTCAAAAGAGAGTCAACGATGATTTTCAAAGCTTTCATGTCTTTTTGTCAGTTCTTTTCTACATATTATTATAATTAACTAGATTATTTATATTTACCTCCTTCTTAGTTCAAATGAAAGTGACAAAAATGTTAATTTACATCATTCCAAAAAATAAATTTAATTTTACGTCAAACGCAACGCACTCAATTAGAAAACTAAAATCAAAAGATTTCCATTATCGTTGTATATGAGATCTTTTTTTCAGTAAATATTAGGTTAACTGTAACTTTAAAATTACATATTTAGTATTTAAATCTATAGGAATTGTTAAATTTATAATAATAGATAAGCACTCAGTCTTTTTTATTAATTTTTTTGTGAAATGCAGTGAAAACCCTGACTACTTTAAGCACAGATCAACTTTCAATAACGTTTATAAGTAAAGGTCATCATAATGTGCAGTGATCTGACCACTTGCTGTTCAGTTCTACTACTTTATGATAATTTTTTGACATCGATTTTTCAAGTTTGTATTATGATAGATGGATTCAGTTATAGCAGTAGATAACGGCTTATTTTCTAGTAATTAAAAAATAGTGGTGTATAAGCGATTTCTGCTTCATAAAGTACTAGTGCTGTACAAAGTACTAGTGCTGTCTTACCAGCTAACCAACAAGTTGAAATCATTAAATCTCCGAAAAAATGTCGATTGCCTCTGTATGTTTTTCCGGCTGTATTTTGAGAAACATTCTAAACAGCTTTTTGACGTTATTCCTTCCTCGGAGTTCCACAATTCGAGACAACGGTTACGGTCAAGAGATTCATTCCCACATTTTTAAATTTCTGAAACGCATACCGTGCATTTCACACATTGCTACCGCGCACTTGTAACGTGGCACAAAGAAATGGAATGTCCTTCCAACGACGGCTTTTTAACAGTAATGTTGCTTGCAGCAAAATGCAGCAGTTTGTTCGCCATCTGAAGAGCCGTATGCGGGATTGCTACTCTTTCTATGTGCATATTTTTTTAGTTTGATGAATCCTATAATCACAAAGTCAATATCATATCTAAAAACTGATCAAAAACCCATTTTTGACTTAATACTTACCCATTTTTGACTTAATACCTTACAAAAATATCTACGAAGGTAATAGTAGATATTTTTGTTATATAAAAAAAAACTGTAAAAAATAGATTAATTAATCTTTACTAATAACGTTAATCAATGGTAAAATACTTATAATGTGATAAAACAGTTCCCAGTTCCCAAGTTAAGTACATATGTAAATTGTGATTATCAAATAAGGTGTTTTGTTCAATTTTTCGCATGCCGAAGGGCGTGGGTTCAAACCCCAACAATGAGCTTGAGCTGCCGGTGAAGGAAAACATCGTGAGGAAACCATAGCATGGTGGTAGGGTACTTTCTAGTACTCGGCTGGCTAGCTACCACCCTCAAGTTGAAAATCTGCCGCCAAGCATCTAACGGTGTGTTCCGGCAGCCTCACTTGAGATCCAGTTCCATTCCAGGCTAGGTGTGCTTTACCATCTTCGACCACACCTTCACTTAACATCAGGTGAGCTGTGGTCAAACAACTAGCCTGCCAACAATAAAAAAAAAAAAAAATTACGTTCTCCTAATTTTCTGTTTCTTTGGAATATATGGTAGAATGGAATATATGCTTGTATTGTCAGCAATATTGACGACGTGTATAATATGTAACGAAGGTTATCTTTAAAACAGCAAACGACTGATACGAAACCCGTTTTTTTTGCGTAAAAACTTATGAGGCATTAGTGTATTATTAGTGCGTCCCTATTGTCGTCAAAACTGAAAAGGTTGGTGTCAAATTGTAATTTGCTTTATGTTATTGTTTTAATTTGTCACAAAATTTTCTAAATTCTTGAGAAAGGCATTGCATAAATGTAACTACAGTCACTTACTGACATAATATAAACTCTATGTAAAAACTGGTTGCACTGTTATAAATAAAAACAACATGACGAGTAAAATGCACGATAACTTATGAAAACAGCCCGTCTTATCCGGGACATGAAAACATGTGGCCGAAATAGTAAACATGTATAATTTTGTTCTGGACGTCGATTAAAAAAGCGTTAGAAAATTACTATGTACAATTTCTTGTTTACATTTTATGAATACATTTTTTTAAATCAATTTTAATCCTCGCATCAATGTACATTTTACGATGGAAACGGACGTGGGTGTACGGCCTTTTTACCAAAATGTCCTGTCATACTGGCTGGTCTGTCCAGCTATTATTATTGGCGACCTGGCAACCCTATTTACAGTCTTTATCTCTCTGTAGTGTGCTTTAATGTTTTCTTTAGTCTCTCTTCTTCTGTTTCCGTTGTCATAGGAACAAGAAAAGTAGGAAAAGCAATACGATGTCTGTCATTAATGGAACTTACCTTCCAAATTTTTGTTCGTACCATCGTAGTTGGATCCACATCAGCTACATCGGCGGAGGTGATGTGAATTCTCAAGCCATTCAAGATCTAGACTGTCACGTAAATGTTACGCGGCTGTGAATCTTGTGGCGCGGACATACGATATTCGTAACGTTTTCATGATCGGTAACTTGAATGTCTTAGAGTTTATATCATCTCCACTGCTGTTAATTATAGTCTAAACAAATCTATAAGTTGATCAAATTACGTAGGCGCTTGCATACTAAAATATAGCAAAGACAGCACGCGCTATCGTAAATTGATCAACTTTAATTTTGGCTTTGGATTACAGAAGTTCTTGCCAAAATATCAAAAAACGTAGTAGTCATATTTTCTGATACACTTTTTATGAAAACTCTGTTTATTCCACTTTTTAAAACACTGATAGGTACCTTAAATACTTTTCGCACGAATTCACGCTTTATAAAAATGTTTGTTAAATATTCAAGCATTAAATTTGTTTTGGTGATATAATTAAATTTAACTTAGTTTGTTACTATTTAAATATTTTTATCCAAAGACTTTATCACAATCTTGTAAATAAATTGAATTACGAAATTACATGGTGTTTTACTCATTTTTAAAATTCTTAATTGTTATTGATTTTAGACTAATGTATGCTATGCATAGAGTCTTCTAGGTATGTGCCACCAAGCAGTAGTGTGTAAGCATTATGACGGGTACAAATTTGATGCAAATAATAATAATATCGCAGGACTAGTCACTCCGTTGAGTCTCGGGTTATACTACGTTAAGCTGATTTTCCGTGTCTGTTCTAGAAAACGTTTACCCCCACTAATTGACTCAGCGACAGACTTTTTTAATTATAAATAGGCTTGCATTTGACCACCACCTTGCCGGATATTAATCGTAGATGCGGTCTATGATACAGCACGCTTGTCTAGAAAAAAAACCGACATGTCCAGCCCACAGCCAATTCAGCTAGCTAATACGAACAATGCTAGAAACTTTAGTTCTCTTACGAATTAATTTAAAAGTTTAAATTAATTAAGCACATGGCCCAGCCATTGGTTCATTTTACACCATATTGTATGTATGAAACAAAAACTTTTGAGCCTCTATTGATAGTTTTGTAAGAATAAATAAATATCATAGGACATTACACACAGCGCCATCTGACCCCAAACTAACCAAAGCTTGTACTGTGGGAACCAGACAGCTGACAGAATACTTAAATACTTTTTTTTTGTAAATGCATACTAAAGTATAATACATACAGTACACCCAGACAAAGACAAACATCGATGTTAGTCACACAAATGTTAGTCCCGAGTGGGAATCGATACCACGCCCTTCATCTCTCGAAGCAGACATACTACCACTGAACCGACAGGGCTGTTTTGTAAGAATAAATAAATAATAAATAAATATCATAGGACAGCGCCATCTGACCCCAAAATAAGCAAAGCTTGTACTTTGGAAGTCAGATAACTGATGGAATACATAAATAGTTTTTTTTTTTGTTGTAAATACATACTAAGACTTATAATACATACAGTACACCTAGACACTGAACAAACATTTGTTTGTATTACAAAATACTTGCCCTGAATGGGAATCGAAACCACGCCCTTCAGCTCTTGGAGCAGACATACTACCTATGCACCAACAGGGCTTTCATACGTACGTGCTTTTTACGAAAATAATTTCATTTAGTTTATTATAATACCCACTCGTAGTTAATTAGGTTTTCTATTCGTGTGGTGTGTTAGGATAGTATTTAGACTGTTTAAGCTTATTTTGCACCGGCTTGCAGGCTTGCATCCTAAACAAAGAATTACCATTTCATCGCTAACATTAGCACCTATGTACTTATCTGTGTTGAAATTAGGGATGAGGATAATGAATGTATTCTAAATGTTTTGCTATGTGATTGCCTGACAAAAGTTTATTTGACAATATATTTATTGGAAGATTGATAAAAAAGGGATGAGTTTTCTGCCTTACCATCGTTAAATAAGTTTCCAAACCTATACAAAATTATTATTAGAATGTAGATATATTTATGTTATAGTTATGTATTATCCTTTGTGCATGTCCTCGTTACTGACACACACCATCTTTTCCTTTCTCTGATTCTGTCCGTCCTAAGGTTGCCTGGAAGATACCGCTTTATTTATTTTTATTTTATTTGGAAAACATACAGTGAAAAATATCTTAATTACTAAAATGTAATACTCTCTTATCACCATTTAACAGTTTTCACATAGATAGCAAACTATCAACCGTAAAGAAAAAATATATTATATTATTTTCCAAACCATCCTTTATTAAAAGCCAAAGAAAACAAACATAAAATTATTCCGGCATTTCAGTCGAAATTCTACCACACAACCTCATTTCTAGTAAAAACATGGGCCACACCAGCCTAAGTTCTACCGCTTGTGGAAGCCACAATTAACAATGCAAATGTATCTCCTCGCGAAGCTGTTCTGAATTTCATACTACGTATACATATGATAATTACGTTTTGGCAAGAAAAACCTTCATAGAACAGGATTTGGTTTTGGTGAGATTTGGAGAGAATGTTCACCATCTAGCGTCATAGTACTATATTGACCTAGTTGCAGTTCTAGAGGCATGGACCACTAAAGAAAAAAAATTGTTGATTCAGTCGGAGTAGAGTGACCGATCTCCTTAGCAGAAAGTCGTCTACCGGCACCCCAGCAGTACCAGATATTATCCCGCTAAAGGTACTGTAGCTAGTGAAATTAAGGGGCATTTAAAACTAACCATCGAAAAAGTTTTGTGATTGTCATGGGCATGCGTTGTATGTTACCATCAGGAGAGTATCACGTTCGTTTTATTACTTTTACAAAACAACACGGTTTCTGTTTTCCTTATATAAAAAGTCTAGTTGCATATCAAATACAAAATCAAAATCTGTGCTACAAGAAGCACAGAAGCACAGCAGCTATGCTTGGAAGCTACAATGTCACTGATAGTCACACAGATACGTACTTAGATTAAACTTATAACACCCGTCTGTTTGCATTGGGTGTTAAAAAGCCCTTATACAATCCAAAATTGTTGACCTAAACAAAATATAGAAACAAAATAAGTACACTTTTAAATTCAAACTAACTAACTAACTAACAAAGTAACTTGCACAAATCTTACCTCACTTCACTCTGACTTTGAAAGGTCCCTAATCATATCTCTTAAGAAACTAGAATTAGTTTCTTAAGATCGGTTGAACTACTCTACTCTGGCTGAGTAGAAGTGTAAATATTTAGTAGATAGACGGCCCACTACCACCCATACGTAGTGGAATTTCCTTGGGTGCGTACCAAACGTTTCGACTCTACGTTTCTCATCCGTACGGCCAAGGAATGGAACAAGCTACCGGCTTCCTTGTTTCCTGATAGATATAATCTAGATCTTTTCAAGGTCAGAGTGAATAGGTAATCTTCTAGGTCTGCGTGCTTCATCTTCGACCACATCGTCGCTTACCATCAGGCGAGTTGGTGGTAAAACGCGGACTTATCCGTATTAAAAAAAAAAAAAAAAAAATTTAAAGCAAAAAATAAAAACAAGCGAGACACGTATATAGTTGAAAGTCAGCCGGGAACATTTTTGGCCTAACATTCTATCTTGCCTGACACTTCATCAGAACAGCGAGAGGCTGAAACTCGTTTACTTGAAGTTGAATGAGTTAGAATTTTGTCGCGCGTGTTAATTTATGGAAGTCAGATGTCGTGTTTTGTTTTGAGGACGTGTTATTCAGAACTTCTGTGAACAGAAACTTCTGACGTGGATGGAATAGTAAGATTGCGGGATGACAGTGAGACGTGATATGAACAAGTAGAGTAAAATTAGATTGTTACACAAACTTAATTATTTCTTCTTATTTATAACGGTTTAAATCGCCGACTTTGTTTGGTAAAAAACGTATCGCACTAACCACTATGCTAATACATCTGCTGATCGTAATAGAGCTTTTGTGAAGCCAGCCATTCGTGTCATTCGTGGAATTCAGGACGAAGTCTCTTGCGTGGAGTTGTTTATGGAGCTACAGATCTTGCCTTTGCCGTGTGAGTTAATTTACCAGGTAATCCTGTACAGTGTACTCACATACCAACATAGATAAACTTCAAGAAAACCAACTAGTTACGCCGTCGAGTCGGTTCGTCACGTCGAAGGGGTCGGTATACATTTTGGGATTCACGGTCTACAATCGCATACCCGCTTACATTCGAGATGCACCTTCAATTGCGTGCTTCAAAAGCAAGCTAAGATGACTTTAACGATTACATAACTATGTTAATATAAATGAGAGATTAGTGAACTACTAGTAAGTTATTATGTTTTTTATTGACACTTAATTATACTGACATATATTTTACATGTATGTCAATATAATTATTGTCATTTTCATTACAATAACAAAATAATAATAATTATGTAACATAATTGTATAATGAAATTTGGCACTTGCGATTTTGATATTTTTAGATACCTATCTATGAAAAAAGTCGAAAGTTTCAAAGTAATGAGCGCCAAAGCAGCGATGCCCCGGACTTTGTTTTGCTACTCAAAGTTCTGTCTATTGCTGCAATGGTCATGGACATGCGTTATTTCTTACCATCAGGAGAACGCATCGTTCGTCTCATTAAATTTACACAAAAAAAAGAAATTTCTTTTTTTTACCTGTTACTTTGAGTATCAAAAAAAAAATAGCGTAACCCATTGACCATAACCACTAGTGAATTTGTTATAGTGTTAAACTAATGAAAAAAACGACATCTACAACAGTGGTCGTGATATTTATCAGATATCATTTTTAATTCATAATTTGCAAACCTTACTTTTTTAATACAATAAAAATTTGAATCATTGGCATCTAAAATTATTCTTATTTTGATTTACAAAACAAAGTTCTTGTTGTAGAACCCTTCACTATTTTAATCTATTTTCAAGGATTCTTAGGATACTCGTATTGTAAATAAAATATCGACGATAGTCTATCTTTCAAATGATCGCTGTGTGTGAGATGCTCCAAAATATATTGTTATTTATCATACTACATAACTTTTGAAATATAAATAACACCTGCATAACAGTAAAACAATCCATACCGTCAAAATGAAACATTGTTTTCAATAAAAAAAGCCATAAATATTTATGTGTTCTACATCTATTATAAATTATATGCAGGCTGTTGCGCTCAAAAATGCGTGTTGCACTGGTTAAAATAAAAACCAGTTTATTTTTTTATGGATGCGTGATATTGTTGCAATGTTTTGATATTAAAATGTATGCTGAAGCGCAGACGCTCGCTTACGAAACTATAGGTGAGAAAGATTATAAGTTTTTAAAGATGCATCAGAGCAGTTTTATTCAAGATTTATTCTACACTGGCGGCCCACCCTTCCTTCAAAGTGGTGCACTACAACTTATACAAAAGTTTATTGGAATGTCTTTTATATGAAAACAATTCACAGAACATCTATGTGATAGTAACAACCATATGAAAATCCGTCGCGTAGCTCACTCGATCTCATTTCTACTGTAAATAAATTGACATGAAACCATTTTTTTCTAATGTAAATAATAATGAGACGAACGAGACGCTCTCCTGGCGGTAAGAGATAACGCCTGTCCATGACCATTGCAGCGATACACAGAACTTTGAGTAGCAAAACAAAGTGCAGGACAGCACTGCTTTGGCACTCATTACTTTGAGACTTTCGATGGTTAGTCTCAACAGCCCAGTAATTTCGCTAGCTGCAGTACCCTTCAAACCGGAACAGCGTAATGTTTACACACTACTGCTTAGCGGCAGAATGTCTGGTACTGCGGTGGTACCTACCTAAACGACCTCCTGCTAAGTAGATCCACTACCAAGTAAAAAAGTAAAAAAATTGTAAGGTTATATTTTCATTTTTATGTTCTTAGTGTGGTCTTTTGTTTGTTTTATCTGGTTTTTTGTTACTCATGGTACGGTAAGTTCTAATAAGTCCTCAAGGATTTATAATGCACCCATCATAAAAATCCAGTTGGGCTCAGGGCTTAACCCAATTGTTACTAGCGTCTCCCAGTTCAGTGTAAGTTTAATAATGTAGGTTGGTTCCTTTGGTAATGAAATCTAATACCACAAAATCAGAAAATCGGTAATATTTGTTTTTTTTTACTTGCTGCATTGATTCCCCTTAAAAGAAAATGCTAAAAATAAAATTCAAAATAAATTCTCAAATATCATTTACTTGTAGATTTAATATATTTTCAGTGTTACGTAAAACGTGTCGCTTAAAACCGGACACAGGACCATGTCGAGGAAATATATTGATGTATTACTTTGATCCCAAGAAAGGTGACTGTAACAAGTTTGTCTGGGGCGGCTGCCAGGGCAACGGTAACAGGTTTGATTCCCGTGACGAATGCTATTCCAACTGTTTGGCCAACATCACCGCCTTAGCAAGTAAGTGTTCGGCAAGTAAATCGGCTATTTAAGATGAATCAGTTGTTCGGCCACGGTACGGCTCTGCCAAGTAGCGTCTTGAGACATTGGAAGTTGATCGAGAAGCGCACCAAGGGACTAATTTGTACCTTGCTGGACTTTCAGTTACAAAGCCTTGATCATCGTAGAGTTGGCAGCATGCCGTAATTGCACATTTTTTATTATAGTTGACAGGCTAGGTGTTTGACCACAGCTCATCTGATGTTAAGTGACGGTGTGGTCGAAGATGGGAAGCATACCTAGCCTGGAATGGAACTGGCTCTCAAATGAGGCTGCCAGAACACACTGTTAGAAGCTTGGCGGCAGATTTTCAACTTTAGGGTGGTAGTTAGCCAGCCAGCCGAGTAGTAGGAAGTACCCTACCGCCATAACCCACGCCCTTCGGCATACGAACCGACCGTACTAACCAATGAGTTATCATCGCTATCGCATAGTTCAGACGAAATATCTGAATATTTCATAATATTCATGATGTACGAGCTTGGTCTGACTGATTTAGTTTATTTTATGTAATTTTTTTTTACGATTTAAAATTTTGATATGATTTATAAATAACACTTATTACCTCCATTTGTTTATAGAAAAACGTCCCAGATACTGTAATCTAAACTTTGATTACGGCTACTGTTTTGGCGCCATTCCGAGGTACTACTACGACCACTTATGGAAAGTTTGTAAGGAAAGACTCTACTCGGGCTGCGGAGGAAATAAGAACAACTTCTACAGTATTGGAAAGGTGAGCAATAGCTTATAGTTTGTAAGTAAAACATTTACTCGAGCTGGAAATGAAACGAGAACAACTTCTGTAACATTGAATAGGTAAGCAGTAGCTCTTAGTTTGTAAGTAAAACATCTACTCGAGCTGGAAATGAAACGAGAACAACTTATATAACATTAAATAGGTAAGCAGTAGCTCTTAGTTTGTAAGTAAAACATCTACTCGAGCTGGAAATGAAACGAGAACAACTTATATAACATTAAATAGGTAAGCAGTAGCTCTTAGTTTGTAAGTAAAACATCTACTCGAGCTGGAAATGAAACGAAAACAACTTCTATAACATTGTAACATTGAACAGGTCAGCAGCTCTGAGGTAATCTTCCTTCTTAAATAATTTAAAAAGTTATAAAATAAACGTAATATCAAATGCTCGGTTTTATAAGCATTGTGTTACCAGTGAAACTTAGATTTATTGTAAATTATTATTTGTCATCATATTTTAATTATGTTTTTTTTTTACTGGGAAGTATTGTATTACTTGACACAGGCATAATACACAGAGTGCGATACCAAAAACGAATAAAGAATAATAATGTAGCGCTTGAAATGTTGTTCCTGAAAAGCGGCTTCTGATACAATTTTAGCTTTATTAAATAGTTATAACGTGATATTATTTCTTAAGTTTTTTCCGCAGTGTGACTCAATCTGTCGCTACGGCAATGGCTTTATCAAGGCAATCAAACTGAAGAAGGGTCAAATGAGAAAGGTTGTCATCATCAATCCTCCTGCAGTCATGACCACCAAGAAGTCGGATCACCATATTCAAATCAAGAAGAAGACCTCAGCTGCCCCTGCAGCGGTAGACAAGACATAAGATTTGGTCATACCTGCACTACCATAATCACGACCAATTAGTGTTATTAATTGGCATAAGCGTTATTAAATAAATTAATCATTAATTCACAATCAAACGACCAATTGCAGCTGCGAAGTTGATTTTCAGCCTATTTTAGTCATTTTTATGACCAATTTTGGATATTTTAGTTCTATTCTATGTAAATTCATTAAAATGTTTTTCATTGCAATCCATTAGACAAGGACTGCAGCAGTCTAAAGGTTTAGTTTCCCGTGAGATCGGGAAGTGCAACGTAATGTTGAAGTATATCACCTTGCTGCCGATACCTAGGGTTTATCTGGTCCATAATATCAAATTTTTTGTGCGATGTGTTGCGCTTTTTGGTCGATAAAAAATTTGGTCGTGACCATACAGTGTGCGAAAGTTTTTCAGTAGCAGTGTTTTACAAAACGCGAAATAACTATTCAAAAACTTTAATACTTGTATAAGTTTTATGTAAGCAACAAGTACAAGTTATTTTACTTTCAATACAGTTATTTAGGTGTTATATATTTCGCATGCAGGTCAAATAAAAAAGAAATAAATCAATCACCAAAAGTTTTATTGTAGCTGTGTATAATATTATGGTAATTAAATTAAATACAATACGTACAACAAACGACCGTTTTGCCTTACAATTTTTTAAAGAACATTAAAAACATCTGAAATTATCGCTAACATTAAAACAGCTAAAATTATCACAATAAAATAAACAAAACATTTACTAAAAGCGCACGAAACATTACTAAAAATCGGTTTAAACCATTCACTAACCCAGATAACCATTTAGTATAACAAACGTATACAGGTATACAAGCTTAGGGTATAAGCCGAAAGTACAATGAGTTATATGCATTTATCATTACATACATCATTATTAATTTTACTTTCTACTGCTTTTAAAAGATCAACTCTTCTATTTATTTGTTTTTATATACCTACAACAAAAATAACAATAGTTACAAAATATTATTCCAACTTAATATGATTTGATTGAAATTTAAGACTTGTGTAAACAGAATAATTAAATTTTGTGACGTTGAGGTATAAGGTAAATATTATGCACATAAAGAATATGAGAAAACAAAACACAAACGAAATCTATAGCCGAAACATTGGACTGATTCCATAGTATTTTATGAGCGATTAAGTATCGGTGATAAACATAATTATGTATTTTAATCATGAAGGTATAAAAATTGAACTTTCAGTTTTAATTTTACAAAATTACATATTACGTATAAAAAGATATTTCTTTTGGATGAGCGAGGTCCTTGACCAAATTGATTGATGAATTAATTGATGTTGATTTATTTAGCAATTCAATATAATGACTACAATTACCCCCTTTCAACTTAATAAATCAATCTTACATCCATGTAGACATAGAATAAATAAATAAAAGTCTAAATAAATATACTTTAATTTGAATAAACCTAAATATTTGTTTTGTTTTTACAAGGTTAAGCGAAAACGTAATAAATCAATGTTATTCCCCTCTCGATTAGTGACTTCGTTCCGTGTAACCCAGTCTATAATGCTTATATTAGTCGATCACCATCCCTTAAATTAGATACTTTATTTTACTACTGCGTTCTTTCGATCGCTTCTACGAAGTTCTTGTAAATCATTTCTGATCTGAAAAAGAAAAAAAACATTTAATAATTTACGTGCTCACAAAAAATATAGGAAAATTAAGTGAAGTCAGCAACATAGTTGAGTTTTTGAATTAGATACCTCAAATTATGATTTAAAACAATTAGCAAATAAATAGCAGTTCACGTGCAGTGCCTAGTCAAAGTAGCATTCGATTAGCGATAACGCTAAAAGAAACGAAAACAAATGTACCAGATTGACATAAATTGTCGAAATGTCACGTGAGCTACACACTAGTATTGTTTTATTTGTACTAACTGCTAGTTCTATTAGTACACTTACCGTCCATTGCTAACACTTTTCATAAGATTAAACACATAGCTCGGACAAGTTTCTGGCTTGATAACCCTGGCACTGAATAGAGTCCCTTGGAATATGCAGTACATCAGCTCTGGTAGCGGTACACTAGTTGGCAAGAGCTTTTTATCGTAGAGGATCGTTGAATACAGCTGTGAAACAAAAACAAATATATTTTTTTAATGTAATAGTGATAAGACAAATGGAACACTTTTCTGAAGGTAAGATATAACACCTGCCCATGACTATTGCAACGCTACCCAAAACTTCCGGATAACAAAACAAAGTGTAGGGCGTCGCTGCTTTGGCGCTCATTACTTTGAGATGTTTGATGTCTTTGCTGGTCAGTCTCAATAGCCTCTTAACTGTGCTAGATTTTATTTTATTTTATGGTTAACAATCTAGGTGTTGACTGAATATATTTGAACTGGTGTAATCCCTGTTAATATAACGAAAATATTATAAAATTGTTAAAAGGTAATCGAAAATATTTAGAGGTTTTTTTTACTATGGTTGACAGGCTAGGTGTTTGACCACAGCTCACCTGATGTTAAGTAACGGTGTAGTTGAAGATGGTGTAGTACACCTAGCCTGGAATGGAACTAGCTCGCAAATGGTGCTTGCTTGTGCTAGAAAAAACCCTACCACCGTGCTATATTTTCCTTCACTGGCAACTCAAGCTCATTGTTGGGGTTTGAGCCCCACGCCCTTTGGCGTAGCTACAGTACCCTTCAAACCAGACCGCAGTAATGTTCTCACACTACTGCTTAGCGTTAAAATATCTGATACTGCAGTGTGACCTACGTAGCTGATAATCCTTTGCTAAGAAGACCTACTCTAGTAAACTTAGTATTTAGGGCAAGTCTAAAAATTGTGTATCGCCTAAACTCAAAATGCCATATTTTATGGATAGTTCATTTTATGTATTTGATTCATTAAAATATCCTATTTTATGTTATTGTAGTATTTGATACTTACAAAATACTGAAATCAAAGTTACAAATAAAATAGATGTGATTGTCCATTGATAAAGGTGTCTTCAAATTAAAAGTAAACAAGTTTCTTCTAGGTAAGCGTGTTCCGTCTTAAACCGTACCACTGCTTAACATCAGGTAGGGAGTGGTCAAACGTGGAGCTATTTAGATTTTATTCATTACATTTGTTTGATCTATTCCTATCTATACTATTATAAAGAGGAAAGATTTAATTGTTTTTTTGCTTGTATTGAATAGGCTCCGAAACTAATGAACCGATTTACAAAACTACACTATCCCCGGGTGACATAGGCTACTATTTATCCCTGTAT
This sequence comes from Biston betularia, assembly GCA_905404145.2. Classification (NCBI taxonomy): domain Eukaryota; kingdom Metazoa; phylum Arthropoda; class Insecta; order Lepidoptera; family Geometridae; genus Biston; species Biston betularia. Next base: position 1,959,981 of record FR989872.1, on the reverse strand, counting down.
TCCCATGGGAACGGAAATTACGAGGGTGAAACCGCGAGACGTCCGCTAGTCATTACTAAGTATTTAAATAGAGTCTCTAAATACATCACTAATATGCAGATATTATAGCAGAAATTTTATAGTATAACATTTTTAAATTCTAACCTTCAAAGCAGCGGTGACTGAAGCTATTGACAGCCCTAGAGATGGACTGAACAAAAAAGACAGTCCGGCTAGGTACCCGGCAGGTAGAGCGTACAATTCTGAGTCGTAACCTTTCTTACGGCATAAGTAGCAAACCACAGCCTGAAAAAAGAAAAAAATGACAAAAAAATTATAGCAACAGCCTACCTCGCAATGTAAGTATTTATTGGTATACTTTTTTACTGTATTTGACATTTGAATAGCGTTTGAATTATTATTTTTTTTCTGGCTTTATTTTAAACTAGCTGTGCCCCGAGGTGTTACCCGCTACTGTGTTAATCCTGGGCGTCAGCTACCACCATACCGAATTTCATTAAATTTAAAATCCATTCAGTAGTTTTTTGCGAGAAAAGTAACAAACATACATACTAACTTTCGCGTTTATAATGTTTGTAGGAAGTAGGATAGGATTAGATTTATACTTTATTTCATTGGCATGTTAATTTATATTGTGCAATTAATATGAATGTAATTAATTATGGACATGATCTGATGATATTCTGCGTGCGTTTAAAATGACTGCTTTTTGATGGAGAATGGTTAGGCGGTGTATGTTGAGACTGTTAAGACTAGTTTGGAATGTGCGTAGAATTACACCAGTGGATGAAAGAATGAGGTCTTTACGGTTTCAACTCTCTGCGATTTGTCTGTGTATTATTATTGTCTAAACATGTGAAGTCGTGTCTATTAAACTAGATGCGCTGTACGGTCTTAAAACGCGCAAGCGTTTCGTTCGAGATGTGAGATAAGGTCTGTCAGCGTTTCAATGAATTTGTCTTCTGAGACAGCAGTATAGGGTTGATGTATGTGCTACTTAACCTACTGTTACCACCCGGGTGAGGTGGTCGGCGGAAGGCCAAACCGTTGTTCAATTATTATAAAACAGTTTCTTATGTGGTGCATGAGATGTGTGACAGTTATCATATCTAAATAAGTCGTACTCTGTAAATACCGATATAACTGCCGAAGAATAGAGCGAGCTTGAAATGCTTGCCCCGTATAGATGAGATCGCTTTAATCGGAGTCTTGATCTTTGGGAGGATCACCCGGCCAAGGGTAATGCCGAGACCAACACCAAAATATGTTGCGTAACCCTGTAAAAGTAAACAGTTATTGTAATGTACATACGTTTGTTTAGAGGAGGCGTCAGTTGACCAGAATGCCGGCATCTACTTTGGTCCAAAGTTGCCAGCATATTGGTCACATTGAATTTCCCTCCTCTAAAAGACTTTAAGATTAGGTAGCAGTGGTCAAACACCTAGCTTAACAATCATAATAAAAAAAATTAGGCGCGATTTCTTTGCTGCTTTCACCAAAATTGTTGCCGATCTACTACGGATTTATAAAATTTCCTATGTAAGCACTTATGTTATCAGTATGACAATTTAGAGAACTTTGTTCACAGGACTGATAAAGTTAACTCGTCCATGATACAAGCCTAATGTATCACTAAAGATTATTATTAGTAAGATACTAAGATACCTTCTACAACACTAACTCAATTACAACTAAGTTTAAAGTTCAATGAAACGCTTCCACTTACGTCATCTAGAATACATACGTGCGAAATGACGTCAGTTTTCTCAATAAGTGCAAGTGTACTAAATGTACTGGAGCTCTCGAAACACTTTAGTATACAATGTAGGCAATAAACATAGACTCGCAACATGTTCACGCTGGAAACGTTTGATTATCGGTGCAATTAGAGTGAGTGGGCAACTCGCTGCTTCATATCGAGAGCGGGTCTTATTCTGTTATATCACAACTGTACTCAAATTTACAAGTATACAAGACAAAAGTAGAGCAAACAAAATAATACAACTATTGTTTTATTTGAAGCGGAAATTGACTCGTTTCTAGATTTACTAGCTACGCCCCGCAGTGTTACCTGCTGTCCTTTTTTATGTAAAGGTAATGTGACGAACAAGACGCTCTCCTGATGGTAAGAGATAACACCTGCCCATGAACGTTGCAGCGATACACAGAACTTTGAGTAGTAAAACAAAGTCTAGGGCATTACTGGTTTGGCGCTCTTTACTTTGAGACTTTGATGGTTGGTCTCAATAACCCTCTAATGTCCCTAGCTGCAGTACCCTTCAAACCGGAGCACAGAAATGTTTACACACTACTGCTTGGCGGCAGAATATCTGGTACTGCAGTGGTACCTACCTAGAGGACCTCCTGCTAAGGATATCTACCACCAAACCTTAAGGAAATCAATGCGGGAGGCCTATGTCCAGCAGTGGACGTCCTACGACACAAATAAATCCTTCGATAAAAAATATCATACATAATTAAATATCATTACAAAACTTGTAGATTTGTAGCCTTCAAAAATAGCACCCCGTCTCGATGCCGAAGCAGGCAATTGATTGATGTTACAGTTTGCAGCAAATTGGACCACTTCACTGACCCACTTTCGTCGTATATTAAATTTTAAGACGCCAACGTGATTCCAGTCAATTTCAAGGACTTTTGGAAGATATTTCTTGAAAAAGTTTATAGGGCGGAGTATTACAATGTTTCCTTTAGTTTAATATAGTTCTGTTTATCTTTATTTCTACAATTAAAATCTGTTGAGAGAAGACGAGGTTGTTAATAGGAAGCCGTATTATATTAATATGGGCTAGAAATGTACGTAGGTATGACCCGGACTCTGGAAGTCTTGGGTTCGAACCCAACTGCACGCAATAATTGTTTTTTAAGTGATATGTGTTATGTGAGTTAATTTGTGTGTTAGACACAGTTCGTTTCTTTCGCCTCTGCACAAGGCATCCTCAGAACTCTTCGAGCGCTTGGCTAATATGTCTCTAGGATGCGAACATGATGTGTCGGCAACTTACTACAGCAAGAAGAGGATATAAAGACTTGTTGTTAATTACATATTTTTAAGTTATTCAGATTTTAGTTTTAGATATTAAGGAACATTTTTGTATGACACTAAAAATTATCTCTTAAATAGTCAAAATGAACTTCTGTAGAGTAATGATTGAATCAATCAATTTTTATCTCCTAGCTGCGCCCCACGGTGTTACCCTCTACATGTTTTCGGGATAAAAAGTAGCCTATGTGTTAATCCAGGGTCTCAGGTGAAAGCCGCATCCAGGGTCCAGGATGCACTTTCTACCGCGTGCTTCAAAACCAAGCTCTTAGCTGCTAGAGACATAGTTTTATGACATTGACGAGTATTTTAAACTAAAATATTATTAATTATGATTTTTTACAAATTTTTATAGTAACATAATTATGACAGTGTTTTTTCACTGACATACTTTATTATGACATTTTTGTTTTTTCTTCATTAGCATGAAGTAATCACTTGCTTTTGACATAATTATTTGAAATGCTATTACGGAATTTGGCTAACTATATGTGTGTACTTATTTTATATTTGTATGTAACACCGATTTACTTACAATTAATATTATCGTATTACTTACGCAGATTAAACACACCTAATTTGATTACCTCTATAATCCGTCAAAGAGCTGGTAATATACCATTGCAATGCGATATCTAGCAGTTCTATCGAGTAATATATTCTTACTTACATCTACCTCTCTGTTACAGTCATTATTAAATCATATGCTTAATCAAGCATCACTATCAACCAATAATAAGCACGGAATCTATTGTCCAAAGACACTTTACTTTGTGAAAATAAATTATTATGGTGTATCAAAATTTCCGATGGTACCGGAAAAAATGGTTTCGGTGTTTGATACCATTTTTTTTTTTTTTTTTTTTGTAGTTTTTCTAGGTGAGTACTAAACTTGACTATGACAGTTTTATAAAATGTAATGTAAAATCATAGCTCAGCGTATTAGCAAGCTGCAGTAGCAATGGGTAGGACATATCTGTCGCAGAAACGATAACCACTGGGTTAGACGTGTTCAAGTGTGGAGACTGTGAATTGGCAAACGTAGCGTAGGACGCCCTGAGACTGATGGAGTAACGATATACGTAGGACAGCTGGCGGTGGATGGAAGCGAAAAGCCGAAGATTGGGCTAAGTGGGTCTTTCGAGAGGCAGTGGACTACAAAATGATAATGTATTCATACAACCAATGATCTATATATTTATTTACCTACTAAATGACACGTTCTGAACACTTTACTCAGGGCAACTCAAATGCAGGATTGTCCTGGAACTTGGCAAATTATACCCGATTTATCGGGAGATATACTGATTTTAGCTTTTGTCTCCCGATTATCCAATTAAACGATTTTATGGCGCGTTTTTTACGCTTGGTAGACATTTAGTAAAGTTGGTTACATATTTAAGAATTCAATTATATGTATATAAATCTCTAAGAATAACTTTATAACAGAAGATGTTTCTGAAAAAAAAAGACTACTTCACCATAGCAATTTAGTAAAATGTGATATTATGGTCACCCTGCGATAGGTACCGTTGGCCAAGTTGTTACACACTTCAATGTTTTAAAGTTCTAGAATAAGGCAACCCAATCTTTTTTATTACTTAATTACCTGTAACCCGCGACTTAGTCTGCATGGAATTTATCAAATTTCCAATTTTCTGCGGAATTTTCTTTTCGTAAGAACCTCTTACAAAGCATTAGAAAACTTAAAAAAAAAGATGAATGAAACGAGTAAAGTCGTTCTCAAGTTATGGCGTGACCAAGGGAAACATGAATTCATTTTTTTTATATGTAGCTGTGGGTTATCGCTTGTATTGTGTAAGTAACCAAACTAATCAGTTGACCAACTAAACTGATTTTCTTTGTATAACTTTTTAATCTCAACATCAATGTAGCGGGAGGTTGGGATTAAATTCGTTATCAACCTTTATCTATTACACGATGAAGCAATGTTGTCGATACCGCGTTTTGAATGAAGCATCACACTAACCTTTGCAATATATTTTGTGCAGGGACCGTCGTGTGGGCAAACATTTCTTGATTTACCTTTTCTTCTCACTTTTTCTGGAGTATACAACCTGAAATAAATCCATCAATATAATTTCTATATAATTTTTAATTGAGTTACCACATCACTTTTTTACCTTGTCGTCCGAAAATAAATAAAAGTACTAACTTAAGTAGTAGCTTATTTCAGTGAAACAAGGACATTTCAATATAATCATCATCAGCCCTTTGCTGTCCATTCCTGAACGTAGGCTTCTCTATTACTGAATACTGAATTGGAGAAAATATAATCTCAAATAACGTTTTTTTTTTAAACTCTTGCTGTAAAGATATAAGATCTTGGTGGTAGATCTCCTTAGCAGGAGGTCGTCTAGGTAGGTACCACCGCAGTATCAGTTATTCTGCCGCTAAGCAGTAGTGTGTAAGCATTACTGTGCTCCGGTTTGAAAGGTACTGTAGCTAGCGAAATTACTGGGCTGTTGAAACTCTATCAAAAGTCTCAAAGTAATGAGCGCCAAAGCAGTGAAGCCCTGGACTTTGTTTTGTTACTTAAAGTTCTGTGTATCGCTGCGATGGTCATAGACAGGCGTTATCTCTTACCATCAGGAGAGCGTCTAGTTCGTCTCATTACTTTTTTCATAAAAAAAAAAACGGAAATATAGTACATATGACAGAAAAAACCGTTCAAAAAAGCGGACATACAGTCAGATGGGCAGCATTATGTACTTAAATAATATAAGCTAAATAAATAATCCACGATTTAATTTCATAATTCTTTTCATTTTTGAACATAACAATTAAGTAAGTTAAATATGCAGTAAAATAAAAATAAAAAATTTGTGACATAATACGTGGCAATAAAAAACATAGAAGTAATCATTTATTCATATTTTTTTTATCTCTTTGCCATATAAAACAATTCTACTCTTCAAAAGCCTATTTGAGCTAAGCTATACATAGTCTGTTAATAACATTTTTATCTTATCTTTGACTACAGTTAGGTAGATCTCACGAACGAAGCGGTTATGATGATTCAGAATAATGAGGTATACACTGGCTGAACCCAAATATAGGATGTGATTAAGGATCTGATAAGATGCGGAATTTCTAAATATCAATGAATTGCACATTTTATTATTGTGAGATAAAATATTATAATAGGTTACAGCAGGGCCTGGGAGTTTTGCAGTAACAAGTTTTTAGTTCGTCACAAATCGTTTTGTTTTTTAATAGTCAAAAAAATTTCAGTTAAATGCATTGGGTCCCCAAGACACAAGTCTCGTCTCGTGTTTTTTTATGTACGTTATAATCATTCCGCCAATTATGACTGTATCGATTTTGATGTTTTCTTTTGCTTGCTACATCAGGCAACCCGTCAGCTTGATTGCCACCTGTGGCATACAAAAAAAAAAAAAAAATTATCATACTTCGGAGGTGGTCACATACAAATTTTATCGAGCGGTTTTTAAAAAATCAACAAAGATCTAAATTGTAGGTGTATACAACGACGATATTTTCGTTTACTCTGGAACCTCACTGGTTTATTGGAGCAGTGCGTTCAGTCAGACTATGGGTCATGGGGTCGGTTTTAAAAAATTGTAAATTAATCATTATATTATTATGTAAATGAGACGACTCTCATGATGGTAAGAGATAACGCCTGTCCATGGCCATTGCAGTTATACACAGATCTTTGAGTAACAAAATAAAGAACAGGACATCGCTGCATTACTTTGAGGCGTTCGATGGTTAGTCTCAATAACCTTGTATATTTGATCCTTAAACCCTGTAAATTTAAAGCTTTAGTGCCCTTCAAATCGAAACACAGACTTATACCAATATATACGGCATAATTAGAAGTAGGTAGGTTAAAATCAACATCAAAGATTTTATTACATTGTTAATAACAAGTAAAGTTTGTTTGTTTCTCGTCTCATCACTTTTTCATGTAAAAAAGTTAAGCATGACTGTTTATTTTATTCAATATAGGTTGTTCATAAAGATGAAATAAATATTGTTACGGCACAATACAAGCAGACAAGAAAATAACTTATGTCGAATGCCCATCTCACCCTTAAAAAACCCCATTTAAAGTGAAAGAGAAATAATAATTGTTCAATTCTCTTTAACCCTCTACATCATTTATTATTAAATTATGATAATGGACGGTTTACGCCCCCGCTCATGTTTATCGGAGAGTTCTCGACTTTCCGGAAAATTAATACTACAAAACAATACATTTCCTGCACCAAATACAACAACCTAGATAGACCAACATAGATGTTAAACTTACCAAAACAAAGGAGTCCTCTCTTTCCTTTGTCCTTCCAACCTCATGAGGTAGAAAAGGATTGAGCTACCCAGCATAAACATGAGGGTTTGTTGTGTTTTTGTAATAGACAAATAACCGGCCCTTTGCAATGTTTTCAGCCAGTATTCGATGTACTGTAAAGAGAAAAAAAGAATTTTGATATCGACACGTGTAAGTCGAAGAAAATTATGTAACAACAAACTCTTAGGTACCTCTACATCTATGAATTTGTGCAAAGTTTTAATTTAATCTGATTGTTTTACTGATTCGGATCTTGTGTTAAGCAATTTTACTCGACCTTTTAATTTGTTCTTTTGTTCAGTTGCTAATTATATTTTTAATAGTTCGCCTTGTTTATTTCTGTTTTCAATTTGTTCCAAATCAAATACCCACATGGGACTTGCGATTTATTTCAAGGGGCGTGTTCCCATACCTGTTTGCCCAAATTTAATATTTTCTTACTAATTTAAAACATTATTAAAGTAAACATTACTGTGTTCCGTTTTAAAGGGTACAGCTATCGAAATCACAGGGTTGTTAAGGCTAACTATCAAAAGTCTCAAAGTAAAGAGCGCCAAAGCAGCGACGCCCTGGTCATTGTTTTGTTCCTCAAAGTTTTAAATTCTCTATGATAACTCTATGATAAATTAATTACAAAACTAAAACTGCAATTTCAACTCCGTAAAACTACAAGAAAAGTTTCGTAACACATTGAACAATGATTTTGTTTCTTTTGCCTGTGCCACCCAGTACATTCGAGTCCCTGCAACGTATTCACGACTCTTTTATTTACCCAAATAGCATAAACCACTTACCAAATTGCAAAACAAATTGATAACTAGCCCTCTTCTACTCGGAGGCTCCAAGTAGATGAACAAACCGTTCAGAGTAAATGGTACCCAAAGGTATGTGTAGTACGTAAATTTATTCCCCAGTAGTCTCCTGAAAAAATACTGTATATTTACAAGGGTGTAAACACAATGTTGACGATTCAAATCATATTCATCTCTCTGATGTTGGTATTAAGATAAATTATATTATTACCTAGAAATATTTTCGATTACCTTTTATCAAATTACGTATCAACAATTTAAAATACTTTCGTTATATTAACAGGGATTACATACGTTCAATTATATTGTATACTCCGGCTATAGTTTTTTGTAGCGATGATAGCTCAGTGGTTAGCGCGGTAAGGTCGCATGCCGAAGGGCGTGGGTTCAAACCCCAACAATAAGCTTGAGCTGCCGGTGAAGGAAAACATCGTGAGGAAACCATAGCATGGTGGTAGGGTACTTTCTGGTACTCGGCTGGCTAGCTACCACCCTCAAGTTGGAAATCTGCCGCCAAGCATCTAACGGTGTGTTTCGGCAGGTGTGCTTTACCATCTTCGACCACACCTTCACTTAGCCTGTCAACCATTAAAAAAAAAGTTTTGGCCACATTTGGTGGCCTTTTTTATGGACACAAAGCTGAGTACAATGCAGTGCGAAGCAAGATGAGGCCAAGCGCGCGTTGCACTCAGTTAAGAAAAACAAAAAAGCTCAAAACCACGTCCGTTTCCAATAATAAATATGAAAAAAGAAATAATTCAACTGATTGGTCCCATACAAATTTCATCAAAAGCGTTTCAGTAGTTTTTTAGTCACACGTTCCTACTGTTATTATATTCAATAGCGTAGTGAAAATTATATTCTGGTGATGCTATATTGTTTTAGTAAATTGGAGAACTAAGTAACGATAGTGGCCACTAAGATCTTGAGTATTCGGCAACTCTACGGTATGGTATCTCTATCACATACCTTACCTCAGAGTACAGCTGATAGTCGGTGCGGTGGCTGTGACTAGAAGGCCCAGCAACGTGGATCGTATGTAGTATTCTCCCATTTGAATCCATTCCTTTTTTCTTAACATTTTTTTACCTCTCATAGCAATTTGTGCCTGAAAATAAAATCTTATGACGTACATACATTTACAACAATGTTGTATGTAAAAGTTGTGAGACGAACGCGAAGCTCTCCTGATGGTAAGAGATAACGCATGCCCATTACCATTGCAGCAATACACAGAACTTGGAGTAGATAGGAAAACAAAGTTCGAGGTATCAATGCTTTGACGCTCTTTACTTTGAGACTTTCGATGGTTAGTCCTTGTAATTTTACTAAAAGCTGTACCATTCAAACTGGTACACAGTGATGTTTTCACACAACTGCTTGGCGGCAGAATATCTGGTACTGCGGTGGTACCTACCTAGACAATCTTCTGCTAAGCTGTTAAGAGTACCAATTAATGGTTATGGACAGGCGTTATTTCTTACCATCGGGAGAGCGCCCCGATCATCTCATTACATTTACATAAAATAAATAAAAAATAACTACCCTATAATAAACTTAAGTTTATGCAAAATCGTAAACATTGCTAAGCGTATTGTCAAACTAATGTGTTGCCATATAAATGTAGTATTATAATAATAATTATACAACATTCTAGTGCGTTGTTCCAACTTTCATGGCTGGATATAAGAAGTACTAACCCAGGGGTAAACTTACAGCGTAGACAATAGAGTAGAACTTGGCGCTACCGATGGCCGATGCCAGGAACAGTGGTGGTGAGGCCTTCAGACAGCTCTCGTTCCAAGGGTGCAGTATCTTGTGACATTCTATATCCCGAAACGTTTCGTCAAAAAGGTGCTTGCTCACTTGGACCATCTTGATCGCTTATCAACAAAACAGTCTGAAAAGACAATTATAATTATTAAAATGAATACGACCGCCGCTGAGGAGAAAAAGGAGGAATCCGAGTCTGAGGATGAGGAAATGGGCTTCGGTCTCTTTGACTAAACACTTTTTACTGAAAGTCTGGCGGCGCTGGTCGTTATTCCATATTTGGTTTTAGAGTAACAAGATAGTGAATATGTTTCTATGAAATATATATTTACTAAAAGTTTAAAAAATAATCAATTAATTTGATAATTACCAAATATAATAATAACAATGATAAGTGCTCGTCGACATCCCCATCCCACATGACGAGAATCTCGTGAAGGCCGAGAAGGACAAGCTCAGCAAGTACCTTGACTTGGCTCACGAGATAACCGTCATGTGGGATGTTGATTCGACGATCATTGTCCCGATAGTTGTCACGGTAAACGGTATTATAGCGAAGAGTCTCGACCAACATCTTAAGAGACTCTCGCCAGACGGTTGGGTCAAGGGGCAGCTTCAAAAGGCAGTGATTCTTGACGTTAAAAAAAAACTCGTTAGGGCGCTTGGTTTAGTTAACTGGTTATCCTAAACGTATTGGATCTTTATCCGGATTAAAAAACCACAAGCTACTTCTATTTTAGATAGATATATAACTTCGGTGGATAGAACAGATTATATTATATATTCGATTTTAGTATATATTTCTTGAATGACTCGTCACGCTTCATGGTTTCGTTCACTGGTTATCCTAAGGGTATTGGATCTTTATCCGGAATAAACAAAAAAACATTTAAGCTACTTCTATTTTCGATTTATAATTACAGCGGAAAGATCAGATTTCATTATCGACTCCCGCTTTGATTGTGACATTTTTAGTAATACCTACATGTTTTCTTCAAAACATGTTCCCTTATTATGTTTAAATTACGACTTATTATTGTAGATACCATTTCAAATCTCTTTCAAAGTTGTTTCTATACAAATTTTTGTTCAGTGAATTGAATGATCACAGTTATTTATATCGTGTACTTTGTTCGCCTACATGAAACGCATTGTCCTACATTCTTGTCTAATTTTACACTTACTTGTACACACCCACTAAAAATAATGTAGGCAAAACGTAACCTATAAGAGTTAATAATTTACTAATACAATAAGTATGTAATATCTTTCAACATGACTATATGTAAATGATAACTTGTATGTATATAAATCTTATTCAAAGAATCACGAACATTAAAATAAATAATCTACTTTATCGATTCAGCCGTTCTCAAGTTATGTGCTTACCAACAAATATCATTTGATTTTTATTATATAAACTAGCGGACGCCTCGCGATTTAATTCCCGTTTCCGTGGAAATACAGGGATAAAAAGTAGCCTATGTCACCCGAGGATATTGTAGCTTCCCAACAACGGTGAAATAATTTTTGAAATCGGTCCAATAGTTTCGGATACTTTTCAATACAAACAATCAAATCTTTCCTCTTTATAATAGTACTAGCGGACGCCTCACGGTTCCACCCGCGTAGTTCCCTTTCCCATGGGAATAAAGGGATAAATAGTAGCTTATGTCACCCGGAGATAGTGTAGCTACCGAACGGTGAAAGAATTTTTGAAATCGGTCTAATAGTTTCGGAGCCTATTCAATACAAACAATCAATACTTTCCTCTTTATCATAGTAAAGAATAGATAGATAGATAAATAAATAAGAATTGATGTACACTGTTATTTTGCTTTTTGGGCAAAATTTACATAAGAACTCGTTTAATGAATAATTTTCTACACTCAGAAGAAAAACATAAAATACTAATTATGGGAGTTAATTGTTTAATTTTAGGTAACATAATTATTCTGATAACAATGGGTTAACACCATTTTTTATGACGTTATACTAGGTACCAGATAATCATAATCTTATCTCGCTAGTTTCCGACATTCCGTTGTTTAATTACGAACACGAATGGCAACATCTAGTTTATTTGGAAAGCAATAATTATTATCATCTTTGAAGTAATCCACGCGGTCTCGCATGCTTACAATATTTTTACCAATCACGTGGGTATAACTTTTGCGAGTAACTTCATGAATAATTATTTTTACTGCAGCGAGAAGAGGATGTTAACTTGTGGTCATTTTAATAAGCTTTTTGTTTAATTATTTTAAATTTATGTCAAATTAGTTACGATTATGTTTTTAATTAATAATTAATTGTTGTCAAATTAGGTAAATTTAACTGAAACGACTGTTAAACAGAAATAAACTAAATATATTATATATCTTGAATATTTTATTTATAATAACCGAAGTTACAGGTTATTTTTTGATTCTAATTAAATTATTTTTTTTATGTTTGACCACAGCTCACCTGATGTTAAGTGAAGGTGTGGAATGGAACTGGCTTTCAAGTGAGGTTGCCGAAACACACCGTTAGATGCTTGGCGACAGATTTTCAACTAAAATAATATTGGAAAAAAAAAAAGATATATTTATCAAAATCATAACATAATTATGCCCCTATGTCAATATAATGAAAATGTCAATAAAAATATTATTATGTACATGTACATGTATTGTATGTATATGTATTATGTTTTTTTTACTTTCAAAAATTTTTATATTAGCTATGTATGAATAGTCCTTGCCTACGAATCGTACGACTTTTGCTCAGAAATAATGTAAAAAACTATGAAATAAAACGAACAAACTATAAAAAAAAATTTATTGAATATATCAGATTGTGATTTAAATATATAACTATTTCACACGTTTTGTAAGTAAATTCTTTATTAACCATAAAACGGTAGAGCAGTAAAACGTGTACCTACCCAATAAAACTTGTTCATTTATATGACATGACACAAAAAACACTCATTATATTTATTCCAATTTTCAAAATTATTTTTTTAAGGAAGTCTTTATCTTTTATTATTTTGTGCGTTATTGTAGTTAACTGTACTAGTTTTGGAAGGCCAAATTTTTTAAAATAATTGCATCTAGTAGGTACATATCGATTGACGATTACGTCTCGAAACATAGGCCAAGAAACCGAATGATGGCGCGCGCGCCTCTCGCGAGTGTTGCCAACTAATGAAGCACTAAACTTGTTTTGCAACTCTCTAAATCTTTGGTATCTATGATTCAAATTTATTGGGATGTTTTTTGTAGTAAATAACTTTGTAGTTTGTCTCAAAATAAATGACATCTGCCTGATGGTGGTTCCCTGGTATAGATCGTTTTTTTTAATGATTGACAGGCTAGCTGTTTGCCCACAGCTCACCTGATGTTAAGTGAAGGTGTGGTCAAAGATGGTAAAGCACACCCAGTCTGGAATGGAACTGGCTTTCAAATGAGGCTGCCGGAACACACCGTTAGATGCTTGGCGGCAGATTTTCATCTTGAGGGTACTAGCTAGCCAGCCGAGTACTAGAAAGTACCACCATGTTATGGTTTCCTCACGATGTTTTCCTTCACCGGCAGCTCAAGCTCATTGTTGGGGTTTGAACCCACGCCCTTCGGCATGCGAACCTACCGTGCTAACCACTGAGCTATCATCGCTACAAATCGCTTATACCAATAAGGCCGCCAATTAATACACATGTTATTTGTTTATGTAATACTAGCCGCGCCCCGCGGTGTTACTCGCTACATGTTTTCGGGATAAAAAGTAGATTATGTTCTAATCCAGGGTCTCAGCTGCCTCCATACTCTATTTCTGTTTTTTTTCTTCAACTAAAAAGTTGTCTGGAAGAAATCGCTCTAGACGATAAGACCGGCCTTATACACTAGTTATGTATTGTATTGTTTTGTTACGCTAATTATCTCTTCTTTTTTATGTTTTATATTTGTATGTTGTTGTGTTTTGTTTTGGTGTATAGTAAAGTTATATTCTATTCTACTTCCATCCAAATCCGTTCAGTAGTTTTTGTGTGAAAAATTAACAAACATCAATCCATCCATCCATCCATCCAAACTTTCACATGTATAATATTAGTGGGATTTTGTTTGGACAAACCAATATCACCTCTTAAAAAATAATGCCAAAATTAAAAAAAAAATTTGAGCAACAATGGATGGATGAAACGTCCAACCAGTATTTGTGGAAGTCAATGGGGGAGGCCTACGTCCAGCATTGGACGTCCTACGGCTGAAATGGGGATTTTTATTATGTGTAGATATACCTACTTACTTAGATAAATCTAACATATTCCGATCGCAGTACCTATATGTAACGCTTAACCACCTATGTCTTATGATCTCCACAACACATGGAATCCTAGTGTGGAGATCAACGTCTGTCGTAATTCTCCATTCCATTACATAATTACATAAATATAACCTACTAATACTAAGATTAATTCCACTCCCGTTTCTATGTAAAGATCATAATCATTATTAAATTACGGAAATGAAATAAAATGTAAAATTTTAAAACATCAGCTAATTAATCATTGTGTTTCTTAGTAGGTACTTGGCATAAGAGTAAACCTAAGGATAATAGGCAACTTTTTGTTGCAGTTTTTAGGGTTTCATACGAGAAAGGCGACATCGTGACCGTAAGACAACGTAACATGATGTGTTTACTTTTTCGTATATTATCCTATTTGTAAACATTTACAACTGGTTGAAATATAAATAAAATTAGTAATTAGGTTATTAACTAGGCCTGTAGGTTCATTGGTAGAATGTCTGCTTCAAGAGCTGATGGGTGTGTGTTCGATTCCCACCCAGGACAAACTTTGTGATACAAAGGACTCTCTCATTAGGACTGACTTTCGAGTAAAACTACTGAAACACATCATAAAATACTAAAGAACCAAAGAAAATTTTGTCATACACAAATGTATTGAATCAATCATTTACTAACCAGTACTGTCGGAAGCTGTGCATCGTTATTCAGTAATTGGACCTTAGGTTCACTGTGAAACGTTAATTCTACTTATATAAAATAAATAAAATAAAAGTAAAATAAGCCTTTCTTGCCTTGCTGTTAGATTTTTAAAATTTAACTTAACATTACTTTAACTTCAACAGCTTGACTTTCGACAAAGGCCTCCTCTGAGGATATCCATTTATTTCTTTCCTTTGCTGTACGTAGCCATTCTGACCCAAGTCCTTGCTTCAAATCGTCTTCCCATCGCCTCTACTTACATTTACTTGACTAAATAGCCTCAAGGTCCATGGCATAAAGATCTGTACCTAAATATGCCTACGTCAATAAAATTAATGTTTTTTTTTATTTATGGTACTTCAAATTTAGTGTAATTGGTAGTTTGTATAAAGTCTAAAGTATTTATAGAAAGGAGAATTTAAGTTGACACAAAAGATTCCTATATATATCAAGGCAATGATCATCATTCACCGTAATATTGTATACAGTTTCTATAGTTTAGTAAGATTTATTTGGTAATCAGGATAAAAAATACTTTGTGGTTGTACAGAATCCTCGACTCGCGTGTTCATTTCACATTTGACAAATTTTTGTCTCTCAGATAATTAAAGAGCGTACTAAAGCCCTGACAAGTCCATTCCATTTTATTTACGGGCGCTAAACGTGAATCGTTCTAATATTCACGTGGCTCTAAAAATTTAACCACCATAATTTATTACGAAAGGTTGTGAGGAGGGTCTCGGTTTACAACGTTTAGCGGTCGAGGGCACTATCCCGGACTTAATAAGTAAACGGGGTGTTTAGCTGTTTATGTTTGTGGAAAGGAAAGTCAGAAGAGATATACGATGAGAAGTTTCGAAGGAACATCAGGTGGCAATCATGTCTTTTTTTTCTCTCGAGAAGTTCTCGGCTCCTATAATATAGGGCCCTATATTGTACATTTGTACACTGAAAACAAAAGTCAGAAGAGCATATGGTAAGAGTGGTATGTATTAGGATTTGTTCAGCATTAGACTAAAATAGGCTGATGGTGATTATGATAATATGGAAGTAACTTGGGCAGTTATGGTTGTATCGACAGTAGAGCACAAAAATCATACGCGTAAATCAAATGGAATATAGTTCGTACATATTAATTTTAATCACAAAAATAAATTAGTATTTACGTGTTTAGATTTATAATCTTCGCAAGTAACAAGATTACACACATACCCGATTAGGTAGAAATTTCTCAATTGAAAAGTCAATTACAAATTAAGTAGAGATAATTGTTTATATCATTGATAACGTTATCATAATAAAATTGTTTACCTAAATCAGATACTAATTTATTTTAGACCAAGTTGATCCTGCGGTTTGTATTGTCAATTTTCAATCTTTTATAGAGATTTAATAGGTATAGTTTAAAAAAACAATACACATTTAACTCAGTTGATCAATACAAAATTCATAGGCTTGCTAACAACAACTTAAATTTCCAGTACATT
Source organism: Biston betularia (assembly GCA_905404145.2). Lineage (NCBI taxonomy): Eukaryota > Metazoa > Arthropoda > Insecta > Lepidoptera > Geometridae > Biston > Biston betularia. Next base: position 1,943,514 of record FR989872.1, on the reverse strand, counting down.
CAAATTATTGCCTCCATAAATACGATGAATGATTTGAATATTTCGATATGCGACTAAGTTTTTTGGAACATACAGTTGAAGATAGATAGATAGATAAAAGTCTTTATTGTGCACACTATTAACAGAAAAAAGTACAGAGAACAAAATAATCTTATGAACTAGTGCCACAAGTGGCGGCCTTATCGCTAACAGCTTAAGATTTAATTTGCTAGAAAAACATTCGTTGAAGAGGGTTCCTTACTATTGTTATTGTTAAAAAAGGTATGACAAAAACCGATATGAGCAAGATGAAATATTTCCCTTATATGTTGAAATAAAATTATATAATTGTTAACCGGTTTCAAGTACAAGATACTATTAATTTCTATCCGTCATGGAAGACGTATTAAACATAATATGCAAAAAAAAACAGGCAGGTTACTTGTTTAAGACTTTAACATTTACTTCAAACATTCGATTTTTGATTACAAGAAAGAAAATATATCATTAATTATTTCAAAAGCTACGACAACACCTCACAAAAAAGACTTTGACAATTCATACCTATAGATAATACACTTGACATGGAACTCTTTATTATTTTTTATTTAAAAAATGTGAAATAATTGCAAAGCATATTTGCAATTATTGCACATTTTTTAGCTTTAAAAATCCTGTGGGGAGTACATTTAAAATAATTCAATGGCAAGCGCAGCTCAGCTGCCTACCCAACATGTAAAATAATAAAACTTACTGATTTCGACACGACAAGAACTGTACATTTCAGTAACTAAGTGCTGTGTTTTAGACATTGTTAACGACCACGTATCCAAAGACCGGCCCCATTAAACAAACAAAAAAAATACATTAATTTCAAGGCGTTTATACGTATATAGACGGCCTTGAAGATCCTAATAAACGTGTACAAATATTAAAATGAAATCTTTTTTTTTCATGGTTATATATTTTATTATTTTCATTCAAAACTACAAAAGTATTTACATTATTTAGTCTTGTGAGATCTAGTTCAAATGGATTCAGTTAAAATAACTCAAAAATTTCAAACCTTTTTTTATAGTAGCTACCAATATTTTTGCTAATTATGCATAGAAGCTGCAGTATTAAAAAAATTCATTTACTCTGAATTGAAAACAAACATTCAAACACTCTTCTATTGACAACTCACATAAAATATTCTATTGTGAATTAATTTTAATAAAATTAAAATATAAATCTAGTTCGCTTAAAAACATACCTTGCACCGCAGAACGTAAGATTATGTTTCCTTCAACGATGTTCACACACACTACTGTTCTTCTCACCACTTGCTACCATACTGAGCGCACAATACACAAACAATTACTACGCTATACCTATCATTGATAATAATACAACAGTTCAAAGTACGCGTGTTGTTTGTTTACTAAGTTGTTTACTTTTGTACACAGATTACAAAAAAAAAACCATAGAATTTGTTCCATGACTTTGTACTGTACCTATACATTACATACATGCATTATAAAAACGATGGTTAATCTCAACATCCCTGTTATTTTTTTAGCTGCAGTACCCTTCAAACAAGAACGCAGTAATGTTTACATACTACTTGTCGGCAGAATATCTGTTACTACTTAGCATCTGGAGAGATTGCAGTCAAGTGCAAGCCAATAAACAATATTAAATTTAATCAATGTTTATAAATAATAAAGTCATGTACGTCGATAAACTGATATGCGCTCATGAATATAAAGATAAAACCACAGTCTTAATCGGCATCTTATTATTTTATATTAATATTGATTATTGTATTAAAATAAAAATAAATAAAATAATATAAATTTCGGACATGTCACAAAGCCGCATCTGTCCCCAAACTAAGCAAAGCTCGTACTATAGAGGTCAGATAACTGACAGAATACTTAAATACTTCTTTTTTTGTAAATATATACCTACTTATAATACATACAGTACAAAGAACAAACGTTCGTTTATAACACAAAATGTTTATCCTGGGTGGGAATCGAACCCACGCCCTTCAGCTCTTGGAGCAGACATATTACCAATGATAGAACAGGGCTGTATTAGGTACATTTATCAATATATGTAGGTCCAAAGTTTAAATAGAAGAAGCGTTATCAGTCACCGTTGTAACTGATAAGTCACGTGCCAAAGTGCCCAGTATTATTATTTTATCTAATGGGATAAAATTAGCGCAGTAACAATGAGATACTGTATTATTTCAGATACCATCATGCCATTAGTCATATATATATATTTTTTATTTTTTAGGACGTTCCCTGATTATTTATATACAAATTTCATTGTTTACAGTGTCTTGTTTTGATATAATTATATTTAGTTTATTTCCGCTTAACACTCGTTTCAGTTACAACAGTGATGAGGGCTTAAATTTATCAACAACTAGCGGACGCCTCGCGGTTTCACCCGCGTAGTTCCCGTTCCCGTGGGAATACAGGGATATGAAGTAGCCTATGTCACCCGGAGATAGTATAGCTTCCCAGCGGTGAAATATTTTTTTTAAACGGTCCAGTAGTTTCGGAGGCTATTCAATACAAACAAACACACAATCAAATCTTTCCGCTTTATGATAGTATATATAGATATAGATTTATTAATTAGAAACTTAATCGTAAAATATCTAGAATTAATTTTGAAAAACTTAAAAACAAATTCTAATTAAAATAAGCATATCCTCTCCTCTCTGCAGTATCCACTTGCCGACACGTGTTTCGCCTCTACACGAGGCATCCTCAGGACGTGTTGACTCTTCGAGCGCTTGGTCGAGCCTTGACTCGAAATGAATTTCCGCAAAGTAACGCCTGAATCAATCAATTATAATTAAGTTTTCCATCAGGTTGATACTTTCCTTACATTTCTTTATACGTAAAAATTGTGGGTTAAATAGACAAGATTGGCGCAGGGCCGGGACGAGTGGCGTACAAAAGAGGTCTATGCTCGGCTCAGCAGTGAGCGATTACTGGCTGATGATGATGATTGTGTATGTATATTGTCACTACAATTACAATTTTGACATCTAACACAAAAACAAACTGTTTGCCGTTTGAAATGTTAACTCGTTCACGCCACATTGTCCTCTATGTAAATATATTGTTGTCTTACATACTGCATGCATAATTGACAGTTTGACATTTGACACGGCACTTTACAAAATCCATTGGCACTGCAATGCCTTCATGTATATATACGAAGAATTAAATAAATCTTTTTTTTATCTTTGAAAACTTCGATTTACTGTCGGTTACATTTCGGAGTGTGCCCTGGAATTGCACTATGTTGTTCCACCTGCACTTTTTTATTACCTTATATAAAGGACCTAGCCTTCAATCTCAGAAATGAAACTCAAATAAGATTTAAATGACTTGGTTTCTTTACTTTTACGATCAGACTTAACTATAGATCGTTTCACGAAAGAGTTCCCTTCGTCGTCATGTTGGTAGTTACGAAACCAGTGTTGCTACTCTTTCAGAAAGATGTTTACTCGAAATTAAGGAAATTTTAATGTCACTAACGTAGATACTATTTTTTAACATCTGGTCCGAAGTATCGGCGGGAATCCAGCCGGATTGAAAATGACACCAGACCAGATTGCGGTCCCTAGTCCTATAGTTTTAATACAACTATGTATTTTACCTATATTGATATAATTGACAAGGTTGAAAAATAAAACAAATGTTTATGGTTATTTTTTATAATAATTGTGTTCATCTAATGGGCCAACACCCGAGATGTCGCTACCACCTGTATCATCATCAGAAGAAGTATCGTCACTATCGTTTCCTACTTCAATTATGAATCGGTCAATTTCTGCGTCTGCACGTACTCCATCATTGTAGTATTTGTCTTCAATATTCTTGACATGATCACATTCTTTTTTCCAATCTTCTGCAGATATGCTTAAAAATGCTTCTTCTGTTATTTTAACAATTTGACTTGCTTCCTGTCCAACATTTTTTTCTGCAATTCTTCTTTTCAAAAGACTCCATATGAGCTCAATTGGGTTTAAATCACAGTGATAAGGCGGGAGCCTTACCACTTTATGACCATGTTTCTCCAGTAACGTGTCTGCTTCGTAAACAGGCGGTTCTTTATGGTCTTTAATTATTTCATAAAGCTCAGCTTTTACCATCGTTGGTAAATAAGCGAGACCTTTACTAACAATCCAGTTTTGCATCTGAGACTTCGTACTGTTCATTGTTGGTGCTTTGTTGAGTGCCACTGTATGGTAGGGAGCATTATCCATAATCACAAGCGACTGAGGAGGTAGATTCGGTAAAAGCTTTTCTTGAATCCATTTCATAAAATTTTCTCGATTCATATCATCGTGATAGTCTCCGGATTTAGACTGTGATTTAAAAATCAGCTGAGCGTTGGGTACAAAACCGGTTTCACTCCCTGCATGGACTATAATCCATCGTGGTCCTTTTGAGTCCGAAGATAAAACGCCTGCTTCTGTGTCACTCTGCCAACATTTACCTGCACAGTAAGTTGAATGAACGTAAGTTTCATCTAAATAAATGACTGGACGCTGGTCTCCTTCACGATTTTCTCGTAACTGCTTCAAATATCGACTACGCCAAGCCACAATATCGTACCTTTCCATCATAACTTTTCTTTTTGATTTACATTTTTGGAAATAAAATCCTATCTTCTTCATTATTCGCCATAAAGTAGTGCGACTTCCCTTGAAATCGATATCATTTCGCATTTCATGCAGTAATTTGGTCAGCGTAGGTAATTCTTTTCTCACAGCATAGAATTCATGTATTTTATGTCGTAATGCACAAATTTCAAAATCATCCAGCTTAATTTGTTTATCGCGCGGCCGACTCTTACCAGGCGTCGAAATTCTTGTTGAAGTACTAGCAGCTGCTTCACCTTCTTTATAAATTTGTGTGACTGTTTTTTCTGATATACCTGAAAAAATAGTTTTTATAAAAAAACTCCATAAATGTTAAAATTAACTTAATAACAAATCCACATTGTTTTATTTATGTTGTAACACAATTGTTGGAGACACATTTTAAATTCAAAAACAATATAAATAAATAAGGACAATTGCTAGTTTTATATTTGAATTCTTTCTACATATCTAAAAGTTTATGTAGTTACTATATAAAATTATAATTATTATATACATTAAGAAAAACGAGGAATAGTGATTTGACCTGCCTGGTATCCCTATTTTACTAACCTGTCATGGCGGCGACACGGCTACGAACACATTCCAAAGGGATTATTGGCGCTTTGTTCCGTTTTTCACGTTCACAAAAACTTTTGACTTTTAACACCATCTGTCTTTCACCACTTTTTAGTGTTTTGGGCATGTTTAGAAATTTTTTACTAATTAAAAACTTGAAAACAATTAGAGCAATGAACAATGAAACTATCTGTTTGACGTTTCGACGAACAGGGCTGCCAACATGACGACGAAGGGAACTCTTTAGTGAAACGCACTATACTAATCGAGATGGCCGCGGTGACGAGTATCTGTATCTACCCTCATGTCGCTTCGGTGTCAATAACGCATGTCTAGTATTTATAAACGTCAGTGTCGCTCGCAATACTACTGTCAATGTCAACAGATGCTCGTCACCACAGAGTATAATTTAGATCCGAAATAATGTACATAACTAGACAATTATACATATATGTACTCGTATACATAGCATTAGTCGAGTAGGTATCTTACACTTATTACCGAACAACTAGGTAGACGAGGCCAAGGCACCAAAATATTGGAGACTAGCAGCTCGCCCTGGCATCGCACGGGACAACAAAACTCGATTAACAATATAAATTTATCGATCCAGTTGATTCAGAGCCAATTCAATACAAACAAACAAAAAATTAAATCCTTATAAGATTTTTTTTTTTTTTTAATAATTTGCCCTTTCGGGCAGGCTAAAGCTATAGAGCCATACTGCCTTGTCTTAAGTGTTATTTCAGCTGTATCTTAGCTATAGTTATCGTCAAAGTCGTCTTTGTCAAGTCCAGTTCGTGTCAGTTAATTCCAGTCATGCTTTAGTAAAGTAGTGGCAACTTTACTACAAAGCTTCGATGGAGTTTTGGAAGCAACACGAAAACTCATGTTTCACCACATTATATCATTTTCCCACACTCGCGCTTGTAATTCGGCACTTTATGAATAAAACACCACCATTTTTATGCATAAACACTCGACAAAACACTAGTTTTGGAAAAAAATACAACGGAGCGACACGACTCTTCCCGCGTTCCCGCCAAAACTCCTATTGCGGACTTATATGCAGCTGTCAATTTGCTCTATTAAACGTCACTTTATTCTATTGTCTATAGTTTTCGCTGCGCATGCTAAGGATTTTTTCAAATTTTTTACAGCTTCGGTTATATTATTGAATTTTCCATACGGATCCCTAATTGTTTTTTAAATGAAGTAATTTAAATGTCCATCACGGATAATGTAACATTCTAATAATTAAAGAATTATTAAGATCGATCCAGTAGTTTCGGAGCCTATTCAATACAAACAAACAAACAATCAAATCTTTCCTCTTTATAATAGTATTGATAGATAGATAGATATTGCGAATATGTCAAGTTTGCCCCAGATCAATAAGCAGAACTAAATTCTAAAATTTGGATGTTTGTTACTCAATCACGCAAAAACGTCTGAACGGATTTGGATGAAATTTGGCATACACATAGTTTACACACATTACCTGGAGTAACATATAGAATACTTTAATATCAGACTAGCGGACGCCTCGCGGTTTCACCCGCGTAGTTCCCGTTCCCGTGGGAACACAGGAATAAAAAGTAGCCTCTGTCATCCAGGGATAGATGCGTCTTATGGAACATTATTCAGGGATAAAAGGTATCCTTTAACCTAATCTAATAATAAAATAGCACAAGTTTCATGACTATTGATTTATTATTCTAACTTATACAATGTTTAATTTTTCTCTGAACCTTTTTTTTTTAAATAGATAGGCCTGCGTTTGACCGCCACACCTCCTGACGCTAAGCGAAGATGCGGTCTACGGTGGAGCACCCTTGCCTAGAAGAAACCGATTCACTCGCGACTTGAAGGTACCCAGACTATATTCATTGGGGAACACCAAGTCGGGCAGCAGATTCCAATGTCTAGCGGTACGTATGAAGAAGGTGGAATCAAACCGCTTAGTTCGAGCTTTTGGAACATCAACCATAAAGCGATGTCGCTTTTAGCTTTTAACCTAATTCTAAAGTTACGGGCGTAAGCTAGTGCTTAATAAATCGATATGCGAGTAGATATTGCTAAGCAACGAACGAACAACTAAGAAAATTAATATGTATCATGGAAATGGATACACAGACAATACTTAGCAATTACTTAGCTCTGGCAATTACAGGTCACGGCCGATACATCAATTTGATCGATTCTATTACGCTTTTCATATGGAGTATTTTTGGACCTAACGAATAGAGTAATTCCACTTTATTATCGTGTGATAGTGTGTATTAACTTACTATACATATTGAAATTGCAATGTGTGTAATCTACGCCATCCATAAATACATAATTATCCCACTAATCCTACTAATAAAACACATGTGAAAGTTTGGATGGATGGAAGTTTGTTACTCTTTCACGCAAAAACTACTGCACGGATTTAGATGAAATTTAGTATGAAGGTAGACCCTAGATTAAGACATAAGCTACTTTTTATCCCGAAAACATGTAGCAAGTAACACCGCGGGGCGCAGCTAATTCTGGATAAAGCTGTGCAACTTCCTCTCAAGCTTGACATGAAAAGTTGCAATAAAAATTATGTACTAGCCCATTTAGAGATGAGGCAGCGATCTGGCGTAAGTCCAATATAATTACATATAGTTATTGCGTAATTTAACTCGAGTCTGCTACATCGTAGTTCACGGCTGTTACCTTTGAATTGCGTTATTTTATAATTTCGTGTAAGTGACCTATCCTAATCTTGGCAACATCGTACTGCTAGGTAATGTGGAAATTTCATTTCAATGTATTTAAAGTTTTCAGACTAAATATATCTTAAGAATAATATAACTTAAGAACGATTGAACTGACTTAGCTGATTTTATTTTTGTAAAATGGTCAAGATACTTTGAAAACTTTGCGTGTATTTACTTGAAACTTTCTGTTTGACTGGGCGTTTCGTTGTAGAGCATCTTGCATTTTTGTTTTTCTAAATGATAATTACGGTGTCAATTTCCTTCAAAATTTATATCAACATTTGATTTTAGAAGTAACAAGGTTCGCCATTACGCGATATGGTCGCTCAGCGACAAAGCCAAAATTAAATTAAAAAAAAAAAAAAAAAAGGTTCGCCATCTTCTGTAGTATGTCTACTATCAGCCTGTTTTTATTGGTCACCTGATGTTACGTGAAAATATGGTCATAGATTCAAAATACATTTTGCATAACTACAAGAGAGGTCTTCCATACCAAATTTCATCCAAGTAGTTTTTGCGTGAAAGAGTAACAAACATCCATACTTCCAAACTTTCACATTTATCATATTAGTTGGGATGGATATGTACCACATTAGAATTTACATTGCACCCGTGCGAAGCCAGCTCGGCTAGTATGTTAAAAAAAATATACTATCGAATTATACAAAGTCATAAATCAGCACACAATTGCACGTTATATCGTCTCAGTAGGTACCCTAAAAGTTATTTCCAAAAAAAAAATGAGAAGAAATTGCTGCCAAGCTCTTGAATAGCTATTTCCATTTTTACATGGCCACGGTTCACGTAAAATACATGCACGTTGCCTTATCTGGTGATAAATACACTACCACTATAAGATTATATTGGCTAGAGGCCAATTTTAATTTCACATGTAGTGTTACTGAAAGAAATACTACCGGTCTAGCTGGTAAATATACCCGGTGGGCAAATTTTCGTGGCTTTTAGCTAGACAATTTATCCGGGGATGGAAGGCTCTTTGTGCTTAGAAGGGATTCTACGAAGAGAATAAGTAGGTATATCAATGTAGGAAAAGGAACATAGATATTAAGTATGATACAAATGGTGGTAACTGTTACATTGACAGCCCTGTTGGTGGTAACTGTTACAGTGACAGCCGTGTTGGTTCATTGGTAATATGTCTGCTCCAAGGTCGTGGATTCGATCCCCACCAAGGATAAACATTTTGTGGTTTAAACAAATTTAATGTTTGTTTTGTGTCTAGGTGTTCTGTATTTATTATAAGTAAGTGTTTACAACAACAAAAAAAGTATTTAAGTATTCTATCAGCTAACTTGCATGGTACAAGCTTTGCTTAGTTTGGGGTCTTTTTTTTAATCGTCCTCCTCCTCCAATGTTCCTCTAATATATGTCAGAGGACTTTATCTAGGTAATTTTTATGTGTCGTGATGTATTTTTCTAGTGCTAGCGTAGTGGCTTTCCTTTTCATTTTCTTTCTACAAGATTTTTGTTTCCTAATTTAACGCTAAATTACAAAAATTGAATATTGTTAATGATCCTAGAATTTCAAATAAAATGTTTTTAAAAGTCAATATTGATTTTATTTATGTTAAAGTATATGTGTCGCATTATTTAAAATTAATAAATTGTATATTATGCTTAGTTTGGGGTCAGATGGCGCTGTGTGTAATGCCCTACGGTATTTATTTTATTTTATGATTTAAAAAAACAATCTGAGCAATAGCTGGTCAATGCGACAAGTGAACACAACCTCGGCGTTTGTTATATCTCAACGCATAAACATTTCTTTACACAATGGAATTCTCTAGACTTATCACCATAATCTTCTCAATACAATCCATTTGTTTTGGAGTAGTTAGAATCTTCGTATGTATTTCATTGTATTTAATGGTACCTACTTTATCGCTCCGTCTGTTTGTTTATAAACTCTTCACTGACGAAGCCTAAAGAATGCTAATTCAGCAAAAAAAAAATCACTTGGTAATTTTCCACGGAATATTTATAAACATAGGAAAATAATCGCAGTAGACACAATATACGTTTGCCCACAAAAACAATAGAACGTTAAAATGTCGATAAAAAAAATTATGACTATCAGAACCTGAAAGTTTTAATAAGATAATTATGTATCAGTTAAAATTGTAAGAAATAATTTATTGTTAAACTATTTTTACATTATACGTAATAAGTATTATTTTATACATACACACTTAACTGATGCGATGCAATCAGCGATCCCAGACTAAGCAGAAATTGTGTGATGTCAGATAATTGATAGAATATATAAATACATATTTATAGTACATACAGAACACCCAGACATAAAACAAACATTTTAGTTCATGTCACAAATTTTTTGTCTTGGGTGGAAATTGAAGCCACGCATTACAGCTCTTCAAGCAGCCAATGAGCCATCAGGGCTGTCAAGTCACATAGTTAGTTTTACAGTTAGTATCGTAGTACATTTTAAACAACACAAATTAAAAAGATAAATAAAAAAAATTAAGAAAAAGAAAGAAATTTACATTATTATTAAATGCATAAAGATGTCAATTACGATAATAGTTAACAATTAACTGAGTTACAAAGTGACAGAGATACAACTACAATTACATGTTTTTCTTTAAAACTATAGTACAAACAATGGTCATGGACAGGCGTTATCTCTTACCATCAGGAGAGCGTCTCGTTCGTCTCATTATTTGTCACATAAAAAAAAAAAACTAACTTGTAAATTCCTTCATTTTTGTGAGCACTAAATTTCACTTAAAATTGTTACCGAACTTCGATTTCTCACACTGTAGAACAAATTATTATCCATTTCCTCTTTCCTCCAAATCTATTTTGACATAATAATCCATTATTATTCTACATTTCCCACAAAAATCGCACTAAAATTTCGTATTCACTGATTTTCTAAAACAAAAGATGTGCATTACAAAGGAGAGTAAAAACTGGAAGTGTTCGACTTAAAAAAATATGAGTTATATTTATTTCACTAATTAATTTATCGGTAGAGTGACTCGATAATTTTGTTTCCACCACA